>CM057225.1:17455264-18055264 GCA_029891385.1 Erythroxylum novogranatense
GAGTCCCAAAATGGAGCTAGAGTCTCACCCGCTACCCGTATCACGAAAAATAAATGCATAATTTGGGTGAAGTTTGCGAAACTCAATGAGATATCATTGATGGTTTACCCATTCATGCATTACATAAAATCGCGTACAAAACAAACACGTATCACATTTTGAATCATAAATCAAATTTCATACAATCATAATCACACAGTTTCAATTAATTCACATATCACGTTCACAAAGATAATCACGGACTAAATGCACAATGATTTCGGTTCATTTTAGTGTTGTGACCGTCCGAGTTATCCCATTTACGGGCACATTACACAAAAATCACGTTTCGGGGTAGGAGAGCCTCAGGTATGCACTATCGCCCACGCCGCACTAAAGATAGGAGAGCCCTCACGGGTATGCACTAATCCTTCTCACTTATCATAATAATGAGCTTATAGCTCGGTCGGTCGAATATGCTCCGGTCCAGCTATCGTAATTCTCGATTTCTAATCATGCCTAGCATGCATTCACAATTCTCAATAACTTATCTCATGCGAATCCTTAATCAAGCCGCAGATAATTCACATACAAAGCACATATGCACATCGATTGAGAAACCAACTGGGTTACTCACCTCTAAACTTCCGCCATCTCTTTATAGGAAGTCTCGATTACGTCGGAAAGCGATGCTCTACTTGAGCCTCTATCAAATCGTAGTATTTGAATATTACTAAATTGACCAATTTTCAAAATCAAATTTTCAATTATATCAAATAATGTACATACTTATGCGTTATGACATTTCCGACACGAATCCGAATTTCCGATCTCATACTCTAAATCTCGAATTCATAGACTCCAAATTGAAATCCAATCCTATCTAATTGCATCATCAAATTCTTAATTCCCAATTCAAAACCTCAAATTTTCAAAATTACTATTTGGCTTGCATCCCTCATGAAGCTGACTTCTTCTCCTCGCCTACTCGTGGCCTGCTCCTCACCTCGCCCACCCGCCCATGACAGCTCTGACTCCTCTCTTTCATTGCCAGGCGTAATCACGCCCTTCGCCCGCGGCGTGTCTGGTTCTGCCAAGGTCGTCTGACGAATTTTCATTGCTCGGCCTCCTCGCATGCCTCAGGCGTGGGAAAATTCACTCGCCAGGCGTGTTAAGTCTGCATTTCGGCGTGAACCCAGAATCGCCAGAAACCCATTCTTCTAATACAATCCGATCCTTTCCTTCCAAATTCATTCAAAACACTCCAAAACAATATTATTCACTTAACCTGACTTATTTCTAACCTCAAATCCATCAAATAAGCATTATTCCATAATCACCCAAATCAAAATCACATTTTACCCTAACCTATATCATCCAAACTTTCTAACTTCCTAAAAATCAATCACTTAATTTCTTGCTTGAATCAAACTATAGAAAACATAAATAAGCAATAACTTACTTGATTAAGCCTTAAACTCTTCCAAATCACCAAGAAATCCACGCAAGGAAGAAGAAGAAGAAAGCAATTTTCTCCAGGAAAAGAAGCAAGCATCGCCTCTCAAAGTTCAAAGGCATAGGCTTTATATATATATATAGAAACCTTAAGGCTTGTTTGGCAATTTAATTGCCACAAGTCCAATCCGAACCACCTCAATTCAATTTCTAACTTTAATTTCTCCCAATTTCAATAGTTCATACCCTAATTCCTCAAATCATAATTTAAATTATCTCATATCAATTATCAATCGAATTCGAACCAAAATCGCAATTAAATCGATCACTAAGCCATTATTCCAAATTAGGGCCTAATGCTCCAAAATTCCAGAAAAATTCCTATAATTCCACAAAATTAGAAAACTCATGATCATATACTCCAATTTTCAATTCTCAATGCTTATGTTCAATTTGACTCCTAAATTTCATAAATCGAAGTTCTAAAATATTAAATTCCACTAATAACACAATTTCTCCAACTTCACAAATCAAAGCACACTAAACCTTAATCACAAAGTCTCCAATGACACAAACAAGTCAGAATTCTGTCATACAAGCATGTACATACAGATGCTAATGAAATGCTGAACATTTATCAAATGTGCAGAGGCTATAAATACAAATGCAGAGGCTATATATTTACAGTTTCTGAGATCCACTGCTTGATCAAATCAAGGAGCTTGAGATGTGCTAGTCTCTCCGGATTACCAATGTCCAATTTCAGTAATCCTACGACTAGGGATAATTTAGATACTGAAATAATTGCACATGATAGGAATCTCAGTAGTATGATCACATCACAATTTCCTTCATGCTATGTCATGTACCATGGACTTCATTAATTTGCTTATAGATCAATATCCATTCATAAATAATGAGCGAGCAAAGTAATGAAATATGCCTTTCTTTATTTATTCATAAAGTATGTACACAACTTTGTACAAAACGCAGCTAAAAGCGATTGTCTTTAAGGCCTACTCTAACAAAGATGCCATCATTCAATTGCTTAATTTGTAATCCCAAAAGGAAATTCAATTCACCTACCATGCTCATCTCAAGTCATTAACTTCATAAATTCTTCGACCATCTTTCAATGAGTAGACCCAAACATAATATCATCAACATATATTTGTGCAATCATTAAATTAGAATTGAAAATTTAAGAAATAAAGTTTTGTCTACACTACCTCTTTCGTATCCTTGGTTGAGTAGATGTTAAGTAAGTTTTTCATACTAAGCCCTTATCGCTTGCTTGAGACCATAAAGAGCCTTTTTGAGCTTATATACATGCTCGGCATGTATTGAATCAATAATTCCTTCAGTTTTTCAACATATATTTTTCTTGTAGAAACTCATTCAAGAACGTACTCTTCATCTATTTGATAGAGTTTGAATCCTTTCATACAAGTTATGGCTAAAAGAAGTTTAATTGATTCAAGCCTTACCACATGGGCAAAATTTTCATCAAAATCAATGCCTTAAATTGAGAGTATCCTTGAGTAACTAACGTTTCCTTATTTCTAGTCACATTGCCTTTGTCATCGATTTTGTTGCGAAATACCCATTTTGTTCCAATTACATTCACGTTCGATGACACATCATTTCGAGCAAACTACGTTAACTCTTCTTACATAGATACTATCCAGAATTTATCTTGTAATGCTTTTTTTTTACATTCTTTGGTTCAAATGAAGAAGTATAACATAAAATCTATGTGCGTTCCTGATAATCTATCCTTTTCTTTCTCTTGTTTTCCTTTTATCACTAAGTTCACCAATTACATTCTAAATAAGGTGATTTTGTCAGATTTGTGATGGAGGATCTCTGTAGAAATCATCTTTCCTTGAGTCTTCATCATTCAAAAGTATTCTTTCAGCATCAGGTTACTGGTTGGTTTCTTCCTCCGAACCAACTGACTAATCTTCTGTCAACCAATTTCTTTACTATGACAACTAAGCGTACATCAGAGCATTTTTGATTTTTCCTGCAATATATTTTTGTGATAATTTGTGAGGCTACTTTTGAAAATTTTATTTTACCACTTTATCAATTATTTGATGCATATCATCTACCACAACATTTATAGATTCCATTCTTGTCTTAATTCTCTAGTTGAACACGATATGCCTTACTATGGATTGAATATCCAAGAAATATTCTTTCATCACTCTTACTTTCAAATTTCCTAAGTTTCTCACGATCTTTGAGAATGTAACACCTACTGCCAAATACATGAAAGTAGCTAATATCTAGTTTCTTTCCTTTCCATAGTTCATAGTATGTCTTGTTCAAGATGCTTTTAAGATGAACTTCGTTGCATATGTAGCATGATGTGTTACTACTTCAACCCAAAATCTCATTGATATTTTTCTTTCATT
Organism: Erythroxylum novogranatense; assembly: GCA_029891385.1. Classification (NCBI taxonomy): domain Eukaryota; kingdom Viridiplantae; phylum Streptophyta; class Magnoliopsida; order Malpighiales; family Erythroxylaceae; genus Erythroxylum; species Erythroxylum novogranatense. The sequence continues at coordinate 17,459,119 of CM057225.1, forward strand.
CAACATAGATCTGGCAATTTTTTGAAGACTTCGATTCTTCCTCTCTACAATTCCATTTTGCTATGGAGTTTTAGGTGCTGAAACTTGCATGATATCATATTTGTCACAAAATCGTTGAAACTTGCATTCTCAATACTCTCTTCTATGGTTTGATCGTATCCTCAACACTATCATATTTTCATTATTCATAATTTTATACCTAAGCTCTTAATTCCTAAAAGCCTTAAATGCATTTGATTTTCTTTCGAAAGCTACCTAAGTGTATTTAGAATATTCATTAACATATGTCAAGAAATACCTCATTTCACCAATGTTAGCATGTTATATTGGACCAACCAAATCTATATGAATTAATTCCAATATGCAGAAAATGTAACATGTCTAACCTTTTGTGGTACTCTCGATTGTTTACCCATTTGACAAGCACTACACATAGTCTTGTCATCATTGTTCATTATAGGTAAGCCTCACTGCCTCGAATTTGCTCAACTTATTAATAAGATCATAGTTGGCATGACCAGCTTTTGATGCTAAAGATTTATATTACCATCGTATGAGACTAATTTGCAAAAAGTAACAACTTGCAATATATAACAATTATCTGTTGATCTTCTACCAATTAATGCACACTCACCTTCCTCGATTAATACCTTGCATTCATCACTAGTGAATTAACTAATAAGCCATCATCATAAAGATGACTAATACTTACCAAGTTGACTTTTAACCAATCAATGTAAGTACAATTTTTAAATGTGACAGTCCATTCATGCAAAGAGTCACTCTTCCAATAATTGTGGTCTTCTTTCCATTCTAAAAGTAATATAACCATCTATGCAACTTTGATAATCCATCACATATCTTCTTTCACCTGTCATATGATATGAACACCCACTGTCAAAGTACTAACCATTATGAGAAGCAACCCGTATAGATTTAAGAGTTACGAGTGCTTGAATTGACCTTTTCTAACCCAAGTATGCTTTGGTAACATAGGTTGCTCCTAAAAATTTATCGAAAAATGTATAGACTTTCAGTTTTGACCATTTGAAATATCATTTGTAATAGCTTGTAACAATTTGACCTTATTTGCCCTTCAACCCCATAAAAGTGACATGTAGGTATAAATTTGCAATTCCTTCTTGAGATTTCTCCTTTGACTGATCCAACTTCATCATTTTTCTCACCATTCAACTTAGAACATTCACCTTTGTAACCAACACCTCGAAAATCTCCTTTGATCTTACCAATTTCCAATAATTATTATAGCTTTTTTGGTGTCTCCATTTGACATCCTTATTCCTTTTTCAGTATTGTCCAACTTTAACCTTGTTTCATCAAGCTTATCTACTTTAGATGACAACTTCTTGTCAAGATCTTGAATGATATTCTTCATGGTAGAATTTTCCTTCTTTAGTTTATCATTCTTATTACGCGTTTACTACATTTTGCATACATTAACTCATAAGCTTTGCAAATATTCTCCTTTTTGTATTCTAATCACTATCATCACTATCACATTGGAAATAAAATCATACATTGATTCATCTAAGTTTTCCCTATCAATTTCTTCTCTGGTTGTTGATAAGCAAGCAACTGGATTCTTGTTGTATAAAGCAACTAACACTATATGATTACTCACAAATTCCTCTTCACTACCATATTCATTTCATACTCATTCTCACTCCAGTGCTCATATAATATTTCCTTTTCTCTTCTTTAAAGTGTTAGCACATTTGGCTTGCACATTTTGAAGCCTTGACATTCATGACATTAGATTTTCTTCACCTTTCTTTCACCCTTCGAGTTTCAGCTTGTTGTTTGAAATTAGTATTTGATAAGTTTCCACAGTTTTGCTTAAAATCGAGTCTATCTTTCTTCATCCTTTTAAGCACTTGATGAAATTTTTGTCAATAACACGTATCCTTTTTCTCATCGGATTGATCTCTAAGTCATTTATGACTTTTCCAACCTCGACTTGCAATGCCAATCCTTTTTCTTCTCTCATTTATCTCTCAACAAATTCATCTCAAAGTTGATAACAACCCGAATTACTTTCCCCAAAGATTATTCATTCCTATCATAGGTTTCTTCAATGGCTACAATTTTTTGTACGAATCACAGAGGCAATGATCATAATGTTTTCTTGACGAGTTTCAGATTCAAGTACTTCTTTCCAAGTTGATATGCTTAGTTTGCAATGTCTCGCAGTCTCTCATGAAAGTCTCCTATAATTTCTCTTTCATCCATCTTTAGCATTAAATCTAGAGGCCAACATCTGAAGTTTCGAAGTTATCACTAGTTTTGATCCTCATGTATTGTAAGCGGAGTATCACAAACTTCTTTTGTTGTTTCATAGGTTGATACCATAATGAAACGACTTTCATTGACTACTCTGAAGATAGTGTGCATTACTTGAAAATTTCCAAGCGCTCCTTCTTCTTCAATCCTTATCCATTTAGATGGATCTTTGCTTCACCAGTTCATCAATCGTCATTGGATGTGTCCAGCCATTCAAACCTGAATTCCATGCTTTAGTTCCTTGTTCTTGAATGAATACTCTCATCCTTGACTTCCAAGCGGATATTTTGAACCATCTAACAAAGGTGGCACGGTGATTGATGCCCTTTTTTTCTATACATAATTGCAAAACAAGGATTTATACCAACTTGACCTACCAAGTTTTAATTAGGTGAACCATGCTCGATAAAATTGAAAGTCCTAAAAGATCTAGTGTCATAAAGATCCTGGTTATCATGATTACTTTGAAGCTTTTTTGTTAGTTGCTTGATAAAAGCACAGTTTGTGTCAACATTTATTAATTTTTCAGAAAAACATAAATGAAAAAATTGAAAAAAAATAAACAAAATGACAACCAAGATTTCATAACGTAGTTTAACACATCTTGTCTACGTTTGCGGGGTCCTCATTTAACTTATTCACTTTCACCAAAGAATAATAGTTTTATACAAGGCTTTACTGAGTCGACATCACTTAAATCTTGATACTATTCACTTGCCCTCAAACCTTATGAAAGTATCACTCCCAATAACATGACCACTTTGTGTTAACCTCAATAGAGGGTTTTCACAACAATGTTTGATACTAAAGATGAGAATAAGACAACTAGAGTGATAAAATCAATAAAGGCATAGACAAAGAAAAATAGTTAAGATAAAAACACTCCCCTAAATATGTAGCTTTATCAATCGAGACTATACGAAGTCATCCACCAAGAATTCTGCTATGAACCCTAGAAATAATCACTGAAGTATCCCATGCATAGTATCCATAAAACTTATAAAATGAACAATCGTCTCATCACCGAAACATAAAAAATAATAGACCTTTTTAACCACACTAGTCTGCTGGACATTATACAACATAAAAACAATAATTGGACAGTCCAAAAAATTCACACAACAAGTGGAGAACACGCAACTGCCTAAGATGAATAAAATCACTGAAAAATCCAAATGCCTTAGATAACACAAATCACATAAATAGGCTACCAAAGATAGCTCCAAAATCACCAAAAATTTGCACATTATCCTTATTAAAATATGGTGATATTATCCCAAATAATTCCTATCTTTACTAGGATTTTATCCTTCATATAACCTTTTGCTTCAAGAATCCCACTTAACGTAGATAACTTATCATAATGATATTTAACATATATCTAACTATGTCCAATTACAAATAAAACCAAAATTAATTAAAAGATATCCAACAAATATCTTAATTATATGTATTACAAGTATAAAGCAACAAAAGGGTTATGTTAATTAGGTTTACAGGTATCGTGGTTAGTTATTCTTATTCCTTGTACTATGTTGTTATTCAAAGTACATATTTTATTCACATATTGCAACTATTTATGGGTAGTTATATTAGGAAACCTGAAGTTTCATTCAATTATTAAGATTTTCACTCAAATTTAAGTTTGATCTTAATGTTTGTCAATGTTTAAAAAATATTTGAATGACTTACAAATAATGTCATTTAGCTCTCAAACTAATGGAACCTTTTTTAGTCTTGTTTACATTGCTTTTTAAAGTTTTAGACTACAGTTAACGTAGTTCCTAAATCCTTGAAACCCTAAAATTTGAAACCTCAAATCCCCAAAAGTTATTTGCTTTAGGTTGTCCTTTTGATTGATGCTCCTCTTTAAGTTGGGCTTTGTTGCTACTTTTTCATGTCTGCACTATTGAAGACAAAGATCATATTAGTAGAAGTCTAGAGATGGAATATGAATTTTATAAAATCCTCGTCAATATATTTGATGAAGGTGGAAAAAGATAGAGTCATTCTCATGATGGTGTCGTTCTCATGATGGTGTTTACCCTCCATACTATGAACATGTATATTGCAATTCTAAGGTAGACCATACTATGAACATGTATATTGCAATTCTAAGGTAGATGAACTTTATTCCTTTAAAATTTTTCTATAGTCTATAAGGTAACATCATATTCTTCCACCTCCATATATAAGGTCATTGTATAGAGGCTCTTAGAAATGTGGGAATGAGCATCCTGGTCTTTCTACTTTTCTAAATAATAAGTTATAAGAAAATGATTCTGACCAAGCTTCCTGGTCCTTTTAATTTTTAAGAGAATAAGTTACAGTGCAATGATGGAGCAAGAAGTGAATCTACCATGTAGACAATATTTGATAGTGACTACCTGAATAATATTGTAGAATCTCAAACATCTGATTTACATAAAGAAAATAGTGAGAATGAGGCACATAAAATGTATAGGGATGAAGCTATGTATGATTCACAATCGTCACTCTTTTCTCTTAGTCCTCATTCTCCTATGCATCTCTCTTATGATCATTTGATTGAGTTTGGTGACTTTCCTATATTTACTAGTAACAACAAAGATGAGACCTTTTCTTTGCAAGTGAATGAATTTATAGCATAGCAAGTTCATAGTGAAAAAAAAGGAAATGGTGAGTGGCTTAAGTTGTGATGATGAATAATGGCATTAAGAATTATGAATCCATTTAATAGCAAAAAGAATATGACGAGTAAGAAGATGCCTATGGAAAAGAAAATGAATTGTTAGATGACAAGATAGGGAAGAAGATTTAAGAGCCATGTCAGCTACCTACTCTGCATACATATGCTCCAAACTTAAAAGAAAGAAACTACATAAGCAAAACTGAGGAGACCTAAAAACAAATTTAGAGTTCTAATAGTTTAAGGACTAAATGACACAATTTATAAAGAGTATTTTTTGAACTTCAACATTCGTTAAGGTTTAACTTAAATTTTAGTAAAGACCTTAGGGTTAAAACGTATTTTTAACCTACTAAAAAAAAGCACATTTATGTTAACTTATTCACCAAGATCAGCAAGCTGATTTTATGAAAAATGGTGTTTGATAATTTTTTGTGATGTTTATTAGATTGGACTCATCAATAATATTGTGTTTTATTTAGGTAATAATGAGGGGGATCTTCTGGTCTATAAAAAAGGGTGTGATAATGCTCTTAAGTTAAAATCAAATTCTAGGTTTCAAGTTTATAACAAAGTGTTTCATAAAGAGGTTAAGGACCTTTTACTTTTGAAGTAGTTCCCCTTTTATTACTAGAGGTTGCATATCTGAAAACATGGTGATGTAGATATATGGAAATATGGTCACCCTAAAAGGGTTAATAGCCTAAACTACAACTTTCTTAGGGTTTGGGAGTGTTATCACCTTAAATGCTATTGTATAACTTTTTTTTTAAAATGTTTATGAATTTAGTAGTAGGCTTTAGTTGAGTTGCCAACAGGACTAATGACACATCGGGTTCTTTATAATCATAAAAGCCCTTTTTTGGAATTTTATTCATCATGTATCCCTACAATCTTGATATTTTCTTATGGTTACATCAAGGTTTTCAAACAAAAATTGATAGGCAATAAGTCAATTTGCAACATTACATTAGGCAGGACGGTCACTTTTTGAAGAATTTTTAAGGAGGCCTTGAAGTGTACAAAGGTCTTGCAATCTTGACCCTTAATCTTACTTGAACCATTAGTTGCCAATATACAAACCTTTTGGATGAGCTCCTTAAAACCTTTACTTTCTCTTGAAAATTTCACCAGCGATATGCAACCTATATTTTTACATAGAGGCATTTCGAGTAGCAAGATGACCAACTTGTTAAGATCTTCATCCAAGATTGTACCTAAAGTGCGAGAGAATAGCAATAACCATTTAGTGCAAGTAAAGAGACATAATTGGCCTTTAGCTTATATCACATTCTAAAGCATTGATAGGTATGAAATTAAGAGCTATATGGGTCAATTGAAACTCAGAAATTTGGAATAGTTGTTGACTAGTTTCAACATCTCCTGTATATTTGTACGTCAACCTGTGCAAGAGATTTAGAGGGTTTATATTCTTAGGCCTGAGAGGTTATCAGATACTTTGATGCCTTTAAGAATGATATGAGGTTGTAACACTTAACTACAAAATTAGCGAGATAATTTATTTTAATCTAGAAAGAAAAAGAAAATATAAACCTTAGAAAAGAATACTATAAACTACTATTTTAAGAATATTAAAATCTAGTTAAACCCAAATAAAAATAGAATAAAGATTGAATTTTAGGTGATTTGATTGTGTGATGTCTCTTTTTATTCGAGATATTATGTGAATGAATTGACTAAAGTTTAATTAAAGTAACATAAAATATCTTTATATCATATGTTCCACAATATTATTGATGATTTAGACCTACGTCTAAAGTAGTTATATCCTCATTCTTAGATTATAGTCTTATGTTATATGGTGGTTTGTTAACTAAGAGAGGCTAAACCTTCTTTAGAACTTTTTAAATTTATGAATCAAATTTGGCCTTTAAGAAAGCATTTGGGATGGTATAGTCTCAACTTTAAGCTTAGGATGAGGCTCTCTTTCTCCTCTTAAAGGACATATAAGTGGATGAAGAAGTTTGTGTTCCTTAGTTTAGAAGATAAAAGTAGTTGGGAATTTAGGGCTATATAAAAAGATGTTATCCCCTATTTAACCAGAGGTATATAAACCACATAGTGCTACATAATCTAGTGTGAATCTTGTTGTATAAAAATCTTCACGTACCCTAAAAGAAGCAACGTTGGAAAAGGCCGTCTTGCTAAGAATTTAGGGTCTTAAATACAAAAATGCATACGTTTTCATCCTTTATTGCTTTATTTCTTTTCAGGTCTCTAATTATTTAACATTTTTTCATTATGTAGAAACATTGTAAATAAGTTAATGAATAAGGTAATAAGGAAGGATTAAATACTATTATGGATACCTTGAAGAAGGAACAAAGATGCTCAATTGGGGTAGGACGTCATCTCTATCAAGTGAGCTAGCAACCTTCACGTGGAAGTTGTCAAAGAGGTAACGTTGCTGCCACCCTACCTATTGAACATCCTTTACTTCCTAGCAAGCCTAAGGAAGAGGATTTTTTACCCTCACTGGGATACAAAGTTCAAATATTTTGTCTTCAGAACTAGTAGAGTGGATTTGTAGGTTTGTTAAGGTATGGTTTCCCTAGGAATGAGTATTGTTTAGGTAAGGGAACATAAGAAACCCTTTGTTCCTTAAAAAAGCACAATATGGCTCGAGTAAGTTTCTTAGGGTTGTGTGTTCATTAATATGTGTGTTTGTCTTTATCATCAACGTGCTTGTCCTTCCTCATTCACCTTTACTTAAAGGCCTTACACTCTTTGGCTATTTGCAATGATAAGGTTATCAGAGATTGAGAGGTTTATTTGTAAGATAGATTAGTTGATAAGTAACATGAACTTGTTGAACAAATATCTTGCAACACCGAAAGACCAATGCTAGAGAGGTAGCATAAATTGAAGCAAGTTTTTGGGATGTTTGAGTTTACTTTTCAATAACTCACTAAAACTAATAAGTTGCTCAAAGAGGTTGTGTGAATAAGCTACTAATTAGTTTAGGATTTAGATTTATAAGGATTTTTAGAAAGTAATATTTTTAATCACCAACTGTGAAAAGATAATTGACTCCTTCATCAAAGATTTTAATGGCTTTTGAATATTGTTGAGGTGAGACATCCAAACCTAAATGTTAATGACCTACTTTTGGAGATATGCTTGTCAAAGCCAACATCACTAGAGGAAATGTAAAGGATGATAATCATAAGGATGAATTTGTAGTATTGCTTCTAAATTGCAATAATAAGCCTATCGCTAATGTTCCTCTCTTATCAATGATGAAGTTACTTCATGTTCTTGTCAACCCTTTAATGTAAGGAACAAATTTTATGGCCTTTGTAAACATATCTTATTAATGCTTTTGATGATTTGTGTTTTTATTTTAATTCTAGCATCATATTTTCTTTTGACATTTTGTATGATCTTTTAAGTGTTTTATCATCTGTTTTAGTACTTTTGTGATGTCACTACATAACTGCCCTTGATAGTTCTATAATTTTTATGTGAATTATTGGTTAATTTTTGTTTATACAATCACCATTTGCAAATTTGCATCCTTACTATGTAAAATACTTGTTCGTCTTTGTTTGCAATATCATCATTAGTGGATCTATATCTTATCATGTGAACTCTTCGTCTTCATTATCACGATTACCTCTGACTGATCTATATATTTAACATATTAAATCTTGGCTCATCTTTGTTTATAATCTCCATTGGCATATATATGTCCTTAATGTGTGAACTATTGATTAATTTTGTTTACACAATCACCATTGATAAATCTGTGTCTTACAATTCTAACTCTTCATTTTTGTTTACACGATCTCTATTAACAAATCTACCTTTTAGCATATGAACTATTGGCTCAACATTATTTGTGCATTCTCCACATAGAGATTTGTGTCTTTGATGTGCAAATTTTGGCCTTAGTTTGTCTACTTTTAAGATTGCCATTGACAAATTTGCACCATAGTGTGCATAATATTGGTTCATCTTTTCATATGCTTATAAAACCATTCATAAAATTATGGGAAATTATCACGTTGAACAAATATGTAGGTAAAATTAGGTTTAGATCTTTCAAGTTAAAATTTTTCATTCTTACATCTATAAAGATTAGCTACCAATTCCTTTATATTTTTCATTCTTACATTGAAAAAGTAGGAGCTTACTTTAACAACTTCAAATATTGAATAACGTTACTTCAAATGACTTTAACTATCAAGATATAAGCATAAATATTAACCAAATTTGCCCTTGATATTATACCATATTACATCATTCCTTACAACTTTCCATTTGAGAGGTGTCAAACTTACGCTAAAATTATTTAAATATATACTACAAATCAAATCTTACGAAGACTAGTCGATTGGTATAGTCTTAATGCCAAACCTAGTATGTATCTAGCTAAACCTCCAAAGGAAACTTATGGCTAGAGATCATAAGTCATTTTTCTCTCTCTTAAAGATAGTACTAATTTAAGATAAAGCTTTATTGAATTAAAAAAAACTTTCCCTCAAACAAACAACTATTAAAAAGAGAATTTTTAATTGGATGTAAGTGTTATAGTTTGATAGGCCTGCATATTTTTCATCTAACTATTTACCTTAACTTTATATCATTATATTCTTCACACTAATAATGACCATGGTTTTAATAACGATGAACTTTAGTAGGATATTATCTACTAATTATAATCGAATGCTTGACTTATTTAAAAAGAAAAATGATACGGAACTCTAGCTAATGCCTCACACTGCTCCCTCGAAATAACATAAAGGGAAGAATGCTAGATCTAAAGATGGGACATTTTATCCTCTTTAGAAAGCGGAAGTGGACACTTTTAGTTTTGGACAAAATGAGATTAGGCATTAGATTCTTAAAGGAATGGTCATTATAAAGTACAAAAAAAATCATATACAACAAGTTATAGGAGACCATCCATTATCATCTAAAGCACTATTTTACTTTGAATTTAAGAATACTTTGACTATGTACATTTTGTAATAATTATATTATTATAATTCAATCTATTAACTAAATTGTGATTTGTGATAAGTGAACTTATGTTGAGATGGATATGTTTTTTCTAGTGTAACACGGAGTTGGTGTAACAAAATGAGAAGATTGTGAAGGAGTTAGCTTATGTGAAGGACAAAAAAGAAAAAGGAGATAACTAAGATGAGCAAACTTAATAATTCTCTTGAAAAGAAGATTAGGAGTTTAATTGTAGACCATTATAACAACCAGAGTGAATATTTCACATGAAAGGAGTACAAAGTTAAAAATGAATTTTGTAACTTGAATAAAAGGATTCAAATTATACTTAAAATATTCTAGTGTTTTTCAAAATATTTATTTTGGATATTCTTTTGATTTGTTTGTTTAATAATGAATACTTTGGATGAGTTTTTAACTTAGTATATTTTTACTTTGCATGAGTTTTAACTTAGTATATTTTGGAAGGGTATTTTACCATAAATATTTTGTGAATACAGCTAAGGTGTTTTGGAAGTGCTCTCTCATATTATGGAATTTCTTTCAAGCTTAAGAAACTTTGATTGATAGATACATACATACATATATACATACATACATACATATATACATACATACATATATATACATACATACATACATACATACATATATATATATATATATATATATATATATATATATATATAAACTACATTGCTATTTCTTAATATCACTCTCCTTAAATTTGATCAAATTACGTTCTCAAATAATAAATTTAAAATTTTCACTAGTAATCAATTTAACCTCCGTTAGGTGCCATTATGAATAGATAGAAATAAGGAAAACAAACTTAAAATAAATCTATTACAAATAATAGTCTTAAGTGTTGTTTGTTTTATATTTATGATATCTCACTGTTGTCTTATTAATCCAGTGACAAGTATCGGTATGATAACTTTTGAATTTTATATAGATAAATCAATTTCGACAAACTATCCCTTTGCTTCCAATATATATGTTACATATATTCCTCTTAAGACTAGATCGCATTGTTTTAGGTCATGATTTATTATTCTCCATAAGTTGAGCACCTATACCTTTTGTTGGTATGTTACTTTTCTTGAATCTTTCCTTCCTCCCTTTTTTTGTAACAAGATCTAATTGGAATTGTAAGTTTTTTACCTCCTTCCTAAAAGTTGGCTATTCATAGATTTCAATTTTAGAGATTGATATTTCAACTATAATGCCTAGAGTAAAATAAGATTCTATTATGGTGATCCTTAGAATAGTTATGTATGCTCAATATATACTAGACAATTGTTCAAGATAATTCTCTTTTATTTGAGTTACTTTTATGTTTGACTCTTAAAGGATAGTTTTGTATGTCACTTTAACTAAGTTAATGATTTAAGGATGTATTATGGAGTTTTTTTTTGTTTGATACCTTGGACTTAAGGAACACAACACTAGAACATATTATGTCATATTATTAGTTATTCTTTAATTTTAACATTGTTAAGATTTGATGACTATGTTATAGTTTCCTTGTAAGCACACACTAGCTTTTTCGTCCTTCCTCTCTAAATGCTCCATTTATATAAATGATCTATTATATCAATGTTAGATCAATTTCTTTTGCTTTTAATCCTTTAAATAATATTATGAAGATTGCAATCACTTGTAACTTTATAAATCTTCTCAAGATATAGTGGATTATTCACTTAATTCAAAACTCCACTTGAACATTCTTTTAGAACTTCATATCTATGAAAATTATATTAGAGAGGCATATTTGTGACAACATTTATAACATGTGTGTAAAAGTAATATATAGGCTTTTTATCTATCATAACTAATGCCAAAATGAGTTTCGTGATGTTCAAATATCTTGACTCTAGGCACTATAAAATTTTTCTTATGTCAAAATTATCATTTGATTATTGATATCTCTTACTAGAACTTTACATATGTCTTCTGAGAATGAACATATTTAAGAACAAGTCTTTCATATCTGATGGCATAGCTAGAGTCGTGGGATTCTGAGGTACTCCTTTAAATCTTTGAATGCTTTTTAACAATTTGCATTCCATTTAATTTTTTAATTGTCTTAAAATTTAAAGAAAAGGGCAAACACTTATCCATAGAATTGAATGAGAATCGTGCTAAGTTAACTATCCTTTTTACAATTTTTGAATTTTTTGTTGATCTTAATAGTTGCCATGTTGATAATGATTATAATCTTTTAAGGATTTTATTTCTCTGTGGCATACCATAAAGACTAAAATTTTTTAAAATGAACACATATTTCTTTACATCTTCATTTTGTACCTTCATATGGTGGAAAAAAATTCCAGGCAAGTATATGGTATAGCCTTATTTGTTTATAGTTCTTTACTATCATACCATTGATAATTGCTAATATCTAGTACATTAAACCAAGATTTTTAGTTTGAAAGGAACCACTCAATAGTAGTAGATCTTATTATGGGTAATGAAAGATTATCTTACGCTAATTTGGCCCAAACATTTAAATATGTTTATAACTTGAGCATGCATCAATAAAAACATAGCCACCTTGTTCAAATGTATGAAGTCCACACACATCCTTTATTTTTCATTTGCCTTTATGATTATCAAAATGTGTTCTAACCATTATAGGTACTCAAAATTCTTAATGAAACTAACCTTCATTATAAATTTTTCTTATATCATCTATTGTCTCGCTTTGACGATAACCTTTTTCTTTTATTTCATAGGTTCGAATTTGGGATTTATGTTTCATCTATGCACTATCAATTTCATATCGATTTCACACATATTTGTGGGTATCCAAGTGAAAACCATGAAACTCTATTTCTTGTTCTTTTAATATATCCCTAACGTTACTAGCAAAAATATATTTCCTTCTAATATATCAAGTCTTTCTTGGCTGATTGATGGTGAATATGTTAGATTTAATTAAATATTTGTAGCCCTATTTCTTAAAAGAAGCTATGAAATAAGGTATCAATCAAGCTCCCATTATCTATTGATATTCTCTTCACCTTATAGTTAGATATCATTGCTAATGACAATAACATCTTTATGTTGATTAAGCAACTATACTCTTTCTTCATCTTCAAATCCTATTTGGCTTGCTTTTTCCTCTTTATACTTGATCTTACATTAATATATGTCTTCTCATAACTCGTCTAAGTCAAAATTTTAAGGTAAGTTACACTAATCTTATATATTATCTAATTATTTCATTTATAATGTTCTCTATTATAGTATCACATCCTTATGGTATCACATCCTTTTCTTTTATAGCTTTATAAGCATTATATTGTGCTCTTGTACTAGGCTCATAATTTTATTTTTAGATAGGTTCACATTCATGGGATTTATTTCATTAGTGATTCTATAGGAATTGCTTTAAGTTTCCACTTCACAATAACTCTTCATTCTCCTCTTTACATTTATGCATTCCTCTATGTCAGGTCTTTTATAATAAACAAGTATATAATATTTACTGGTTCGTTAATGGTATTGGTTTTGTTAGTTTGGTTAGGTCTTTTCTTCATATATAGTTTAAGATTTGATTAAAACTAGTTTTCAAGGGTTACAATTGTGCCTCAACTACTTTATATTAATTCAAGCTTTTACCTTCTTTTATTGACTACTTATATGTATTTGTATAACTCAAATTTATACCTACTTTTTATTTTGGTGAGTAGTTTTTTAGGGCAAATATTCTTCTTCTTCTATGTCTTTGTCTTCACAGGCTAATATTTTCTCAACCCATTTTTGAAAGTAATAATAGCTTGAATTCAGATTCAAAATTTGAGTTGTCTTTAAATTAAATCTTCACTTACTATAATCATGATTATTTAATTATGATAAGATTCTTTTCTTTTATTTTTACACCAAGAAAATGTATAAATTGGATATGTTTATTTTTCTTTTCATTAATGAAAATGTAGCTTATACATTACACATTCATGGTATTAAGAGCCCATAACATTTTTTCCTTGCCTATTAACAATTTTAATCACCCATTCCACTCATCATCTGTAAGATATTATTTTCCATTAACTCTAAATCTGACACCAAACACCATAACTCAAACTCTGACAATCACAACACTTTTAATTACCAACATAATAATTTTCATCACTACCATGGGTGTAAGTAATTATTTGATTTGGAGAAACCAAGTACAATCAATACTCTTACTTGTGACCTATTTAATTATATTGAGGGTAGTGTAGCACCCTCTTTACCGTGAGGTACACATCGAGATGCCCGCAGTCATTCCGTATAAATCCTCGATAAGGGTGAGCTACAAACGATCACTACAATCACTTCACATGGCATCATAATAAAACATCAATATAAAAATCACAATCTTTTTTAAACCAACTTTTTCCTAATTTCATTTCATCAAAATCGAAGTTTACACGTATGTCTTCCTTGACCGTCTCGTACATCAATCCAAAACCTAGTACAAAATGCTACATGAAAGAGGAAAACAATGATCTTTCTAGGCCATCCAAAAGTCCCAAATGATCGACCTATGAGCCATGACTTCTCTCACCAAAATAATCTACACTGCTAGAAAAGTCCCTCGAAGCTAGGAGTCTACTCTCGGTCCTGAAAAGACAACGTTGCAATTTTGGTGAGTTTTGCGAACTCAGTGAGGTAACCATCATCGATGGTTCGGTTAATTTATGCAACACATTAAACATAGCACAATTTTCCATCGATCATAGGTCACACATTTTTCACATAAGCAACACTTTTGTTTTCACATAAGTATAAGGCATTATGCCTTTCACTCACTCAAGCATATTTAATCAAATGCATATGAAATGCTCATGTTAAACATAGCACAATTTTCCATCGATCATAGGTCACACATTTTTCACATAAGCAACACTTTTGTTTTCACATAAGTATAAGGCATTATGCCTTTCACTCACTCAAGCATATTTAATCAAATGCATATGAAATGCTCATGTGACACTTTTCTAATTATTACGGTGTTGTGACCGAGCGACTGAACTGTCCCATATAGGGCATATTAAACATTGAGCCTGAGGCTCTAAATCGCTGTTGAGCTCTAGGCTCAAATACACTCGTTGAGCTTTAAGCTCTAATCGGTGGCTGCTCCGGTCACAACTGTCATTATCTGATTATGCATTCATGAATGAACTGCATATGTCACAATCAATTAACATATTTCACATTCAATCACATATGTCAATCAATCAGCATATATCACATTCAATCACATATGTCACAATCAACCACATATGTCACAATTAATCACATTATAGACATGTAGGTCTCCAATTTACATACAAGTAGCACTTCTATAACACAACTCCCCAGTACACAATCATCGGACCTTCTGTCCAGAATCCACAATCACAAGCAACACATAACCCACCATTATGCACCACAGAATTATAAGCAATTAATAATTGAGAGAAGCCATCTAGGTTACTCACTAATAGCTTCCGAAGCTAGTGCCTGGAAGTTTCGACAATGTCTATGGGTTGACGTTCCAAATGTGCCTCTATAACAATTAAAATACACATATATTACAAATTATACAATCAGAAATGTATAATAATGCACATGCAAGAATTAAAATGTGTACAATGCATGTTCGTGACATTCCCGATATCATTCCATAAATTTTTATTTTTTTCATTTTTTTAATTTCTATAGGTCCAGATATTATCAAAACACTGTCCAGAAAAAAAATCAATTCCTATTCTTTTAATCGGTCCTCTTACTTTGATTTAATTCATCATTTTTAATTTCATCACAAATTTAACAAATTCTCATAGAGAGGTAGCTAAATGGCTTAGGAATCTGACGCTTCGAAAATCAGGTCAATCGAAGGACGGATGGCCAAGTTATAAGCAAAAGAAGGGCAAAGGGTCGGTTTGGAAAAGAAATAACAATAAAAAGCACAAAAGGCCTCCTCGCCTACTCCAACAACCAATTTCAAATACTCAGATCTTTTGGTCCCGAACTCCAATTTTTACAAAATTGATATCAATGGAAAGATCAAAGAAAGTTATACAATTTCCATGAAGGACTCAAAAACCAATTCCACCTCTAAATGAGTCAAAATCTCAATCAAAGTTCTTCACCGTAAATCTCATCCTAACCAATCACACAACTTTACAAAATCATAACTTCCTATTTCATTAGCCAAAATTCCATGCTTGATATCAATGGAAAGATCAGAACACATTCTACAACTTTCATGAAGCACTTAAAAGCAATTTCAACCTCTAAATGGGTCAAAATCTCAAACAACATTTCATCCCGTAAATGTCATCCTAAAAAAACATATCTTTTAAAAATCATAACTTCCTATTCCATGGGCTAAAATTCCAAACTTTATGTCGTTGAAAAGATCAGAACACATTATACAATACTCATGAGAACTTAGAAGCAAATTCTATCACTAACTAAGTCAAATTCCTAAATGATTGTGGCTTCCCTGTTAAGTATTGTTAAATATCATCTAAACCATATCCACATTTCAAACATTCACAACTTTCACTTCCTGCATCCAAAAATGGCATATTATACATCATTAAAAAGCTATGACATTCCTCTACGAATTTTAATAAGGCTACTTGCTCTAATTCAAACCATAACACTCCAGAATTTGCCTCAAAGCACAGTATCCACAAAACCTACACTTTATAGGCATTTTCACAAACAAAACACATTAATATTTGGATTACATCCTAAAGTCAACAGATCATAACTTTCAACCCTTATATTGAAAAATGTCATAGTTTGTAGCGATAGAAAACTAAAAAGAAAAGATATAACTTTCATGAAGACCCCATTAGCAAAATATGCTTAAATCAACCCAGAAAAATTCCCAAAGTTTCAGATCACTAAATGCAGTTTTCGAGCTACTGTTCATCCCTACACCCTTTCTCACATTCTAGTCCAAATTTGGAACTCTTCAAGCCAAAATTAAACATCACTTCCTTCACAAGAATTATAGCCAAACAATTCTAGTTTAATTCAAGATAAATCTCATCTTAATTGCATAACCATATAAAAAGTTATGACAAAATCATTGAAACATGCACAAGTCAAAGTTTCCAGATTATCATCCTAACCTTTCTCCTACCTCTTCCACACCATTTCCTCAGCTATAACCACTCAATTCACTCAAGATTTCAACCACAACAAATTCAAAACCTCTACTTGAACATTAGCCTATAACATAGCATCAACACACACTCAATAATTTTCCGTTTTATACACTCATCTAACATCCTTAGATTCAATCTAAAACAACTCTTATTTACCTACACCACCTTCAATATCATTCATCCTCAATCAAACAAGAATTCATACCCATACAATCAAAACACAATTCCCATGAAATTAGTTTACATAACATCACAATTAATTCTTTTAACTAACAATTCATGATATAAAACACAAATCTTACCTAATTAAGCTTCTAAATCTTCCAATCTTCCAAACTTGTCACAAACTTCCTAACTTCTTGTTGGACCCCATTTCCAGAGCCCAACATTGGACATGAACGCGTGGTGCTTGATGCGTGAGGTGAAACATATAAATGAAACTAAGAAGGGAAAACCCTCGGAAGCTCAAAGGGCCCACAGTGAACAAACTTGAAACTTGTTTTTTTTTTAATTAAAACAACCATCCCAAATCTCACCAACATACACTCAAGAAAACTCTAAATGATTTAGTGCGAAAGATTTGAAACAACCACATCCATAAGTCATTAATATCCAAGAGACAAGTTTTACAAAACTTTAATAACATTTCAAACCAAATTACAAACTTTGTGTTCAAGAGCCAAAAATACAAGATACACTTGAACCGATAAAACTCGAAATGAAACTAAAGCCTTGATTTCCAAAAGTACGATTTGAAAATACATAAACATGACAAAATGGAGTATTGCCATAACTCGTGACTCACTCAGTCTCTTGCTTGTCACCAGAATGGGGAAGGTAAAAAGGGGGGTGAGCTATAAAGCTCGTGGGAACATATGTATAATACAGAAATAAGCGAAAGTATTCAGAAAATAACTCATTGCTGTGGTACTTGTTGAAATCATAGCAATTGTGCATGTAAACGTCATAATCTCGAAATGCTTGATCTTTAAACAATTCATGATGCATGAAACATAATAACAAATCATAAGCACATAACATAGCATAATGGTTTAGGTTAGTCCAGGTTCATGACGTACTACACATTTCCATCTAAACGGTCCTGTGTAGTCGTAGTTGGAGTCTTTGTGGGGAGCTCCGTGCCACTAACGGGCAGGCGGGAGAAGCCTTTTCATGATCAACATGCACGTGACGGTTCTTGGGACTACCACAAACCCACATAACATGCATGATTCAAAGTCTTGTAAACTTGATTGCCAAACTGGCTCTTTCTTGTAAACTTGCTTTTCATACATTTTGGAAAACATGACTTTATGTGCATGTATTTCTTGAAAGGAGAAAACCCCTTTGTGAAACCTGTTTAATAATCATGAATGCAAATAATATAGTAACATTTAATCATTTCACAATAACAATAATGCAACATTGTTGATGCAATTTAAAAGCATTAAATCTTTCTTGATTTGAACATAACAATGAGTGACTTATTTACTCTATTATAGACATGAACCCACCTTGAATTCCTTGCTTAATACTTGATTAGAAATGCCTTTCCTCTTGTTCCTCTTGCTCCTTTTGCCTCACTTAGTTTCCTTAACCAAATAACCAAAATTCCAATCAATTTGGTGTAGAAATCGGAAGGTCATACTTTAACAATTCAAACAATAACTAAAACTGAAACAAGAATTCTATGCTTAACTTCCATCCAAAAATAAAGATTCTTAGAGACTGATTCAGAACTTCATTTCTTCATGAAACTTATATCCCTATGTCTCTAGTTTTGCAACGCATCAAAAATCATCTCATTTAGGCTTCTATAGCAAAAGATATGCCCAAAAGACTAAAATTCATCTTTGCTGGAAACTGGGGGCTCGCCGCGATGTGCGACCCTCTCCTCGTCGCGATGTCCAAGCTCGTCGCGATGTCTGACCTGCTGCTCATCGTGACGTGCACTATTGTGTGTGTCGCGACGTGCACGCCTTCCACGCACTTCGCGACGTGTGGGTCTGGAGAACGTCTCCGAACCCGATTATTCAGCATTTTCAACATCAAACCTTCCCATTTTGACAAAGCAACACACCTAAACTTAAGATCATGCCTTATACTTCAGTTCTAAACTCATTCTAACACAAAATCATCATCAAGACACAATAAGATCATCAACCCAAAGAATTTAATCAATATTTCCGAAAACCCTAAACCATTGGCTCTAACATCATTCCAAGCAAATCCAGGGTTTAATCCATCTCAAACAAGAAGAAATAAACTCATACTTACTTGTTGAAGCTTCAAATTCAATCAACAATCATTAAACCTAGCTTTCCTCTTTTCTTCTTCTTCCTCTCTTCCTACGACTCCCTCTTCTCTTTTCCTTTCTTTCCCCTTTCTTTCTTTTCTTCTTCTAAATCCCTAAGCCTAAATGAAGGCACAAAGACTAGAATGCCCCCTCCTTGTTAAGTTTAATCTTCCCAGCTTAAGTGAACTTCCTATAATGCCCTCATAAAGTTTTTCCCCTTTCCTAACCTCTTTTTCCACACTAATCTGCCACTAATTCTCCCAAAAAAATCAAACTATGCAATAAATCATACAATCAACACAGTTCATGCTTACTAACAGCAATAAAAAAAATTTGGGGCCTAACATTTCTCCCCCTCTTAAAAGAAATTTCGCCCTCGAAATTTACCTGAATCATCGAAGAGACGCGGATACTTTTCCTTCATGACGTCCAAAGGCTCCCACGTGGCCTCTTCCACTAAATGGTTCCTCCACAGGACTTTAATAAGCTGAAACGTCTTGTTGCTGAGGACCTTTTCCTTGGTGTCCAAAATCTCCACTGGGATTTCCTCATAACTCAAATCATCTCCCAACTGAACCTCCGTAGCCTGAATGATACGAGAAGGATCTGATCTATATCTCCTCAACATGGAGACATGAAAGACATCATAGATCTGAGACAATTCTGGAGGCAACGCCAACCTGTAGGCTAGTGGTCCGATCCTCTCAAGAATCTCATAAGGACCCACATACCTCGGACTCAACTTGCCCTTCTTGCCAAACCTCATTACTCCTTTCCAATGAGACGTCTTAAGGAACATCTTCTCACCGACTTCATACTTCATCTCCTTCCGATGTGCATCAGTATAGCTCTTCATCCTATCCTGAGCTGCCTTAAGTCGCTGCTTAACCAGATTGACTTTATCAACTGTCATCTGAATCAATTCTGGTCCTACCAGTTTCCTCTCTCCTTCTTCATCCCAACATATCAGAGTTCTACACTTCCTTCCATACAATGCCTCATATGGGGCCATCTGAATGCTCGAATGGTACGAATTATTATAAGCGAATTCGACCAATGGCAAATGCTCATCCCAAGATCCTTTGAAATCCAACACACATGCTCTGAGCATTCCCTCAAGTGTCCGAATGGTCCTCTCAGATTGACCATCCGTCTAAGGGTGAAAAGTCGTACTAAAATTCATCTTAGTATCTAAAGCTTCCTGTAAGCTTCCCCAAAATCTCGAAGTGAACCGAGGATCCCTGTCAGAAACTATGGAATCCGGGATCCCATGTAGTCTCACTATCTCATCGATGTACTTCTTTGCTAACGCATGCAAAGAATCAGTCTGCTTGATTGCCAGAAAATGGGCTGACTTCATCAACCGATCCACAATAACCCAAATGGCATCATGCTTCCTGTTGGTCTTGGGCAAACCCATCAGAAAATCCATGGTTACCCTTTGCCACTTCCACTCGGGAATAGACAAGGGCCTTAACTTGCCTGAAGGTGCCTGGTGTTCAGCTTTGACTTGCTGACACACGAGACACTTACTTGCATACTCTGCTATATCCTTCTTCATGCCCTTCTACCAGAAATGCTCTCTCAAATCCCTGTACATCCTGGTGCTACTTGGGTGCATGGCATAAGGCGCATTGTGTGCCTCATCCAAAATCTCATCCTTAACCTCCTGCATATCTGGGATACAAAGCCTGTTTCTTACTGTCATGAGTCCATCATCCCTCACTATTACCTCAGAAATCTTACCATTCTGAATTTCCTTTCGGAGCTTGGTCAAACCTGCATCCTGTGCCTGCAACTCCCTAACCTTCTCCCTGAGTATTGGCCTCACTCTGAAATTAGCTAGAAGGCAATTCGGTTCCTCCTGCTTCAAGCTTATCTTAAGCTTGTCCATCTCTTCCAATAAAGGAAGATAAACTGTCTGAACATGGGCAATAGAAGACTTCCTACTCAAAGCATCCGCCACTACATTTGCCTTGCCTGGATGATACTCAATAAACAAATCATTATCCTTGAGTAACTCAATCCACCTTCTCTTCCTCAAATTTAGTTCCTTCTGGCTCAGTAAGTACTTAAGACTCTTGTGATCAGTAAAGATCCTCGTCTGAACCCCATAAAGATAATGCCTCCAAATTTTTAAGGCAAAAATCACTGCTGCTAATTCCAAATCATGCGTCGGATAATTCAACTCATAAGACTTCAATTGCCTTGAAGCATAAGCTATCACTCTGTCTCCCTGCATCAATACACAACCAAGACCCTTCCTCGAGGCATCACTATACACTGAATAGCCCTCATCACCCGAAGGCAAAATCAAGACTGGAGCACTTATCAACCTGTGCTTGAGCTCCTCAAAGCTCTTCTGGCATTCATCAGTCCAGATAAACTTCTGATTCTTCCTCAATAGCTTAGTCATCGGAGCAGCTATCATGGAGAATCCTTCTACGAGCCTCCTGTAGTAACCTGCCAGACCCAGAAAACTCCTCACCTTTGTCACTGTCATGGGTGCATGCCAATTCACCACTGCTTCAACTTTCCTCGGATCAACATGGACACCATCCTGCGAAATAATATACCCAAGGAATGTCACCTCATGAAGCCAGAACTCACACTTGATGAACTTAGCATAAAGCTCTCTTTCCCTCAGTGTAGCATCCCACTCCCACGAGACCCGAACCCGACATCGACTGTGATATCCGAGCCCACGACCATGAGGGTGGTATGCTAGAGCGATCAATGCGATTAAAACTGGGTAATATATATAAATTTTTTAAAACCCATCGCGTGCAAATATCGATAAATAATTTGGGCTCGCTCTAATACGAAAATCATTTTCAATCGTAACATTATTTCGTAATCAAATTACAATACAACATTAATTAATCGGCACTCAAGAATACCAGATCTTAATCTTGCGAAATACAAGTTTACATATAATTCAAAAGACACAAATGCGACGTGAACCGATCCCGACCTTAACTCGACTTGCAATTGGTAATCATACTCGTGCTCAACGGGTACTCTTCGATCCTCGAAAATATTTGCAATTTTGGGTGAGTTTGCGAACTCAATGAGAAACCATCATCGATGGTTCACTCAATTCATGCATAAACACACAATTTACCAATTATCATATACAATCACAATTCACAAATGTAAGGCGATACGCTTTAATACCATCCAGATTACTCATACTATATATGCAATGCACATGAGACCCTTTTCATTTTCATTACGTTGTTGTGACCGTGCGCTGGCTCGTCCCGGTGATGAGCACATTCATGCGTTGAGCCGCTGGCTCACGAAAACATGGGCTTGAAGCCACGATACATTGAGCTGAGGCTCAATACGTTGGACTGAGGCCTCGTGCGTTGAGCTGAAAGCTCTCATATACGTTAGGCGGATATGCCTGATCACGGTCTTTGCTCGGTCACAATCCGCCTTTATCTCGATCATG
This sequence comes from Erythroxylum novogranatense, assembly GCA_029891385.1. Classification (NCBI taxonomy): domain Eukaryota; kingdom Viridiplantae; phylum Streptophyta; class Magnoliopsida; order Malpighiales; family Erythroxylaceae; genus Erythroxylum; species Erythroxylum novogranatense. The sequence continues at coordinate 17,481,987 of CM057225.1, forward strand.
CCATCATGCATGGATGCATATGCTCCAATTCCCATTTACGATCGATTATAGTTCAGTGACCAATTTTTGTTTCTTCGGACCTTCGGTCCGGTGTTTCAGTCATATACATTTACAATTTATTGCATCCTACCATCTCATATTAAAAGTCACATCCAATGTATCAAAACAGACAATTAACACTTCAATATTAATTTCCATTCCTCGGACCTTTGGTCCGAGATCTCAATGTAATTATTCACAAACAAATCACACAAAAGAGCACTTCGATAACAAGTTTCAATACTTGGACACCTATGGTCCGAAATCAATCAAAAGTAAACACATAATCCTCCATTATCTCCACATGGCATCAATCGTCATATTAAACACACATAGATTGAGAAACCAACTAGGTTACTCACCTATTACTTCCGAGCTATTGCCGGAAGTCTCTCAACGTCAGGTGGAACGACGTTCCAACTGAGCCTCTATAACAATGAAAATAAGTACACATTACCAACTGTATAGTTAGAATGACCAAGCAATGCACATGGAATCATTAAAACGTGTATGATGCATGTTCATGGCATTCCCGACCCTAATCCAAAATTTTCCCGTCATAATAATTTCATCTAAAAATTAGAAAGCTATAGCCACTAACAGCACTCAATTCGGACCTCGATCGGTCCAAAAATAAATAAAACAGTGACCATAGAACAATTACCCGGGTCCACGTCAATTTCTCGACTAAAAATTCCCAATTTCTCACAAAATGAAATTCAATGTGTTACCAATCCGATGCCTCAAGAATCAGGTCAATCGGACGTCGGACGGAAAAGGAATTGACAAAAGAAACCAAAATTCAAATTAAACAATTAATATCTATATATATACCTAACCCTTATTCCCTTCTTTAATTTCTTGATTTCAAGCCAACTTTCAACACCAATAACTCATTGCACACAATTCAGAAAATTACCAACTATATCTCATTGGAAAGATCATGAAACCCTCTACAATTCTCAAGAAGACCATAAAAATCAATTTCACCCCTAAGGGTGTCAAAAATCCTATCAAATCTACTGCCTACTCAAAACCTATCAACACAGCGCAGTACATTGCAAATTCAATAACTTTCTGATTCTTCAGTCAACAATTACACAATAATTAAGGCCGTAAGATCACAATGTTATCTACAACTTTTATGAACAACCCAAAATCAGATTCACTTGCTAACAATGTCAAACAATTCACCAAAGCATCAACGCTCTGAAATCAACCAATCTGGACAATAATTTTCCAAACAGCATATCTCTTAGGAAAAAAGTCACAAAATTCACTACCTTATATCCCTGAAAAGCTAAGATCTCAAACTTCAATTTTCATGAAGAACTCAAACTCCAATTCGATTTCTAACAATTTCAAAACTGTTATGGAAGCTACTGTCATGATCAGCCATTCACAATCTAGTTTAGGTTCAGTCTTTGCAAAATCGTAACTCCCAACTCTGACCTCTAAAAATTACACACCATAAATCATTTTCAAGATAATTTCTTCCTCTACAACTTTGAAGAAGATCACTCACACCAATTCAGTTCACATAATTTGCTAAAATTGCTTCCAATCCGCAAGCTCACAAACTCAACACTTAGGCTAGGTTTCATCAAAATGCTCAAAACCAGTCAATAGTAATCAGTTCTTATCTCCCAATATACAACTAAAAATTAGCAAAATCAGTGGAAATGGAAAGCTAATAATGTAGGCTTCAACTCTCATGAAGACCATTTTCTCTAATTCCATCTCAATTAATTTAGAAAATATAACAAAACTCTAGGGTATGATTTCGGATACTGTTTATTCCAGTTAAGAACAGTAACTTTCCAAGCCATATTGCAACCTCTTAAAGCTAAAATTGGACAACACCTAATTGACATAAAAATGTAGCCAACAATCCAAAGTTTCAGTGGGCACAAACCTTGCCTCATTTTCATAACCACACAATGAGTTATGCTCAAAACAAGACAAGAGGTCAAAACAAATTTTCCAGCTTTACTTCTCCATTCACTTCCTATCATGCCAAGTCCAATTCTACTTCACTAAGCATACCAAATGGACAAGAAATCAGTCCCTAGGTCATGCATACATTCACTAGGAAATACTATCTCAACTTGGCAGCATTAAACTTCTTAAGTTATATGCAAGTTCAATCCAAATTCAAAACTACATAATTAAAGCTTAATTAAAACTAACTTAAAACCTTACCTAACTTAAGCTTCCAATCTTCACTTCCTTTCAAATCTTTGCTTCCTACCCTCTCTAACAACTTCTTCTAGTACCAAGCAAGGGCAAGTCTCCATGGCAAGAAAATAACTTGACTTCATGAAGGAGCTTTTAAGGTTTGGAGGGAGGTTTGAGGGAGGAAGAAGAAAATCGATGGTGAGAGTAAAATGGAATGAGTTTCGTGGATGGAGAGCAAGTAAAGCAAACAAATTGATTTCTCCTTCTTTATGTAGGTAACAACCGAGAGAGAGGGATAAGAAGGCCTTAATTGGTGTGGATAGGTGGCAATTTAGGATTAGTCCAAGTTTTAAAAGAAAAGTCAAAGAAACAACTACATTACTTTAATAAAATCCAACTTATCAACACTTATCAACCCAATTTTCGGTGCTTAAAAGTTTTAAGGGTCCACATTTGGGTCCCACCAAAATATGCAATGGTTTAATACCAAATAACAGTAAAAAAAAATCAACCGGTTCGTCATATGACGATTTTTTCCGGTCCGGAAATTTCCGGAAATTTCCCCGAATCATTTTTTTGAAAATTACCTAAATTGCCCAAAGTTGTAAAACATATGAAAGTCCACTCCCAATAATTGTTCAAACACGAAAACTACATTTTTCACAACAAAAACACATTTAGGCCATTTACCGACGATTTTGCCGGTCCGGAAATTTTCTCCGGACAATTCCAGAAAAATTCATATAAATCCCTAAAATTGTAAAACACTCAATGGCGTACTCGAAATAATTTTTCAAATACAATTATCCATAAATTTCACAAAGATCTCAATTTGAAACTAAGCTTTAAAATGTCATGAATGCATGTTTACCATGTGCAAGTCAACAAACCATCAATCATAGAGCGATAAGTTGTATGTTCAAGCCGAGATATAATTCAATACTCCTAACCCGTCCCAATTTATGAAAAGACCCTTCCCATCGGAGATAGGATGTTACAATTCTCCCCTCCTAATAAAAATTTCGTCCGCGAAATTTCATATACGGTTGATCAGGAAGGCAGGGGAGTCTTTTCGATTAATACTCTCTGTTTCCCACTGATTTCACTACACGACCAAGTTCTGTCAATTAACGGAGATCAAAACAACCAATTACTCTTTTTCCTTTCTCAAACTTTACATGATTTTACTGCTTTCTCATGATTACGCGCAATTCGTCACTTTCAATATCAAACACATATATATCGAATCCTAACAATATTTCCTAATTTAGCTATGAAACACGTTGTGAATCTGAATCATCTTTTAGGTTTTAGCCTAACTTACCAATCCATAATGCTATTCACACCACAAATGATAGAGGTCACTCTCACGAATTCAATTTTTCGTAATTACACCTTTATTTCCATCTAAGTACCTTTTGGCCGAGGTCATACCCTTCAAAATATTTCATTTATCGCTTATCAGATTTCGTTATTATCAACCCACAAATCTCATGACATTTGTAACCTCAGTGTGAATCAATTCGATTCATTGTCACCATCTTAAATTACTTAACCTATCACTTTATTGCCCTGATCACATAATATAGGGATAACGACTCTTTTTAGCAGTAAGACCCCTTATATACTATTCGATATAATGATTGTCATAACACAATCACTTTACACTAGACATCAATCTCATATCCCAATGAACTCCAAAATTATCAGTTTCACATTTGTCTCCAGTGATCGAGCACATTGGTTAATCTCTCTTATAATCATTCGATTTCCCATCCTAACCTTTCAATTACACTTTCCATACGCTCTTGTTAGAACATAAAGCTTCGATTATTCCTTAAGTTTTCACTAACAGTTCCCGTAATGGGTATTACCCATATTTCTTAATTTGAACCATACCTATCACTTCCCTCAGCAATTGGAGTTATTTTCATTTCCTCAATACGGTTTATAATTTCTGCATCCTCACTTCGGGTTTTGCCAATCCATTTTGATGCACACCAACTCGAAATTCCAATAACTAATAATACTTTCTTTTGCCCCTTTTTTTAATCAGTTCGACTATGAACATAATACACTAGATTTGATAACCTAATTGCCCAAATTTCGATCTTCTGAATTGAGATTTGGTCTGCTCAATCCATTGAATTGCACCATTAGCTTAGTTTGAAGAAATTAGCCACTTAATCCTTTTAAATCATTCAAATGCACGAAATAATTCAATCATTATCGATTTGCATAATCATAGACATCTCCAAACTATTTCTGTACTATTCATGTCTCCAAGATTTTAGGCCACACTCAGTATAACAAATTTCAAATCATCAATCATAATACCGCCTATGGAATTATATTTGTCTCAAGGTGCATAAAATAGATCACATCATAACCTTTACTGGAACACTTCAATATATATAGTAAATTCTCCAAATGTCTCCTTTGTGATCATCAGTCATAACATTCACACGTTTTCCTCAAATATTCTTGTCAATTTACTAAAACCAGAAAATCTTTGACAATTTTCGAACGTATCCAGCATTCCGTTAGTTCTAATAAATTTCAAATTCCGCATACATGTATCTTTTGAACTTTCGTATTTTATCAATACCTATATCTTTATTAATTCTCCCAATATACCAAGTTCGTATACTAATTCATCCCTTATTCATTCAATCAGGTTAAGATTCACTCTTATGAAACTTGCATGCTCACCAATTTCCTCAACTATACCAATTCATCTATTTCTTATGCTTATATCCATTATCCACTCCAAACACAATTGAGACATGTTCCTTTTCAGTAATACAATAAACTTCTTATACCCACATTTGATTTATATAACTCTTTAATTATCGAACGTTTCCAATGAGGAACAATTTTCTTATAATTTTCTCAGCATAACATATTCTGCCATATGTTCCTTACCTTAATTTCTCCATATAACTTCATTTATTCGTGATAGATCACTCACTGACTTGAATAAACAATCGTTATATCGATCTCTTACTTTCAGAACATAATTACACAAAGTATACACGAACTTTTAATCCCCTCAAATTCGCAATTAATATTTCCTTAATATTCAGTACTTCTCTTACATAATCAGAGTCATCTCATTAACGTAATGTACACTTTTTCAGTAGCATATTTTATCTCTTACGATTGAGTCTCTGCTAGATTTAATACAGTTCATAAAACTTTATCAATCAACTATTTTTCATCACTATATAGATATACATATCAGTTACTCTTGATACTTCACGAAGATCAATCTCTGAAGAGCACTTAAACAATTTCTTTTCCTCTACTATCTTGCCATACATCACCATAATCATCACATCTTATCTGACAATATATCTCTATATTCCCATCAATTTGCCCGTTAATAGCTCATACAGCTAAGAACACCCTAATTGCATTTAATTCTCGATAACCATTCTCTTTTTGGTACCAATTCTCAATCATGGGGACCTTACCATATTCATGTTCCTCATTTTATTTCCTCAAGCTCATTACCGATGCTAACATCTTTAACTGTCTCACTTCTTTCTCAATTAATCAAGATCTGAGTATTCTCATGCCTTACTCTAACTCATTTTGCAGACTTGCTTGAGCTCATGGCATTATAATCGAGCTTATGTAATAGGCCACCGATTCGTCCTATATCATATTCACGCAAATTATTCATTTATGCTTAATCATTTCACCCGTGATTGTAATCCCACTATCAGATATACACTTACAGTGACAATATATTCTGAACTCAGCAACCTTCTTATTTACACCCGTCCTCGCTCGTGAGGATCATATACAATCTCTATTCATATACAACTGATCAGTATAAGCACTTTCGTTTCTTATTCTAATGCATAGAGGTTTTTTTTTTTCGACAACAATTCTGGCTAGCAATTATCCATTAACTCATCAATTGCAGCTTAACATTTTCACTTACCATAGGGCGCCCATAATCAGGTGTGCATTTACTTAGACAGATCAATTAAACCCGAACAACTTTTTCATCAACCAATTTCATTGTCTTACATTTCAATCTTTTCATTATTGCATTATACCCATATATGTCCACACTCAAATCAATATCACAGATATGAAATCATTCTTGATTTTGCACTTAATATCTTTTGACTTCAAATCATCAATCCTTATTTATAACTCTTATCACGGTAATCAATCCCAATTGTAACTTCTCTATATCATAGAACACTTTATTTTCATTCACCTTATACATCTATTTTCCTCTATTAATTCACAACTACAATCTTCATTTCAAACTCACAAAACGAGGATATACCCATATCACTCTAATAGTATATTTCACAAGATATCCATCAATACCAAGACACTAAATATTCATCATACGATCGAACCATACACTTTTTCTTATTTTCGATATCCATTTCTTCCTTTTATCACATTCTAACACATTATCCTTTTCTCATTTTTTTGAACCATGAACGATTGAGTCATACTTATGCGTACGACTCATATACTACACTGGGGATCAGTTGTCACTGTCTGTCTGTGACATGACTTAAATGCACGTAACTTGACACAATTTTTTTGTTTAGAAAGCCCATGTGAGATTGTACTTCTGGGCTTTGATACCACAAATGTAGCATCCCACTCCCACGAGACCCGAACCCGACATCGACTGTGATATCCGAGCACGACCATGAGGGTGGTATGCTAGAGCGATCAATGCGATTTAAAACTTGGTAATATATATAAATTTTTAAAACACATCGAGTGCGCAAATATCAAGAAATAATTTGGGCCCGTTCTAATCTGAAATCATTTTCAATCGTAACATTATTTCGTAATCAAATTACAATACAACATTAATCAATCGGGCACTCAGCAATACCAGTACGAATCTTGCGGAAATACAAGTTTACATATAATTCAAAAGACACAAATGCAGACGTGAACTGATCCCGACCTTAACTCTGACTTGCAATTGGTAATCATACTCCCGTGCCAAACGGGGTACTCTTCGATCCCTGAAAAATATTTGCAATTTTGGGTGAGTTTGCGAACTCAATGAGAAACCATCATCGATGGTTCACTCAATTCATGCATAAACACACAATTTACCAATTATCACATACAATCACAATTCACAAATGTAAGGCGACGCCTTTCATACCATCCACATTTACTCATACTATATATGCAATGCACATGAGATCCTTTTCATTTTCATTACGTTGATGTGATCGTGCTCAAATCGTCCCAAAGATGGGCACATTGCGTTGAGCGATGGCTCACGAAAACATTGGGCTTGAAGCCACGATACATTGAGCACGAGGCTCAATACGTTGGACACGAGGTCTCGTGCGTTGAAATGAAAGCTCTCATATACGTTAGGCGTGATATGCCCCGATACGGTCTTTGCTCGGTCACAACCGCTTTATCGATCATGCCATCATGCATGGATGCATATGCTCCAATTCCCATTTACTGATCAGTTATAGTTCGCTGATCAATTTCGTTTCTTGGACCTTCGGTCCGGTGTTTCAGTCATATACATTTACAATTTATTGCATCCTACCATCTCATATTAAAAGTCACATCCAATGTATCAAAACAGACAATTAACACTTCAATATTAATTTCCCATTCCCTCGGACCTTTGGTCCGAGATCTCCAATGTAATTATTCACAAACAGTCACACACAAAGAGCACTTCGATAACAAGTTTCCAATACTTCGGACACCTATGGTCCGAAATCAATCAAAAGTAAACACACATAATCCCTCCATTATCTCCACATGGCATCAATGCGTCATATTAAACACACATAGATTGAGAAACCAACTATGTTACTCACCTATTACTTCCGAGCTATTGCCGGGAAGTCTCTGCAACGTCCGTGGAACGACGTTTCAACTGAGCCTCTATAACAATGAAAATAAGTACACATTACCAACTGTATAGTTATAATGACCAAGCAATGCACATGGAATCATTAAAATGTGTATGATGCATGTTCATGGCATTCCCGACCCTAATCAAAAATTTTCCCGTCATAATAATTTCATCTAAAAATTAGAAAGCTATAGCCACTAACAGCACTCAATTCGGACCTCGATCGGTCCAAAAATAAATAAAACAGTGACCATAGAACAATTACCCGGGTCCACGTCAATTTCTCGACTAAAAATTCCCAATTTCTCACAAAATGAAATTCAATGTGTTACCAATCCGATGCCTCAAGAATCAGGTCAATCGGACGTCGGACGGAAAAGGAATTGACAAAAGAAACCAAAATTCAAATTAAACAATTAATATCTATATATATACCTAACCCTTATTCCTTCTTTAATTTCTTGATTTCAAGCCAACTTTCAACACCAATAACTCATTGCACACAATTCAGAAAATTACCAACTATATCTCATTGGAAAGATCATGAAACCCTCTACAATTCTCAAGAAGACCATAAAATCAATTTCACCCTAAGGGTGTCAAAATCCTATCAAATCTACTGCCTACTCAAAACCTATCAACACAGCGCAGTACATTGCAAATTCAATAACTCTCTGATTCTTCAGTCAACAATTACACAATAATTAAGGCAGTAAGATCACAATGTTATCTACAACTTTCATGAACAACCCAAAATCAGATTCACTTGCTAACAATGTCAAACAATTCACCAAAGCATCAACCCTCTGAAATCAACCAATCTGGACAGTAATTTTCCAAACAGCATATCTCTTAGGAAAAAAGTCACAAAATTCACTAACTTATATCCCTGAAAAGCTAAGATCTCAAACTTCAATTTTCATGAAGAACTCAAACTCCAATTCGATTTCTAACAATTTCAAAACTGTTATGGAAGCTACTGTCATGATCAGCCATTCACAATCTAGTTTAGGTTCAGTCTTTGCAAAATCGTAACTCCCAACTCTGACCTCTAAAAATTACACACCATAAATCATTTTCAAGATAATTTCTTCCTCTACAACTTTGAAGAAGATCACTCACACCAATTCAGTTCACATAATTTGCTAAAATTGCTTCCAATCCGCAAGCTCACAAACTCAACACTTAGGCTAGGTTTCATCAAAATGCTCAAAACCAGTCAATAGTAATCAGTTCTTATCTCCCAATATACAACTAAAAAATTAGCAAAATCAGTGGAAATGGAAAGCTAATAATGTAGGCTTCAACTCTCATGAAGACCATTTTCCCTAATTCCATCTCAATTAATTTAGAAAAATATAACAAAACTCTAGGGTATGATTTCGGATACTGTTTATTCCAGTTAAGAACAGTAACTTTCCAAGCCATATTGCAACCTCTTAAAGCTAAAATTGGACAACACCTATTTCACATAAAAATGTAGCCAACAATCCAAAGTTTCAGTGGGCACAAACCTTGCCTCATTTTCATAACCACACAATGAGTTATGCTCAAAACAGTGCAGTAGGTCAAAAACAAATTTTCCAGCTTTACTTCTCCATTCACTTCCTATCATGCCAAGTCCAATTCTACTTCACTAAGCATACCAAATGGACAAGAAATCAGTCCCTAGGTCATGCATACATTCACTAGGAAATACTATCTCAACTTGGCAGCATTAAACTTCTTAAGTTATATGCAAGTTCAATCCAAATTCAAAACTACATAATTAAAGCTTAATTAAAACTAACTTAAAACCTTACCTAACTTAAGCTTCCAATCTTCACTTCCTTTCAAATCTTTGCTTCCTACCTCTCTAACAACTTCTTCTAGTACCAAGCAAGGGCAAGTCTCCATGGCAAGAAAATAACTTGACTTCATGAAGGAGCTCTTAAGGTTTGGAGGGAGGTTTGAGGAGGAAGAAGAAAATCGATGGTGAGAGTAAAATGGAATGAGTTTCGTGGATGGAGAGCAAGTAAAGCAAACAAATTGATTTCTCCTTCTTTTATGTAGGTAACAACCGAGAGAGGGATAAGAAGGCCTTAATTGGTGTGGATAGGTGGCAATTTAGGATTAGTCCAAGTTTTAAAAGAAAAGTCAAAGAAACAACTACATTACTTTAATAAAATCCAACTTATCAACACTTATCAACCCAATTTTCGGTGCTTAAAAGTTTTAAGGGTCCACATTTGGGTCCCACCAAAATATGCAATGGTTTAATACCAAATAACGATAAAAAATCAACCGGTTATTCATATGACGATTTTTCCGATCCGAAATTTCCGAAATTTCCACAATCATTTTTTGAAAATTACCTAAATTACCCAAAGTTGTAAAACATATGAAAGTCCACTCCCAATAATTGTTCAAACACGAAACCACATTTTCACAACAAAAACACATTTAGGCCATTTACCGAAGCGATTTTGCGGTCAGAGAATTTTCTCCTGACAATTCCGAAAAATTCATATAAATTCCTAAAATGTAAAACACTCAATGGTGTACTCGAAATAATTTTTCAAATACAATTATCCCATAAATTTCACAAAAGATCTCAATTTGAAACCTGTTTGAAAATGTCATGAATGCATGTTTACCATGTGCAAGTGCAACAAACCATCAATCATAGAGGCGATAAGTTGTATGTTCAAGCCGAGATATAATTCAATACTCCTAACCCGTACCAATTTATGAAAAGACCCTTCCCATCGGAGATGGGATGTTACACTCAGAGTCTGCAATACAACCCTGAGATGCTCTTCATGTTCTTTTTCACTCTTGGAATACACCAGAATGTCATCTATAAACACTATGAAAAACTGATCCAGATACTCCATGAAGACTCTATTCATAAGATCCATAAAAGCAGCTGGAGCATTGGTCAAACCAAACGGCATGACTAAAAACTCATAATGTCCATACCGAGTCCTGAAAGATGTCTTGCTTATATCAGATTCCTTGATTCTGAGCTGATGATAGCCTGACCTGAGATCAATCTTGGAGAAGACTCTTGCTCCCTGCAGCTAGTCAAACAGATCATCTATCCGTGGCAATGGATACTTGTTCTTAATGGTCACCTTGTTGAGTCTCCGATAGTCAATACACATCCGCCATGCTCCATCCTTCTTCTTGACAAACAGAACCGGTGCACCCCAAGGAGACGAACTCGGTCTAACATAGCCTTTCTCTAACAGTTCCTCCAACTGTTCCTTAAGCTCCCTCAATTCAGCTGGAGCCATCCTGTACAACGGTATTAAAATAGGTGTGGTTCCGGGAATCAAGTCAATGGCAAACTCGATTTCCCTCACCGGCGGCAAACCTAGTAATTCATCTGGAAACACATCTGGAAACTCCCTCACAATCCAAAAATCCTCTAACTTCCCTTCGTTTACATCGGCATCCACAACATGTTCCAAGAAAGCTTCACATCCCTGGTCCATCATCCTTTCAGCTAGCATAGTCGAAATTAGTCTTGGCAAAGGTGTTTTCCAGTCTCCCCTGAAAATCACCTTCTCACCGCTGCCCAGATCAAATTCCACCTCTTTCCGACCACAATCCAGCTTTGCCAGATATTTCTTCATAGTATCCATCCCTAAAATAACATCTAACCCTCTTAGGTCTAGAGGTAGTAAGTCCACTACCAAACTAGCACCCTCAAAGAAGAGTTCACAATCCTCATATACCTGACTGATCACCACATTCCTCCCTAGAGGAGTACTAACAAGCAAAGGCTTATCCAAAGGCACAGAATTCACACCGTGCAATGCTATACTTGCAGAAACAAAAGAATGCGTGGAACCATAATCAATTAAAACAAATACTGCTGAATCAAGTAACTGAGCCATACCCGTGACAACCTCAGGTGTAGCTGCAGCTTCCTCCCTAGTCATGACAAACACCCTTGCCTGTGCCTGACCCCTAGGCCTTCCTGGAGGAATTGCCTTCCTTGCAGTCCCAGAGCTGCCTACCTCAGTAATTGGCCTGGTTCCCACTGTTTCTGCACTCCTTGGGGCCTGAAACTGCGATCCCTCCTGTCTCGGTACCTGTGGAAAATCCTTGACCATATGCCCCTTCTCTCAACATCTAAAACAGACTCCAAGAAACTTAAGGCACTCTCCCTGGTGGCGTTTCCCACATTGGTCGCATAGGGGGTTGGTGAACCAACTCTTTCCTGCTCTTTCAGTGCCTCCCATAATAGAGGCTTGCCCTGACACAGCCTTCACCTGCTTGTTCCTGGTAGAGCCACTGCTACCCACTTCACTCTGGGTGTGAAAGCTCCTTGTGCTCCTCTCAGGCATCGGTGCACTTGATCCCTTCTTAAAAGACTGATCCCTGTTCCTCCTTTTCCTGCTTACTTCATTTCTTATGTTCTCTAGTTTTTCGAACTGGAGTGCAGCATCCACCAATTGCTGGTAGTCACAGAAATTGTGGATCAAGACTTTCTCCCGGATCCCCAGGTGAAGACCTCCCTCAAACTTACGGCATTTGTCTTCCTTTGACGCCACAATGTTGGCTGCATAACGTGAAAGCTGTGTGAACTTCAGCTCATACTCGCTCACACTCATGTCCCTCTGAGTGAGGTTCAGAAACTCCCTGGCCTTCTCTTGTACATACACTCTGGAGAGATACTTCTTTCTGAACACTTCCATAAAGTCCCTCCATGTCAGTACTGGTGGCACAACCTGAATGTGAGGCACTAATTCCCACCAATGCAGTGCATCTCCCTGTAACAGACTGACCGCATACTCTAACTTCTCCTCATCTGTGCATTTCATCTGTACTAGAACCCTCTCGGTCCTCTTCAACCAGGCTTCAGCCTCTTCTGGATTAGTCGACCCATTGAAATCCACAGCCCCAAACTTACGGAGCTTGTCATACTGCCCGCTCCTGTCTACTGGAGCTGGCATCGGAATCTAAGATCTTTGACCCATGGCATATGTGAAAGCCTGAGCAAAGGCTTGAAAGAAACTCGGATCCATGGGATTCATTTGAGGCATAAGAGGAGGTGGTGGAGGCACTTCTTGTTGCAAACTAGGTACCTCAGAAATCGGAGCAGAATGTATCCCAGCATCTTGCGGGACATGGGATTCATCCGTGCTCCCTTGACGAGAATGAGACCGAGTCATAGCTCCTCGAGTTCTTTTTCAAGGTGGCATTTTCACTTCTTCAATATAAAACCATTGAAAATCTTTAGTTCAAGTAAAACAATTTCCAAGTATGTAGAAACAGTTCAAATCATGTAAAACAATGCAAGTTATTCCTTGAAAGCAATGCCATGCAGCCCTAGACCAAAACCTAGGCGCTCTGATACCACAACATGTTGGACCCCGTTTTCAGAGCCCAACATCGGACATGAACTCGTGGTTCTTGATGCGTGAGGTGAAACATATAAATGAAACTAAGAAGGGAAAACCCTCGGAAGCTCAAAGGGCCCACAGTGAACAAACTTGAAACTTGTTTTTATTTTATTAAAACAACCATCCCAAATCTCACCAACATACACTCAAGAAAACTCTAGATGATTTAGTGCGAAAGATTTGAAACAACCACATCCATGAGTCATTAATATCCAAGAGATGAGTTTTACAAAGCTTTAATAACATTTCAAACCAAATTACAAACTGTAAGTGATCTAAAAGGGGGGGTTGAATAGATCTTAAAACTCTTTGATAATTTCTACAAGAAAATCAGAAGTTAAAACACACAAAAACAATTTTGATAAACTTAATTGAAAAGTGTAAGGAAGAAGATCAAACACTGTTTTTATAGAGGTTCGGTGCTAAGACCTACGTCCTCTACCTAAGCTCCCACTTAGGATTTTGCCAATCACTTTATTGCACACTTTGTAGTTGAGTGTGAACTTTTACAACTTCACTTGAATTCCTCAAGCAACCTTTACATACGATTTGTATTACGCACAAATCCTACCTCACGTGACCTTTCCTCTAGCCACTCAATTTTACCAACACAATGTAAAATTGAAGAACAAATGCTCAAAGTAATAAGTAACAATATAAGAGCAATATTGAGCAATGTAAAGCAACAAGAGAGTATTTGAGCTTATGGAACTTGTATATGTTCTTCATCAATCATCCACCCTTTATATAAGAAGAAATATAGCTGTTGGGAACTCATATAGCGTTGCTTGATTGTTATAGCCGTTGCTTAATTCTCTCCCTTCCATTTTTGGCTAATTGGACCGTTGGAGTTGATCGCTACATACATAAGTCGACTTGTCAATTCATAAGTCGACTTGTTTCAACCATTCTGAAAAATTCATCTCCGCTCTCCAATAAGTCGACTTGTTATATATAAGTCGACTTGTTTATCTCGATAAGTCGACTTGTTTCCTATAAGTCGACTTGTTTACCTCGATAAGTCGACTTGTTTCCTATAAGTCGACTTGTTTAGCCATCTATGATAACATCCGACCAAATTCTCTACAAACCTCATGTTTTATGTCATTTTCACTTAGAGGACAACTCCCATCTGATTCTTCAATGATTTGTCACTAACTCATCTTGATTTGCACAATTCTTTTGTTGAATATCAATCCAAAATACCTGAAACAATTTCTTAAACAATTCTATACATTTTATTATTATCAAAACATAAGTGGAATTAATTTGTCAACCACCATTGGTCCAACACAAACTTTGTGTTTAAGAGTAAAAAATACAAGATACACTTGAACCGATAAAACTCGAAATGAAACTAAAGCCTTGATTTCCAAAAGTACAATTTGAAAATACATAAACATGACAAAATGGAGTATTGCCATAACTCGTGACTCACTCAGTCTCTTGCTCGTCACCTGAATGGGGAAGGTAAAAAGGGGGGGGGTGAGCTATAAAGCTCGTGGGAACATATGTAAAATACAGAAATAAGCAAAAGTATTCAGAAAAATAACTCATTGCTGTGGTACTTGTTGAAATCATAGCAATTGTGCATGTAAACGTCATAATCTCGAAATGCTTGATCTTTAAACAATTCATGATGCATGAAACATAATAACAAATCATAAGCACATAATATAGCATAATGGTTTAGGTTAGTCCGGGTTCATGATGTACTACACATTTCCATTTAAACGGTCCTGTGTAGTCGTAGTTGGAGTCCTTGTGGGGAGATTCGTGCCACTAGCGGGTAGGCGGGAGAAGCCTTTTCATGGTCAACGTGCACGTGACGGTTCTTGGGACTACCATAAACCCACATAACATGCATGATTCAAAGTCTTGTAAACTTGATTGCCAAACTGGCTCTTGCTTGTAAACTTGCTTTTCATACATTTTGGAAAACATGATTTCATGTGCATGCATTTCTTGAATGGAGAAAACCCCTTTTTGAAACCTGTTTAATAATCATGAATGCAAATCATATAGTAACATTTAATCATTTCACAATAACAATAATGCAACATTGTTGATGCAATTTAAAAGCATTAAATCTTTCTTGATTTGAACAAAACAATGAGTGACTTATTTACTCTATTATAGACATGAACCCACCTTGAATTCCTTGCTTAATACTTGCTTAGAAATGCCTTTCCTCTTGTTGCTCTTGCTCCTCTTGCCTCACTTGGTTTCCTTAACCAAATAACCAAAATTCCAATCAATTTGGTGTAGAAATCGGAAGGTCATACTTTAAAAATTCAAACAATAACCAAAACTGAAACAAGAATTCTATGCTTAACTTCCATCCACAAATAAAGATTCTTAGAGACTGATTCAGAACTTTATTTCTTCATGAAACTTATATCCCTATGTCTCTAGTTTACAACGCATCAAAAATCACCTCATTTGGACTTCTATAGCAAAAGATATGCCCGAAAGACTAAAATTCATCTTTCTTTGGGCGGGGGCTCGCCATGCGTCTCCTCGTCGCGACTTCGACGACTCTTGCTTTCGTCGCGACGTGCACCATTGTGTGCGTTGCGGCGTGCACGCCTTCCACGCACGTCGCGGCGTGCTCATGAGCACGTCACGATGTGCGGGTCTGGAGAACGTCTCCGAACCCGATTCTCCAGCATTTTCAACATCAAACCTTCCCATTTTGACAAAGCAACACACCTAAACTTAAGATCATGCCTTATACTTCAGTTCTAAACTCATTCTAACACAAAATCATCATCAAGACACAACAAGATCATCAACCCAAAGAATTTAATCAATATTTCTGAAAAACCTAAACCATCGGCTCTAACATCATTCCAAGCAAATCTAGGGTTCAATCCATCTCAAACAAGAAGAAATAAAATCATACTTACTTGTTGAAGCTTCAAATCCAATCAACAATCATTAAACCTAGCTTTCCTCTTTTCTTCTTCTTCTTCCTCTCTTCCTACGACTCCCTCTTCTGCTTTCCTTTCTTTCTCCTTTCTTTCTTTTCTTCTTCTAAATCCTTAAACCTAAATGAAGGCACAAAGACTAGAATGCCCCCTCCTTGTTAAGTTTAATCTTCCCAACTTAAGTGAACTTCCTATAATGCCCTCATAAAGTTTTTCCCCTTTCCTAACCACTTATTCCACACTAATATGCCACTAATTCTCCCAAAAAAATCAAACTATGCAATAAATCATACAATCAACATAGTTCATGCTTACTAACAGCAATGAAAACAATTTGGGGCTAAACACTTCCCCTACCATAAACGATCATCATCTTCATCTTGAGGGGATGAGATTTAGGTTTGGTTTTTTTGAACAAAAGAAGAGAAAGCCAAGAGGAAAGAAGGTAGAAAGGATGAACAAAATTTCAAAAGAACCAAAGAAGAGGAGAGCTACGAAGATGGTGGAGAAAATCACACTTAAATCAACTTTAACCTTTTCTAAGAAGAAGCATCGTAAATGAATAAAGGGAGGTTGATTTTTCTTTAATCTAAGTACACATGGTGGCATGTTAGGCAAGTGACAAGTGTCACTTGCCACATGTCACATGCTTAGGCCCTCTTTTATTTTCTTTCCAATAACAATTCAATTTCTACTCCAATTTTTTTTTCCAAAATTCCAATGGCTCAAATCAATAATTCCTAAATTTATGTATCTAATTTCCAGTGCCATTAGACAGTAATTTTTACTACTGGTAACCAATCAGTCTGCCACTTGACATTTTTCCTAGTCCGAAAATTTTTCCGAAATTTTCAGAAAATTTTCTAAAATTTACTAAAAATTCACTAAAAATTCAAAACTCACAATGACCCACTCCAACACAATTTTCAAGCACACAAATAACATTTTTCATATCAATTATATTTATTAACAAATATATTGAGAAATGTCATGAATGCATGTACAGTCATTTATATGTGTAAAATTCACTATTCACTTGTATGTGTATGCATGAACATGTCAAGACAATTTTAAACACTCATAAACCATTCCAAATTACTATTCTACCCTTCCCATCGGTGATAGGATGCCACAGGAAGCACCACCTCTAAAGCTTAACATGTCCACCCCTGACTACCAATCTCCCAAATTCCTTTAGTGGTTAAAGATGGAGCGACTTATCTATTATTGTTTGACTATAACTCTCTCTCTTGCTATTACATCACTAACTCTAAGATGCACCACACCTTGTACCTTTAGAAAACCTTTAACATACAAATTTTTATAATAAATCACCACCCAGCGTCACTTTTATGATGTCATCTCCACACTACTAAGCAAGGTGACTCCTCTATCATATAGTACTTATCAATTCTCTCTTCCACCATTAAAGACCTCACTATTATTGAAGATATACTTTTTTTTAATGAAGATCTTGTTTTATTTGCTTTTCACTAAACCGATATTAAACTACAAATCCTTTGTCACCATTATGGATAACCACGACACTCTACCTTTATTCTTAGATCTCTGTGCAAAACTCCTTCTCTATGAACAATTTATTACTAACTACCATTCCCTTAATGTCAACTTACCTGAAACTGCAATGGTAGTTATAAATCTTAGCAATAGAACTTACGAAAATAATGATCAATGAGGCAACCACCATCGTAACAACAAAGGAAAAAGTAACTATAATCTAAATTTAACAAATAATAAACTCCATATTTTCAATTATCCTACTACCTCATCTGTTGGGTAGGGTCATTAGACTAACTAAAATTCTATTTTATCGTGCCAAACATGCCAAACCCATAACCTACCTTTATTTTAAGCAACATTAGTTAGCCTAGTATAATAACCCATTCAGCCTAATTACACAAACAACACTCATAAATACCAAATTTGTTACAAATAAGGTTGTATTGTTGGAAGATGTCAATTTAGGTATTGTGAATCCCATAATGCCCAACCTAGCTCTTCAAATCACCTTCAAATTGCTATTACCACTATGAATCTTCAAAATGAACCCATCAGCACCCATCTTACCTTAATTGACATAGTTGAATGGTTACTAAACATAGTTGTGACTTGTTATATGGTTTTTAGTTTATAACTTGTTGAATACGTGAGACCATATGAAGGATCCAACTAAGTGCTCATTAGTAATAATAGCACTCTTTCGATTACATCTACTATCACACTAACTCCCCATATACACCCTGAAACTCTTTTTCTTTGTGATATTTTAATTATCCCCAACTCACTTATAATCTTTTATTTTTTCCAAATTTGTTAAAGATAATTCTTCTTCTATTGAGTATAACCATTATTGTTATTTTATGAAGGATTTGTAAACTAAGATACCACTTCTTGAAGTAATATCTACAGTAATCTTTACTCCATATAAATCCCTTAAGCTTTCAATAATTTTATTTCTCTCATAACCTGTCATGTTTTGTTTGACATTTTACATCATTATCTTGGACATCCTTGAAATAAAATTCTTTCTCAATTGTCAAGTGCTTTATGTGATAAACTTATGCATTTTATGCTTCCAATGTGAAAGTACTTGATTGTCTTTGCGCACCATTTTTCCATTATCTTTATCAAATTGTTTTATTCATTTAACATAGTCTATCTTTTAATTTATAAACCACAAGTCATTCATTAATTTTAACACTTTAAAATTCACATTGAAAACATGGTTCCCACCACCATCAACATTTTTTAATGTGATGGATCTAATGAACTCATCAAAAGCCTGTTTGCAACCTTAAAACTCATGGAATTTCATATTATCTCTCTTATCCTTACACTCTCCAACAAAATGGACTTGATGACAATAAAATTCAACAAATTAGAAACTTGCCTCCCTCTTCTTATTCATGCCTCTCTTTCTAAGGTTTTTTTTTTCTGTATGAAGCCTTGTAAACTACCATGTATCTCATAAACCTTTTTCCTATACCTATTATCAATTATAACTCATATTATGGCACCCTTTTTTAGCCAAACATAACATGTCCCATCTTTGTGTCTTTAGATGACATTATTTTTGGACCCAAACTGTAGCACCCCCTTACCATAGGAGATGTACCGGAACGCCCGTAGGTCATTTCGATACACACCCTACGATAAGGGTGCGCTACGAACAAACTACCAACTCCACATGGCATCAATGTATTATAAAGCAGTAGTATGGAATTCACTAATTTTTTTAAGACATAACTTTCTCATTTCATATCCTCAAAGCAGAATTTATACAACCGAAAGTGTCCGTACAAGTCTCCAAAAGAAAATCAAGCGAAAGCTAACTAGGTCATCCCTCCAAAAGTGCCAATGACCGACCATGTGCCATGACTTCTCTTGCCAACTCAATCTACACGGCAGAAAAGTCTATCCGGAGCTATGAGTCAACTGTCTTGGTCCCGAAAATAATTTGCAATTTTGGGTGAGTTTGCGAACTCGGTGAGGAACCATCATCGATGGTTCACCCAATTCATGCATATACAGTAGTCACATAATTATTTCACCAAATCACATTCAATAATACCACGTAATTATCATATCACCAATGGAACCAATTTAAATGCATATGAAATGTATATGAGACGCTTTTCGCTTTATTACATTGTTGTGGATGGCGCTGGCTGTCCCATTAAGGCGCATACTCGGTGAGCCATAGGCTCAGTATCCTTTAATGGGCTCGAGGCCCAATCACGTTGAGCTATAAGCTCGCTATGGCTTCCGTCACAACCGCCAATTATCGATCATGCCATTATGCATGAAATGCATATGTCCAATATATCCAAATCAATAGCGTACGATCCAAATTCATATAAGACACTCATAGGCAATCCCATGAAATTCATACATAACACTTCTATATCATACCAGATATTTGAGACACCTATGGTCCAAATCAAGCAAATCAAACACATATAAATCCTCCATTATCCCCATATGGCATAGTTGCAAAATAGTAAACACATAAAGGTTGAGGAACCAACTAGGTTACTCACCTAATAACTTCCGCTAATGCCGAAGTCTCCATAACGTCCGTGGAACGCGGTCCAACCGAGCCTCTATAGCAATTGAAATAAATTCACATTACCAATCAGTATAATTAAAGCGATCAAATAATGCACATGGAATCCTTAAACGTGTATAATGCATGTTCATGGCATTCCCGCCCTAATCTAAATTTTCTCACCACAAAATCCGCCTAAAAATTAGAAAACTATAGGCGCCGACGGTGCAATTCGGACCTCTATAGGTCCCCAATTAAACAAAATAAGGATTACCAACAATTATTCGGCCACGTCAATTTCCGTCCAAAAATTCCCAAATTCTCACCAAATGAAATTAAATATTCTACTAATCCGATGCCTCAAGAATCAGGTCAATCGGACGTCGGACGGAAAAGAAATTGACAAAAGAACAATTGTACCTTTTAATAACAAATAATAATTAAAAATAAAATAATTATATATATATATATCTTTGAACGGCAGCGCCTCACTGGGCGAGACGTCGCCTCATGAGGCCAAATCGCCTCACTTGTCATGAATCGCGAGGCGTCGCCTCGCGACCAGCCTCTCAATCTCGCGAGGCGAGGCAAAATCGTCGCCACATGAGGCAGTGAGTTTCCACCGCGCCGCCTTTTTTTTTCCAGATTTCAATCTTAATTTCCAATTACTCTAACTTTTAGCACACAAATCAGAAAATACATACTATACCTCATTGGAAAGCTTATGAAAAGCTCTACAACTCTCAAGAAGACCATAAAATCAATTCAACCTCTAAGGGTGTCAAAATCCCATCCAAGATACTGCTTACTCAAAACTCATAGATATAGGACAGTAACTCACAAATGCGAGGACTCACTGATTAATCAGCTAAAATTACCACATAAATATGCTCAATCAGTTCACAATGTCCTCTACAACTTTCATGAACAACCCAAAATCAGATTCCATTGCTAAACAAGTCAATTAATTCACTCAATGTTACTGTTCCTGAAACTATGCAATTTGAGCAGTAACTTTATAACTAACATAACTCCTGTAGACAAGTCATTAAAATCAGAGCTTTATATCCCTGAAAAGATAAAATCCCAAACTTCAATTCTTCCTGAAATAACTAAACTCCAATTCAGCCTCTAACATTTTCAAATCTGTCATGCAAGTTTCTGACCTAAACAACACTTAACATCACAAAGTAGGTCCAGATTTTGAAATTCCATATTTCCCACATCTGACCTCCAAAAATTAGAAGCCATATACCATGTTCAAGATCAGTCTGATATCTAAAACTCTTCAGTACAATGCAAACCCCAAATCAAATCACAAAAATTCCTAAAATTCCTCCAAACCCAAAAGTGCACTAAATGTGCCAATCCAGCTAGGTTTCAGCCAATGCATGAAAACAGTCATCAGTAATCAGGTCCTATCTCCTAACATAAAACTCGAAAAATAGCAAGATCAGTGGCAATGGAAAGCTAATTCAATAGGCTACAACTTTCATGAAGACCATTTTCCCTAATTCCATACCAATTAATTTAGAAAATCAGAAAAATTCATTAAACACATTTGCGGATACTGTTCACAGCCAACAAAACAGAAACTTTCCATGCCAATTTTCGACCTTCTCACATTATAATTTAATAACACCTATTTCACACTAAAATGAAGCCAACATCCCAAAGTTTACTTGGGCACAAACCTCACCTCATTTGCATTTCTACACAATTAATTATGATCAAAACAGTACCATAGGTTCAAAACTCAATTTCCAGCATTCAACATTAATCTAACTCCTTTCACTTCTAACATCTATAACACTTCACTAAGCCTCAAATTTTACCTCTAATTCATCCACAAGCTCATTTCAACATACACTTCTAGAATTATACATAATTGGCAGCAACCACACAATTCATCTTCCTAAAGGTTTTCCATTCATCTAAGCTAACAAACTCAATCCAAATTCAAGGAAAACTATAATCATTTATTCATCATTCATTCATCCATACACAAGCACATAATTACACCCATTAAAACCTACCCCCTATGATGATCAAGTTCATATATATATAGTCTCCATGCATGCTTCTACCTACCAAAAGCATGTAAACAACTATATTTCTTACCTTAGACAAGTTCAAGCTTTAGATATTCCTTACTTCTTCAAGTTCACTCACACCTCTCAACCTTTACCAAAACCTATGGCTATCACCACAACCATGCATATCATCATCTTCTCAAGGTTTAAGCTAGCTTTACAAGAGAAGGAAGAAAGAGCAAGCCAAAAGAACAAGAATCTATCTTGTAAGAAGGAGCCACCAACGAAGAAAGAAGAGAAATTCACCAAGGAAGGGGAAAAATAAGGTTTCGGATGAGAGGAGATCAAGTCTTCCAAAATTAATGTGTTTTTAACTCTAACAAGAAGAGAACTCGTGGATGAGGGATAAAGAAGAAGACAAAACATTAAATAATGGTTTTGGTGGCAAATGTGATAGGTTCCAAGCTTTAAAGGAAAGTCAACATAATATATTATAATCCAGATCAAAAATGAACCCAATCAACTCAAATGATCCCAATTACAATTCTAAACTAATATACCCAATATTACAGTGCCATTGGGTAGAAATTTTCGCTACCGAAAATCGACCGGTTCGCCAATTGGCGATTTTTCCGATCCGGAAATTTTCTCCGGAAAAATCCAGAAAAATTCCTAAAAATCCTTTAAAATATAAAACACTTAATGGCGCACTCCAAATAATTTTTCAAAAGCCATTGTCCCATAAATTTAACAAAAGAACACAATTTAAAACCTAAGCCGGGAATATCATGAATGCATGTTTACTCTGTGTATGTGCAACCAAATCCATAATCATAAAAGCTATATGCTGTGAGTTCATGCCGAGACCTAATGCAATACTTCTAACTCATCCCAATTTACCAAAATAACCCTTCCTATGGGAGTTGGGATGTTACAATTCTCCCCTCCTAATAAAAATTTCGTCCCCGAAATTCTTACCTGATTAATCGAAAAGATGAGGATATTGTCTCCTCATATGCTCCTCGGTCTCCTGTAGCCTCCTCAATCAAAGTGGTTCCTCCAAAGAACCTTCACCAATGGAATACTCTTATTTCTCAACCGCTTAATCTGACCCGACAATGCTGAATCGGCCTCTACATAACTCGGACATTCGACACCTCAATCTCCCGAGCGGAATCACATGAGTCGGATCTCAACGATATCTCATGAGCATACTCACGTGGAAGACGCTCATGCAACCGGGACATCTCACTCGTGAAGCTAACCGATAGGCCAAAGGTCCTATCCTCTCAAAGATCTCATACGGACCAATGTACCTAGGGCTCAACTTGCCCTTCTTGCCAAATCTCAAGACACCTCGCCACGGTGACACCAGAAGAAAACTCGTCGCCTACATCATACCCACGTCCCTCCTACGCCGATCCATATACTCTTCTCGCTTATCCCGAGCAGCTTGATGCGACTTCAATCAGCTTCACCTTATCAACAAGATCCCAATCAGCCAGACCCTCAATCATCCTCACCCCTTCCTCATCCCAATACAGAGGCGATCTACACGGCGCCCATAAAGTGCCTCATATGGTGCCATCCCGATGCTACTTGTGAAAATGGTTATTGTATGCAAACTCAATCAAGGCTGATATCGATCCCATGCTCCTCTCAACTCCAATACACATGCCCAAGCATATCCTCAACAGCCTTAATAGTCCTCTCACTCGCCCATCTGTGCGAGGATGAAAAGTCAGATTGAAGTTCACCTAGTCCCCATAGCGATCGCAAACTCGCTGTAACCTCGAAGTAAATGGGATCCCCGCCGACACTATCGACATCGGGACCCCATGCAGCCTCACTATCTCACCACATACTTCGGGCCAACTGATCCATGGTATTAGTCTCCTTCGGCAAGAAATGGGCCGATTTAGTCAACCGTCCACTATGACCCGTGATAGCATCATGTCGCCTTCGGCCCCAGTAAACCCATAATGAAATCCATAGTAATTGCTCCCATTTCCACTCGAATGGGCAACGAATGAAGCTTCTCATCGGAGCCCGGTGCTCACCTTAACTCATTGACACGCCAAACATCTCGATACAAACTCCGCTACCGCTTCTTCATGCCAGCCACCGTAAATGTTGCTTCAGGTGTTATACATCTTGGTAGTACAGATGCATAGATAAGTGGCCATATGAGCCTCCTCCAATATCTCTCGCCAGATCATCCACATCGTGCACACAGAGCCTCCTCCCATCCATAAAGTCTCATCTCTCACATCAAACTCAGATCTCGAATCAGTCTTCACTTTCTCAATCAGTCTCACCATAACAGGATCCTTATCCTGAACCCTCCTGATCCTGTCCAGTAGCATCGGTCTCAGTCTCAGTGTAGCCAATAATACTCCATCCTGCTCCAGATTCATCTGCACATTCAAAGCCCTCAACTGAATCAAATTAGGCAACCTCATTGCCTGAATCTGAGCTGTACTAGAATGTGACTTTCTACTCAGAGCATCAGCCACTACATTGGCTTTCCCCGGGTGATACTCGATGGTGCAATCATAATCCTTCAGTAACTCCAACCATCTCCTCTGTCTCAAATTTAACTCTCTCCGCTCAACAGTACCTCAAACTTTATGGTCTCATGAAGATCCGAAAGGTCTCACCATACAGTAATGCCTCCAAATCTTCAAGGCAAACACAATCTGCAGCCTAATTCCAAATCATGAACAGGATAGTTTACCTCATGAGACCTCAACTGCCCCGAGGCATAGCAATGACTCTACCATGCCGCATCGTAACACACCCCAATCCCCGATGTGATGCATCGCTATACACCTCAAATCCTCCATGGCTCCCAGATGGAATAGCCAACACCGGCAAGAGTCAACCGATGTTTTAGCTCCTCAAAACTCTTCCGCACTCCTCGGTCCATCCGAATGGCACATTCTTCCTCGGTTTTGTCGAGGGCCGAGATCAATGAGAACCCTCGACAAATCTCCGTAATAACCAAAGAACCGAGGAAACTCCAATCTCGTGCACATTCCTAGAGCCTCCCACCTCAAAGATCGCCTCAACCTTACTAGATCCACCAATACCCTCTCCAAATCCTATATGCCCCAAAAATATCATTCGATCCAACCAAAATTCACACTTCATCAATTTGGCATATAACTGCTCTCCTTCATCGTCTGTAATACAATCCTCAAATGCTCACTATGCTCCCATACGTCTCCTCTCAATATACTAAAATGTCATCAATAAAAACAATAACAAACCGATCCAGTAGGCTAAAATACCTTATTCATCAAGGCCATGAAGGTCGCCGGCATTAGTCAACCCAAACGGCATCACTAGAAACTCGAATGCCCATACCGCCTCCTAAAAGCGCGCTTAGTACATCGGCCTCTCGTAATCTTCAATCGATAATAACCAGATCGCAGATCTAACTTGGTGAACACCGAGCCTCCGCAATCGATCAAATAAGTCATCGATCCTAGGCAAGGATACTTATTCTTCATCACACCCGATTCACCGCTTATAATCGATGCACGACCTCAAAGTCCCATCCTTTTCTTTACAAACAAAACGGAGCTCCCTATGGTGAGACACTAGGTCTAATAAACCCTTCTCCAAAGAACTCCTCGAATCGAGCCTTAAGCTCCCTCGGTTCACAAAGCCATCCTATATGGAGGTATAGATATAGAGCGACTGAACGAGGTCAATAGTAAACTCGCTCTCCGATCCAGCAGCAAACCCAGAACTCATCAGAAACACATCTGGAAATTCCCAACCACGGAATATCCTCAAGCCTCTCGCCAACTCGTGTCAACCACATGAGCCGAATATGCCTCATGCCTCCTCGCATCAATCTCGTGGCACTAAGGAAAGAGATCATCCGGCCGGCACCGCTCTGCTAACTCCTCCGAACACCGCTTCAGTCGACCAGAGACTCCAACACAACCTCCTTGGTATAGCAGTCCATAATAGCCCTATGGGCGTCACAACCACCCATCCCTGTAATCACATCGATCTCTCTCAGAGGTAATACTATAAGGTTCGCCTCAACACCGCTGATCAATCTGGATCAAGCATCCTCGCACCTCTCCCAATGCGAGAGTAGTACCTGAGGTGTACTCACCTCTAGCCCATACAGAGCTTTTCCCTATCCCCATGCAACCTAGATGCCATATGAGGTGCAATAAAGAATGCGTGATCCAGGATCCAACAATGCAAACGCCTCAATATCGTAAATAAATAACATACCAAATGACAACATCGGGGAATCACGGGCCTCCTGCCTCGTCATGTAGTAGACCACGGCAGGATCGTGGTCGGCCGCCCACCCTCATCCTCACAAAGGATCCTCTACTACTCTACCACGGCCTCTACCTCGCCTCTCTGCACCGATCCACGTCCGGATCCACCCACTCTACTCATCAGACAAGGTGCTACTCCCACTCGGCCACTACCAAGCAGACCGAGCTCCCAATGTGGTCATAATCCAATCTGATGATCCATGGAGCCGATTTAAGGCAAGCTCCAATAATCGCCAAGACTCTCCAAAATGTCTCTTCACAAGGTTTCACAGAATGGGGGCATCTGCCCAAAACCTCTGCCACTACCACTGCCACTGCCAGTCTGTACAAATCTACCTCTCTGCCCAAAACCAGACTGTCTGGACCCTCCTGAAGATCTAAAGGTCCTGCTCTGGCGCCTGCTAAAACTCCTACCAGAGCTACCCTGACTGTCACTAACTCTCTTTCCTCTGGACCCCTGACCCATCTCTGACTGTCTCTGTCTCACAATCTGCTCTACTCTCACAGCAGCAGCTCTCAACTCTATAAAAGAGCCCATATCAGAACGAGCCAGTCCGGCGCGGATCTCCAAATTCAACCCCATCTCAAACCTCCGCACCTATCTCATCTCAAGAGAAACCACAAGAGCCGACACCCCATCAACTCATTAAACCTCACCTCGACTGCCATCACATCCTACCCTGCCTCACTCCAAGAATTCCTCAGATCTTCATTTCCAGATACACCTTGGGCATATAGTTATCTCTCGAAGTCCTCAAAAGTCTCCCCGTGTCAAGAAGCAAGGCCCGGTGGTACCGCCCGCAATCCTTCCACCATGTATAAGCCGGGCCCGCAGAAGAGATATCGATAATCGAACCTCTCATCAGTTCGCATTCATCCGTCGAGAACTCTCTCGCCCTCTCCACCAACTTCACCTCGGTGGGGTCTCAGATCGCCATAGAAGTCGATACCGCGCTACGCAAAGAAATCATATCTCCTCTCCGTCTCACGGACTCTAGGAGGTAACTCCTCGATCGAGGCACCGAGGACTCTCTCGCTAGCTCCAACAGATCCTCGTCACCGTTGATCTATCCGATCACCAAATACGGATGACCTATAACAAACAAGAACTCGATCAGCTTTATACGCTTCTCACAATAATTCGCCTAATTATATACTAGTCCCAACAGATGCCAAACCCTCTCGATATTATTTAATCAGAAGACCTCACCATAGGAGATGTATTTAACGCTCAGAGGTCATTTCGATACACATCCTACGATAAGGGTGCGCTAATAACAAACTACCAACTCCACATGGCATCAATGTATTATAAAGCAAGAGTATGGAATTCACTAATTTTTTAAGACATAACTTTCTCATTTCATATCCTCAAAGCAAGAATTTATACAACCGAAAGTGTCAGTACAAGTCTCCAAAAGAAAATCAAATGAAGCTAACTAGGTCATCCTCCAAAAGTGCCACCGACCGACCACATGTGCCATGACTTCTCTTGCCAACTCAATCTACACGGCAGAAAAGTCTATCCGAGCTATGAGTCAACTGTCTCGGTCCCGAAAAATAATTTGTAATTTTGGGTGAGTTTATGAACTCAAGTGAGGAACCATCATCGATGGTTCACCCAATTCATGCATATACACAGAGTCACATAATTATTTCACCAAATCACATTCAATAATACCACGTAATTATCATATCACCAATGGAACCAATTTAAATGCATATGAAATGTATATGAGACGCTTTTCCAGCTTATTACATTGTTGATCGAAATCCAAACCGTCCCATTAAGGCGCAGATACTCATTGAGCCATAGGCTCAGATCCTTGTGGGCTCGAGGCCCAATCACGTTGAGCTATAAGCTCGCTTCGCCCGTCACAACCGCCAATTATCGATCACGCCACATGCATGAAATGCATATGTCCAATATATCCAAATCAATAGCGACGATCCAAATTCATATAAGACACTCATAGGCAATCCCATGAAATTCATACATAACACTTCTATATCACAGCTCAGATATTTCGTATACCTATGGTCCGAAATCAAGCAAATCAAACACATATAAATCCTCCATTATCCCCCACATGGCATAGTTGCAAAATAGTAAACACATAAAGGTTGAGGAACCAACTAGGTTACTCACCTAATAACTTCCGCGCTAATGCCGGGAAGTCTCCGCAACGTCCGTGGAACGGCGGTCCAACTGAGCCTCTATAGCAATTGAAATAAATTCACATTACCAACTGTATAATTAAAACGATCAAATAATGCACATGGAATCCTTAAAACGTGTATAATGCATGTTCATGGCATTCTACCCTAATCTAAATTTTTTCACCACAAAATCCGTCTAAAAATTAGAAAACTATAGGCGCCGACGGTGCGCAATTGGACCTCTATAGGTCCCCAATTAAACAAAATAGTGATTACCGAACAATTATTCGGGGCCACGTCAATTTCCCGTCCAAAAATTCCCAAATTCTCACCAAATGAAATTAAATATTCTACGAATCCGATGCCTCAAGAATCAGGTCAATCGGACGTCGGACGGAAAAGAAATTGACAAAAGAACAATTGTACCTTTTAATAACAAATAATAATTAAAAATAAAAATAATTATATATATATATATATCGAACGCTGGGCGCCCGCCTCATGGGCGAGACGTCGCCTCGCGAGGCTAAATCGCTCACTGTCGATGAGGCGAGGCGCCTCGCGACCAGCCTTCAATTCATGAGGCGAGGCAAAACGTCGCCTCATGAGGCGCGAAGTTTCACCACCGCCGCCTTTTTTTTCCAGATTTCAATCTTAATTTACAATTACTCTAACTTTTAGCACACAAATCAGAAAATACATACTATACCTCATTGGAAAGCTTATGAAAAGCTCTACAACTCTCAAGAAGACCATAAAATCAATTCAACCTCTAAGGGTGTCAAAATCCCATCCAAGATACTGCTTACTCAAAACTCATAGATATAGGACAGTAACTCACAAATGCGAGGACTCACTGATTAATCAGCTAAAATTACCACATAAATATGCTCAATCAGTTCACAATGTCCTCTACAACTTTCATGAACAACCCAAAATCAGATTCCATTGCTAAACAAGTCAATTAATTCACTCAATGTTACTGTTCCTGAAACTATGCAATTTGAGCAGTAACTTTATAACTAACATAACTCCTGTAGACAAGTCATTAAAATCAGAGCTTTATATCCCTGAAAAGATAAAATCCCAAACTTCAATTCTTCCTGAAATAACCAAACTCCAATTCAGCCTCTAACATTTTCAAATCTGTCATGCAAGTTTCTGACCTAAACAACACTTAACATCACAAAGTAGGTCCAGATTTTGAAATTCCATATTTCCCACATATGACCTCCAAAATTAGAAGCCATATACCATGTTCAAGATCAGTCTGATATCTAAAACTCTTCAGTACAATGCAAACCCCAAATCAAATCACAAAATTCCTAAAATTCCTCCAAACCCAAAAGTGCACTAAATGTGCCAATCCAGCTAGGTTTCAGCCAATGCATGAAAACAGTCATCAGTAATCAGGTCCTATCTCCTAACATAAAACTCGAAAATAGCAAGATCAGTGGCAATGGAAAGCTAATTCAATAGGCTACAACTTTCATGAAGACCATTTTCCTAATTCCATACCAATTAATTTAGAAAATCAGAAAATTCATTAAACACATTTGCGGATACTGTTCACAGCCAACAAAACAGAAACTTTCCATGCCAATTTTCGACCTTCTCACATTATAATTTAATAACACCTATTTCACACTAAAATGAAGCCAACATCCCAAAGTTTACTTGGGCACAAACCTCACCTCATTTGCATTTCTACACAATTAATTATGATCAAAACAGTACCATAGGTTCAAAACTCAATTTCCAGCATTCAACATTAATCTAACTCCTTTCACTTCTAACATCTATAACACTTCACTAAGCCTCAAAATTTACCTCTAATTCATCCACAAGCTCATTTCAACATACACTTCTAGAATTATACATAATTGGCAGCAACCACACAATTCATCTTCCTAAAGGTTTTCCATTCATCTAAGCTAACAAACTCAATCCAAATTCAAGGAAAACTATAATCATTTATTCATCATTCATTCATCCATACACAAGCACATAATTACACCCATTAAAACCTACCCCCTATGATGATCAAGTTCATATATATATAGTCTCCATGCATGCTTCTACCTACCAAAAGCATGTAAACAACTATATTTCTTACCTTAGACAAGTTCAAGCTTTAGATATTCCTTACTTTTCAAGTTCACTCACACCTCTCAACCTTTACCAAAACCTATGGCTATCACCACAACCATGCATATCATCATCTTCTCAAGGTTTAAGCTAGCTTTACAAGAGAAGGAAGAAAGAGCAAGCCAAAAGAACAAGAATCTATCTTGTAAGAAGGAGCCACCAACGAAGAAAGAAGAGAAATTCACCAAGGAAGGGAAAAATAAGGTTTCGGATGAGAGGAGATCAAGTCTTCCAAAATTAATGTGTTTTTAACTCTAACAAGAAGAGAACTCGTGGATGAGGGATAAAGAAGAAGACAAAAACATTAAATAATGGTTTTGGTGGCAAAATGTGATAGGTTCCAAGCTTTAAAGGAAAGTCAACATAATATATTATAATCCAGATCAAAAATGAACCCAATCAACTCAAATGATCCCAATTACAATTCTAAACTAATATACCCAATATTACAGTGCCATTGGGTAGAAATTTTCGCTACCGAAAATCGACCGGTTCGCCAATTGGCGATTTTTCCGATCCGGAAATTTTCTCCGGAAAAATCCAGAAAAATTCCTAAAAATCCTTTAAAATATAAAACACTTAATGGCGCACTCCAAATAATTTTTCAAAAGCCATTGTCCCATAAATTTAACAAAAGAACACAATTTAAAACCTAAGCCGGGAATATCATGAATGCATGTTTACTCTGTGTATGTGCAACCAAATCCATAATCATAAAAGCTATATGCTGTGAGTTCATGCCGAGACCTAATGCAATACTTCTAACTCATCCCAATTTACCAAAATAACCCTTCCTATGGGAGTTGGGATGTTACACAAACAATTTGACAAAATTAAGCCCAAGTTCATGTCGTATGTTTTTTTTTTCTCAAATATCTATTAATACAAAGGTTATCATTTCTTTGACCCTCAAACCAACGAAATTTATATTTCTTGACATTTTTACTTTATTAAAGTAGAGTTTCTACAAGTTTAAATACCCACTATTTCTATAACTAATCCTTCATCCTCCATCATTCAAATATCCTTTCCTTTACTTCCACCATCTTTACTTTCACGTACACAATCTATATCTCTATAAACTACCTCTATCTTGAACCATTCTCACCTCTACCACCCTCAATACATCAACATTCAATGTTCACTCAAACTCTGGACAAAACTTTTATGCCTTGTAACTTCTCTTACTATGTCACCTATCATACCCCCACTCAAGAATTTGATCCTAATTCATTCACCCAACCTAAAAAAACTCTTCCACTAGTATCAAGTTGTATAAGATGAGTTTAAAACCCTATATTATAGCCAAACTTGGACCTTGTCCCCTTCTCCACCTAATATCAACATTATTGGTTGTAAATTGGTCATCCATACTAAAAAATAAACTAAATGGTTTTATGAAGTGCTATAAACCTTGTCTAGTTATTAAAGGATATCACCAATCTCTCAGCATTGACTATATTGACACGTTTAGCCTTGTTATCAAACTAACCATTATTCGGATCATTGTCGCAATAACTGTCACTAAAAATCCACCAATTTGCCAACTTGATGTAAATAATACTTTTTCCATGTTAATGTTCAAGATCTTGTCTACATGATTCAACCACCAAGTTTTGTTAATCCCAATCATCCCCATTAGGTCTATCATCTATATAATGTCTTTTATGGTCTCGCATGTGCTCTATATACTTAGTTTTATTATCGGAGTTAAAACTTCGACCTCAACTTTACTCCCTCGTAATCCAACACATCTCTTTATTCATTCCACCTCATTGACACCACATTCCTCTTCATTTTCATGGATGATATTTTAGTTACAACGCTTTTAAGACATCATGTAAAAGACGCTATGGAATGCTTTCTATGACGCTTATACAAAAACATTGTAGGTAGTATTATTTTTAATTATTAAGTTTTTCATTTTTGAAAATCATTTTAATTCAATAATTTTAATTTTAATAATTTTTAAAATAAAATTTTTAAATCTTATTTGTTTAATAACTATTCAATGTTATTTATGAATTTTATTTATTTAAGCATTCTTCAATTTTTTTAGTATATCAGAATCTTGAATAGTTATAGCATCCAAATAGTTAACTTTGAAACTGTAGCACCTCACTTCCACGCGACCCGAACCCGACATCGACGGTGATATCCGAGTCCGTGCCCCGTGAGGATGGTGTGCTAAACACTCATTCAAGAGTCGGTACAATTTTTTTTCATAACATTATACGCGAAATCAATGCCCAAGTCAGTCCTCATTCAATCATATACAATTTCATTATACACAATTTTCAATACCACTCAGCCTATTTCCCAAATACAAATATACACTTCAATACATAAATAAAGGCATGCAATGCAGACGCGAACTGATCCCGACTCTTATCCTTCATTTGAATCCTACAAATATACTCCCATTGGCTTAACGGGGTATTCTTCTGATCCTGAAAAATAAGTGTAAATTTTAGGTGAGTTTTGCGAACTTAATGAGTGACCATCAATGATGGTCCGCTCAGTCATTGCAACAATAATATCAATATATATAACATATTTTCCCACTATTGCCTATTTGACCACAGTTCAAAATTTCACATACATTTAAATTTTACTTCAATAAGCGCTATTATAAGATTGCACATTCACACACTTTCCATCTATTAGCATTTTACTGTGACCGAGTGCCTAACTGTCCCATCGAAGGGCTCATTAGTATCCGTCCCCTTATCCGATAAGGGATATAGGGCTATTAATACATTGAGCCCGAGGCTCTAAATCACTCTTAAGCTCCAAGCTAATCTTCACACGCTGAGCTAGAAACTCGATCAAGGGCAACTCGTCAATACCATTATAATTCATACAACACAAGGCATATCACTATTCTCATAGCCTCACAGCTATAAAATACCCCGATCATTATCACATCGCAGATGGCAATTTGTAGTGCATTCAATCAACTATCAACTAAATCAAACAAAAGCAAGTGTTGTGACCGAAGGCCAGATCGTCCCTATAAGGGCACATTTATCGCTGAGCTATAGGCTCAAACCGTCCCTGGGGCTCATTAATCGCTGAGCTAAAAAGCTCAAATCGCCCCTTTAGGCCTCATTAATCGCTGAGCTAAAAGCTCAAACCGCCCCTTGGGGCTCATTAATCGCTGAGCTAAAAGCTCAAACCGCCCCTTTGGGGCTCATTAATCATCGAGCTAAAAGCTCTATTCTATGGGTCGCCCGGCCACAACTATCAATTTTCTGCTCATGCATTCCTATATGAATTTCATATGCCACGATTTATCACTTTATTTATGTATTCAATGACCACAATTATTTCCAAATTACCATAAACGGACAAATGATTCACAATTTGTCACATGAAAAAGAAACAACATCACGGCTTCACCTTCCCATAACACTTATATATCATATCATAACAATACTCCGGACTTTCGGTCTGAGTTCAATCGATCACATCCCACCATTATTCACCACAGCTTTATAAAGATGTAATTCTAAGCACATAATAATTGAGGTACCGCCTAGGTCACTCACCTCATATCCATGCTTGAATCTTATCCAAAGCATCAATTTCTTCATTATTTCTTTCCTTCATCCAAGTTAAAATTCCCTTGATCTTTCACCCATCAATGAATTTCTTAGCTTGGATGGAAGCTCTCATCATCCTCCAGGTTTTTCTCTTCTTGAGCACCATGAAAATCCCTTTTGAAGGGCTTAGAAAAATCAATACCTAGTTTACTCTTTCTTCTTTCTTCTTCTCCCATCCGAAGGCTCTCGACTCTTCTCTTTTCTTCTATTCTTTCTTTTCTGTTTTGCACAGTCCACTTGCTTTTATAGTGCCATGTCATTTAATGAATGATGAATGAACCATATGCCCCTCCATTTAAGCCTATAAACTTAACCCTTTAAGTGATGCTCCAAAAATGCCCTTCCTTTTCCCCTTAAAACTGACATCTTGACCCCTTATTTCGATCAGGTAAATAAAATAATTTGAAAAAACTTTCTTCTAGAGAGATGTTCCTTTATGTCTTATGAATCCATCGCTTTAATAATCAAATCGATCGGAGCTCTATATCTCAAAATATATCCAAAATACTGAAGACTGTCCAGACCATTACAAAGTTGAGACTGAACACTACACCTAATTTCAATCCAGAAATTGAAAGTCTTAGAGACTACATTGTTGATCAGATCCTTCATATAACTTGTATATCTATGTCTCTAGTTTTATTTGAAAGAAGAATCCGATCTATTGGAGCTCTATAACTCAAAAAATCTCCAAAATACTGAAGTCTGTTCAGACCATTACAAGGCTGAGACTGAACACTACACAAAACTTCCATCCAGAAATTGAAAGTCTTAGAGGCTGAATTGTCGATCGGCTCCTTCATATAACTTGTAGATATATGTCTCTAGTTTCATTTTCAAGAAAAATCAGATCGATCCGAGCTCTATAGCTCAAGATATCTCCAAAATACCAAACAATGTTTAGACTTTTTCCACAGGTCAGCTCACTTTAATTGGGTCGATCTTTCTCTATTTAATGTCAAGATATCTCCAAAATACCAAACAATGTTTAGACTTTTTCCACAGGTCAGCTCACTTTAATTGGGTCGATCTTTCTCTATTTAATGTCAAAACTGATCTATTTGATATGAAAAGATAGAAAAATGTCTTAGGAATCCAACGCTTCAAAAATCGGGTCGATCTGAGGTCGGACAAAGAAGTTATGCTCAAAAGAGTGAAAGGAGGTCGGTCGGCCGAAACATCGACAAAAATGCGGCTCGGCCAATTTGCTGAGTGGTGCGTGCGCAGATGAGCGCGCGGGCTGGCTGGCCGAGCTCTTGCGCTGGCCGATCGGCTAGCCTGATCGACCTTCCAACTTCTAACACTTATAACTTTTGACTCCGAACTCCGAATTTTACAAACTTGGTATTGTTGGAAAGATAAAAAATAGATCTACCATTTTCAAGGACTCAAAATCAATTGAGGTCTCTAAAGGGGTCAAAAATGCACTCAAAGATGACTGATCAATATCTCCTCAAAACTTTAAAACAACACCTCAACTTGTAAACATCATAACTTTCGACCCAGAACTCCAAATTTGACAAACTTGGTGTCTACGGAAAGTTAAAAGAACCCTCTACAACTGTTATGCAGGCCTTAAAAATCAGATCGACCTCTAAATAGGTTAAAAACTCCACACCAAGTGACTGGTCGATCAGCTTCACACTAAATAGCATCAGAACTTCTAAAAATCATAACTTTTCATCCCCTCAGCCAAAAATTTCAAATTTTATATCAATAGAAAGAGCAAAACAAATTCTACATCATTCAGGAATAACTTAGAAGCCAATTCTATCTTTAACCAAATCAAATTTGCAAACAAAGGTTCAGCCTACCCCATTTATCCTCAACAAAAATCCAATCTTTCAAAATTCATAACTCCACATCCCCTTGGCAAAAGTTTCCATACCATATAGCAATAAAAAACTTAGACAATCTACTACAATTCTCAGGAAGGACTTCAAGGCAAATTCCAAATCTAATTAGGTTGAATCCACCCATTAATGTGGCTGCCCTGTTAAATAGTATTAAAACAGCATATGACCATATCCATAGCCAAAACTTTACAATTTTATATCTAACAGTCCTTACATCCAAAATTTGCATAAAATACCTCATTAGAAAGCTATAACAATCCTATACAACTTTCCAGAATGTCACTCAAGCCAATTTCACCCTTTACATCCCAAATAAATGTCGAACACAAAGAGCACAAAATCTATGCCCTTAGAGCATTTGCACACTAAAACACAATTTGGGTCAATTACCACCGAGCATTATCAGCCATAACTTGCGATCTAAACATCGAAAAATATCATACTCAGTATGCTAGAAAGATAACACATAAATCTTCAACTTTCAGAATACCAATTTCACAAAATCTGCCTCCTTTATCCTAGAAAATTCTCAAAATTTCAAGTCGTCAATAAGGGAACCAAGATCCGGATATCGCTCATCCAAAGACACCCATCTCAACTTCCGAGCCAAATTCAAAGCTCTTCGTTAAAATTGGTCAGAACTTCCTTCATAGGAATTCTAGCCATACTTCTCAAGTTTAATTTAAAGCAAACCTCAACTCAATAGCATAACTACATCAAAAGTTATAAACAAATACCTGAAACATGCACAAGTTCCACTTTTTTCCAGATTTCAACCACAACTCTACTCCTTTCATGCAAGCATCAATACCACATCAATAACCATCCCATTTAACCGAGAATTTAACCACAAATTTATCAAGACATTTACTTTAGTAATTAATCCCAATTTGCAGCACAAACATACTACTTTCACTCTTTCAACACCTTTTTCCCATAATTTTAGCAATTCACATTCCTATCTTTAATTCCTAGTAATAATCAATGAATTCACGTAATTCTTTAAAGATGCAAGAATCATTATGTAAATGCATGTATGCTAATAAGATGCATGAGCAAAACCAATGCATTTTCTTTGTCTCCTCGAGCACACTTGCACAATATTTCAGCCTCACCCTTCATTCGGGGACGGATGTTACGTAAACAATTACACAAACTAGGAATAAAGATCCAAACACAGCATCCATTTTGATTCCTTATTCCATATTAATAATTTTATAAGAATGCAGTCATTACAGCTAAGAAAACATTGTCAATGGCCACAACCACCATTCCCAAATTCTACCTTATTATCTTGATGTGATAAAGTAGAGTTAAGCATCGTTGTTGATGTCATAAAGTAAGCTTAAGCTTTGTTGTCGAGTTTAACTCTATCTTTGTATAAGCAGATGTCAATTCTCTAGTTTTGACAAAGAGTTGGAAAGGTTCAACCTTCTCAAGATCTAAGAGTCTCCACCGCATTAGTTTTTATTTACTTTGCACGCTTTCTTCTTATGACTACGTAGCAATGATTGCATCATTATAAGTGAAATTTTTAACAAAATCACTTCAAAAATGCATAACCTGTTAACAATCTAAAAGATGAGTGGCATCGAATTAGAAAGCACAAGACAATTGCTAAAACTAAGCCTAGAAAATGTTTTAGAAATTTGAATTTAAACTTCAGTTGGCTAAAATTGACCAATGATAAAAGGTATAACTTAGTAAATAGAAGGTATAATGAACGATGTGTCCTTAGTATTGATATACATAAACTCATGATAGTAAAAGATGTTGAGTTCCACATATAGTGCATGAATAAAATTGAGAAAAAGGCATATTTCAAATAGTTGAAAGCATCAATCAACTGATATTAAGAATTAGAAAAGTAATCGATTATTTATTAAAGAGGAAAATGTAAAACATTTTCAAGTACTTAAGAATCCATGTATGAATTACCACTTGATTGATAATTATTTACATCAAGTAAAACTTTGTATACAATCAACTTAATATTAATTTAATTTTGAACCATATAGGCTTCTCAAACCTAAATTTCAGCTTTATCATGTCAATTTTAGTTGTTCATACTACATGAAGATACCAATTTTCCATGGTTTGAAGGGAAGTACCTTGGATCCAAAAGAAACTCCTTTAGGATATAGTTTATTCCTACCGTAGATCTGTTGCAGCTCTGAGATTAATAATCTTGAAAGTACGAGACTCTACATGAATAGTATTGTCAATAAGCAATAACTATCCATATATTACTTAAAGCTTATTTTTACATTCGAGAAACTATATTCTTGGTGTCCTTACCTTCAGAAAATGATATTGTGAGGCTTGATGCCTCTATGTACAATTCTTGTAGAGTGAAGATCATCCAATGCAAATAAAATCACTTCATGATAATCAGATGATTCTATTTTCCTTTCTTGTCCCTTTGGCAAATCCTGAACCTTCTCAAGAATCATAGTTTCAATCGAAAATTACATAACCATCGACATCTAGGTATTGAGAAATAAACATCATTAAGATTAAAACTGCAGAAATTGAGTAGAATAAATAAAAGTTGACACTCCAAATTTCCAAAAATCAAATCAGCTATTTGATTGAAACAATGGGTTTAAAAAGACAATCTATCATCCATCAGTAATTGAAAGATGTTGTTGTCTGAGTTAGACACACACCCTTTTCAATTTTAGATTGTTCTAAATTTCCCATTATAGTTCAATGCATAAAATACAGTTGAAGCAAAACTAATATTAGAAGAATAAGTGATTGAATGAACTAACATTATAGGGGAACTCTCTACTATGCATCAAAACATACAATGTGGCTCCACCTTTAAACCGCCATAATAGCCAATATTTAGCACCTTTCTTCGAAGAACTATGCGAGTAGATTCAAGATGAGAGTTTCAGTATTTAAGTAAAAAAATGAGAAACCGAAACTCGTGATCTACAATATAACTAGCTAAATATCTTGAGATAATGATACCCTTAGTTTATATGATAACATTAGTCATAACAGAGTAACATCTCAAGAAATCCATATAGAAATTCGTCACAGTTGCTTGCACAAGCTCTTCGAGCACGTTCATTCATCCAAATTTTCACAACTCCATATTCAGTGGCCTTTTTCAAAACTAAGTCACCTTTCCTTTAGCATTAAGTAAAAAGTATAAATTAGCAACTCACATTTGTTTACTAATCTTTCTCAGTTATTCATATCTCACATTCACTTATTATTAAATGAAAGTAATAAAAAGGAACAAGGAAAAAAATGAATTGTCATTATCTAGTTTCCGCTTGTTGATGCAACATTAAGATTTCATGAATAGAGGAGTAAGTGCTTCGACTCACTCCTATATTCATATCCAAGAATTATAGGTCTCACAATGAATCAAAAGATATCCAAGACATAAATGCACAATTGATATCAGAATCCACCAAAATAACTGAAACCAATTGAAATAAAATCGCATGTTGTGAACCAACAAAAATCAGAAGTAGATAGAAAAGTGGAAGCAAGAACCTAGAATCAGAAGAACTTGTTTCAAACACTTGAAGTGCCTTGAAGAAGTCCTTTTGCTACGTAAACTCTACAAACCACTCCAAATGATCATTTAACAGTACTTGAGGAATTAGTTAACAAGTTTTGGTACTCAGAATCATCATTGTTGCATCCGTAAGCAAAGTGAATCACACTAAGTTATGGGTCCTACTAATCAGGTGAGTTAAAATTTGTGTTAATGATAAGGTAAATCCACAAATGAAATCCTGAATGCATGCTTGATCAAGCAACTTCACTTCTCGATCATTCAGCCAGTGCACAACTTGTCATTTTCGCCTCTCAAGTGTTGTCAGTCACTCTTCCGCAACCGCCATCGAATGATATATATACAATTACACTTACCAAGAGACAACTAACTTGGTTTATATCCACACAATCTGTACTAGAAAAGGGCTTTTGAACTTAATTTCATATTGCTACAATAAGACTTTTGGTCGGGATGAAGAAATGAGCTTACCGAGACATAATTCAAAAACTTGACTTCTTAATCTTCATTAATCTCATCCAACTCAAGAACTTCTTTTTCTCGAAAAGTCAAGGTAGCAACCATCAACTAAGACAATATCAGGTAACAGTAGACATGTGTATCATAAGACTTATTTGCTTCTAGACATTATCGAATGAACAAGAGACCTTAAGAGCATTGTACTTATCGTAGAGCTTGGTGTATAGAGCCCCAACGCAATTGTAAAATGAAAATGTGAGATAATTGTAATGCAAATTAGAAAACCCTAGCTCTTCTTCAACCGATTTGAATAGATTAAGCAATTTTAGAAGATAAGGTGACCTACCTCAAAATTTCGTAGAACATCTGCAAGAACTACTAAAATTGAGTTAACTAGTGTTTTATGAATTTCAGGTGGAAGACCGAAAGGCATTTAGAGACCATAAAGAGCGTGAAAAGGAGTGTTTGGTTGCTCTCGCTACTTTTTATTCATTTTGTTTACTTTGTTTTTTAGTAAAAATTTGAAATTTATCTACTAAGTAATGAATGCCTTAAACGAAAACCTGAGAATCAAGGGCTCTAATGTTGATGGTGAAATATGGCAACCACCAACAAAGCGAAATATAGAACCTGGGCAACGTAAACCTTACGTTGCTTTTCGCTTGCTGCAGAGAGAAGAAAACAGAGAGAAGAAACCAATTTTAGGTGGGAAAAAAGCAGAGAGAAGAAACCGGAGAAAAAACTAGAGAAGAAGAAACGTCAGAGAAGAAATCAAATGGTAAGAAATTAAGGCGCGAGAAGAAAATGTTAATTTTAAATAGTGAATAGCGATATTTTGTTCAACAAAACGTCGCAGTTTCTATTTTATAATGATTTAATTAAAAAATGTCGCAAAAAGTGTTACAAATCTGCAATATTTTCATAAAACATCATAGAAATTTTGAACTTTTCGTGACGTTTTATCAATAAAACGTCACAGATTGTGTCGTTTTTTTGTAGTGATACGACAATTCTTTTAGAAATTCACAAGCAAATGGGTTGTCCAAATCTACATTAACCATGTCCTCACTTTATGGTCATGGCGTCTTCGAATGAACCTCGCTTAAAGAGTTTCGAGCTCGTGAGTTGGTCAGATCCATTTGTGGACAACCCGATTAAGTTTTGTAAGATAACTAGTGGTAACAATCGAATTTCTTGATCCGACTATCCAATATAGCGGGAATAGTCATTTAGATCAAGGTTGTGTGGATCCTGATCGCACTTTTGTATCGATGCATCACCGTGGACTGAGCCATGTTATTGGGGCTTTAAATATTTTTTAAAAATTACCTATATAATTAAAATTTTAAAATTATAAATATAAGTTTACCCTTTAAATGTTGACCCACCCCTTTAAAGTTGAGTCTCGACTCATCCTTGTGCATCACTATCGATAGATTTGGGCATCCAAGTCCCTTCAATTCATGGTAAGTCTCGCCTATCCGCTTTTTGTCAAACATTTTAATATTTATTTGATGTAATTGTAGACTGCTAAGTAGAACATCGAGGTTAGACTAGACCATTGAAATTTGAGTCAGACCATTGAAATTTTAATTATATAGGTAATTTTTTTAAAAAAAATATTTAAAAATATAAGTTACCTTTAAATGTCAATTTCAAATTCCCCTTTAAAGTTGAGTCTGACTCCATCCCTGTGCATCACTACTGATAGATTTGGGCATCCGAAGTCCCCTTCGAATTCATGGTAAATCTCAGTTCTATCCGTTTTTTGTCAAACATTTTAATATTTATTTGATGTAATTGTAGACCTGCGAAGTAGAACATCGAGGTTAGACTAGACCATTGAAATTTGAGTCAGACCCACTAGAATCTTGGCAAGTCAAGAAATTTGGCTGTGTGCGAGTACTTGTGAGTTACTCAGGTTAGTGAGACGTTTATGGCGTTTTCGAATATGCATGTGGGCTTGCACGACCTCTGACCCTCCAATCATGAACTACCATGATTAACGTAGCTTTTGTGTTGACTGATGGGTTAATTTGATCTTCTCTCACTTTACCCTTTACCAATTCAAAGAAAAGCTCACTTCCGTTGGCTTACTGACCACGTCTGGTCTGGAGCTTTTGTGAACAATGGTGTCCTTGAGTTGGTTGTTGTCCTTTGTTTTACATACTCCGTGATCATACGAGAAGATAGTTTGTTGAGGCATTTTTGGTGATTGGACTACACATTTTCGTATGTACATCACTGCTCACTTCCCTTCTGAGCAAGTAAGTTGAGACATATTACCTAACGAATCATGTGCCTTCTGAGACTGAGACGCACACCTCCCCCACACCCCTTAATTTCCTTGTTTCTTTCTTTCTTTCTTATCCTCTTACACCAAAATGCAATTTTTAAATGTCCAACCATTGTGTACTCTCATTCTACCACTATAGCTGTATCACAGAAATCCTACCCTAAAATTAAATACTAGAGAGAAGGTTGTTATTATGTACAAGTTTAATTTATATGCTATGAATTATTTA
Source organism: Erythroxylum novogranatense (assembly GCA_029891385.1). NCBI lineage: Eukaryota > Viridiplantae > Streptophyta > Magnoliopsida > Malpighiales > Erythroxylaceae > Erythroxylum > Erythroxylum novogranatense. The sequence goes on from CM057225.1 coordinate 17,525,126, forward strand.
AGATCCAATTACAGATGGTTTGATGGTAGATTAACGTGATGCAATGTATAATAAAATTGCAAAATGCTAGCTGATAATGTGAGTCTTTGTTGAATGATAGATAAAGAGAAATATACAAATAACATGGTATTGAACCTTGATTTATTTATAATACAACGGTTTGAAGCATATTGAATGTCACATCAATTTTGATTGTAGGATAATATAGTCCGGATATTGGTCAATACTAAGTACTATTTTGAGTAATTTTAAAATTATAAAATAACTCTTTAATATATTGTATTTTATAATTTTTAATTTTACTTCAATATTGTCTCAAAAATTATAATAATATAAAATTGAAATAGTAATCTCTTTATTTCGATTAATATTACTTTTCATATATTTCATATAAAGAATAACCACAATTAATATTAAAAATCAGTTAAATATCATACAAACATAAAAATAAGAATAATACAAAGTAATTAAATTTTATAATTTACATCATATAATAAAGAATAATTACGCCTAAAATCTCATATAGTAAGAATAATATAGGTTTATAAATATTATAATAAGAGTCTAAGATGAGAAATACAATAAAGTAGAAGTGAGATTTGAAACAAAAATATTTACAATTAAAAGTTATATATTTATTTTGTGACAAAAGAATCAATTTTAAACCTAAGTTTTACATTAATCAACAAATTTAACTGTAAGGCTTTAGAAAGTAGAAAGACACTATCATTTAAAAAACGTTTAAATATAACCTCACAATAACGAAAAAAACTAAAGGTCGTTAGTTTTTCGTTAGGTGAGTGATGACTTGACAATTTTTAATATTAATTTATTAACATAAATAGCAAGAAAAGAAAATTAAGTGACCAAAATCTTTCTTATTTATGAAATTGTAAGTTAGGTCATATAAATGAAACAAGAATCACAAAGTTACATAAAAAAGATATTTGGATCTTTTTGATTATGAATCATATGACAGTTGTGAATCATGTTTATCGGGAAAGATGACCAAAATATCCTTTAGTGGAAAGGGAGAATGTGCTAGTAAGTTACTAGAGCTAATATATTCAGATTTATGTTGGCATGTCCACTAGTGCTCGAGGTGGATTTTCACATTTCATAACTTTCATAAATGATCATTCAAGATAGGTTATGTAGTTGATGAAACAAAATCAATCATTTGAAAAATTCAAGGAATTTAGACTTAAGGTTGAGAAACAAACCAACAAAAATATTAAGACTCTTAGATCATATTGAGGTGATGAATACTTAAACCACAAGTTTCTTGGTTACTTAAAAGAGAATGAGATTCCCTCACAATAGACTCCTCCTATAACTTCATAACATAATGGAGTATCTGAGAGGAAAAATCGTACTTTGTTAGATATGATACGTTCCATTATGAGTCATGGAATCCTTCTTATCTTCTTTTGGAGGTATGCCATTGAAATCACTATATTCCTTCTAAATAGAGTTTCATCTAAGTCGGTTGACAAAATACCATATGAGATATGGATTGGTAAAAGACCAAGATTGTCACACTTAAAGATTTAAGAATGTGATGCTTATGTGAAGTATGCTATATTTGATAAGTTTCAAGGTAAATAAGATAAATGCAAATTTGTGGGGCATCTAAAAGAGAGTTTTGGATATCAATTTTACCATCTTATTGAGCAATAGTGTTTGTCTCAAGACATTCTACATTTTTAGAAATAGAATTACTACAAGAACTAAGACATTTAGCGACAACATATGAGGGTTTTTTTGACAAAAAAAATTGACACTATTGTTTAGATTAACTGTGATAATTTATTTTTTGTCACTAATACATTGATAATTATGACAATTTAGTCAAAATTTAATTGTGTCAAATTTTCTTATCACTAAGTTTTGTCACTAAAAGTATATGCAATTTGGCACCACAATAATTATGGAGGAATGAATTGTAGTCAGGACAAAACATATGTTAGGCATTTCATTTGTTGTGATAGAACATAATTTTGTCACTAATATTTTCTCTTATCAGTGATGAAATGATTTACCATCACACTATATTTTACTTTTTCGATTTAAAACTTTTGTCATTAAGAATTCAATTAGTTAGTGTCTATTTAATATTTTCACAAAATAGAATTATCAATGTGGGCACTATTATTCGTAATTTATTGACAACTTTTTGTGATCATTTTGTCACAAATATGAGGTTTTTGTAATAAAATATTTGATTGGAACTATTGCTTGGATTAAATGTGATGATATTTATTTTTCCACTAATTCAATGATAATTATGACAATTTAGTATTTTTACAATTAAACGGTCACTACTAATATGTTAATAGTGTCAAATTTTCTTTTATCACTAAATTATGTAACTAAAAGCATATGCAATTTGACGTCAAAATAATTTTGATGGAAATGAATTGTAATTGTAACAAAATATACGTTGGTTACTAATATTTTCAATTTGTTGTGACAAAACATAGTTTGGTCAATAATATTTTTTTCTAGTCGTGATTTACATAGTTCAATGTCATACAATATTTTACTTTTTATGAAGAAAATGTTCGTTAATAAAAATTGAATTAGTTAGTGTCTGCTTAATATTGTCAAAAAAGAAACTATCATTATGGTCACTACTATTCGAAATTTTTGTGATAAGAAATTTTGTTGTCACTTAATCATCGACTCTTTGTTACAAAGGTTATTGTCACTACAAAAGCTAAGACATTTAGTGACAACTTTTTGTGACTATCATCTCATCATCAATATGAGGTTTTGTGACAAAATAATTGATTAGCACTATTATTTGAAATAATTGTGATAATTTTTTGTCATTAATACAATGACAATTGTGACAATTTAGTATCTTTTACAATTAAATTGTCACTATCAATATATTAATAGTGTCAAATTTTCTTTATCACTAGGCTTTGTCACTAAAAATGTCTACAATTTGACACTAAAGTAATTTTCAAGAGAATGAATTGTAATTATGACAAAACATAGTTTGGTCATTAATATTTTTTCTCTCGTCGGCTTAAATAGTTTACCGTTATATGATATTTTACTTTTTATGAAGAAAACTTTTCAATAAAATTCAATTAATTAGTGTCTACTTAATATTGTCAACAAAAAAGAAATATCACTATTGTCACTACTATTCATAATTTTTTGACAAGAAATTTTATTGTCATTTGATCATCAAGTTTTTTTTTTTGTTACAAAGGTTACTATATTCAAACTACATATATTGATAATCCGAAGTAATATTTTACATATCAATAGATATTTGCTCAACATAACTTTTAAATTTCATCAAAATAAATAAATGTTTAAATATAATGAAAATCTTATTCCAAAATATCAAGCAAAACTTTTAACCTATTTAAATTTAAAACAAAGTTCTTGCTAATGCTCAATCATTATCACCGCCACCTTCCTCACCTTCACTTACTGAATTTATCTCATCATCAATCATAAAATAAATAATTAAAATAATATTAATTTAATTCAATTTTGATTATATCAAAATTGGACTATCAAATCGCCTAGATCATCTTTTAGTTAGCTATGATTTTAAATTGCCATATCATGTTTGAGTTTAAGTTACATTATATTCTAAATGTAGTTTCTTTATTATAAATATAATCATAATTATAATTGTCCTGTTCATAATAATAATTACTATTATTTACAATTGGAATATAATTTACATTTCATAATTTAAAATCCTTCGTATGATAGTAGACTAAATTATTTTTCTTTTAATACAGAATAATTTTATAAGAAATAAAATTGCATGCTTTGGAGATGCTATCCTTTTGAAAGGATAAAAATACGTTAGAATTTAAAGAATTGATATGTTGAATTTATTTTTAAGTTATTTATTTTAAATATGTAATAAATTAAATGTATATAAACAACTAACATAAGATCAATAAGAAGAAGAGTCAACTAGGGCTATCAAGGAATCAACTACTAGGCCTAAATTAAAAACAAAACAAATTCAATCCTATAAATGACATATTCATTTTTCTTTAAACAAGGCTACCTTGAGATGAAGATGGTGGGCCAACGTGGATATATTAAGATATTTAAAATTTAAAATTTATTTAATTATAAAATTATTTTTATTTTGTAATGTTTAAAATTACGAGACGATGTCATTTAAAATAACATGTAAAAGATTGCTTTAAGTAATATCACAAAAGTTAAATCATAAAGAGGATATAACACAATTAATTTTATAATATCTTTTCTTGTACATCGGGCCTTTACACAAAGTCAAAACAACATTGGGGAATTAAAACTATAATGTTAAGTCAGTTAATCTTCAATCATCAATCCCTATCCAAAATATTGTTATGCTTACCCAACCAAAAATAACAATTAATAGTTGTCAGATTTGATTATAAATCATCTGGACCGTCCATATGTGCCTTTTGAATCACTGTTTAGTCGTTACATAAGCCACAAACCTAAAATATTGGAGTTGCTTAAGTCCACTTAAAAGATCTCCTAGAAAACCCCTACAGTTGATTCAATGCTCCACTTCGCTTTGAAGAGAATCTTAAGATAGGTGCCAACAGTGAGAGAGTTGACACCAATGAAACTCATCCCCTTCCGCTCACCTTCTGCACAAGAAGGTTGTAGACCATTTCAATAACCCCCATAACATTGGCTCTTTCAATAAGAATGACCCTAATGTTGGCACAGGGCTCGTCAGAGTACCTGCCTGTGGCGATGTTATGAAGTTGCAAATCAAGGTCGATGAGGAGACCTGTGAGATCGTTGATACTCATTTCAAGACCTTTCAAAGGATACATGGAGATTGGAAGGGCAGCACTCATCAACTATAACAAGTTTTTATCGATGTCCTCGACAAGAACAAAGTACTCTTCTTTATCCTCTCTACTTCAATTATGTAATTTATTTTGTTATCTTGTTTTATGCTAAAATGTACAAATGAGATTATTGTTTTTATTAGTTCGAGAGAGAGAGAGAGAGAGTAGTTGTTTGTGATGATTAAATTTTCTATTAAAATCACACAAGATTAAGAAGCTATTTTATGTTCTTTTAGTTTATGGTGAATCAATGTTTTGATGTTCTTTATGTCTTCATTTCTTCAGTATAACATTTATGGGCTTCCATAAACCATCGATGATGATTTTTGCATTATATACTTGTAGTCTCAAGTCCGTTAAGCTCTCGTGAGTTTCCTCTCGATGCAACAGCTTTGGTTGATACCCCGATATGGTGAGGAGTTAGATAAATTTGAAGAGGCTTTCACTTACTAATATCAAGATTGACATAAACAGGGTTCCCAAGAAAATGAAACCCATTGAAGTGATGCGGAAAAATTTTAATTGAAGTCGAGTCTGCAAAGAAACATGCAAGTGACTTAGATTGCAAGATTTACTATAATAAATATAATTTTCTTGGATATTAAATTTTCCAATTTCATATATTAGATATTAGAATTTTGTACATTTAAGTGATTTTTATATATTTTATATATACTAATAATTTTATTTGCTTGTTTAATATATCTTAGTACTAAAAATCAGTATTTTGACAACTTCTATTTTATAGTCACCAATGCAAAAAATTTATCGATTAAGCAATTAAATTGTTAAATTTAATAATATTATTTGTGACAAACATGTATACATTAGTGATAAATTTATTGTTTATATAGTCTTTATTTAGTGACAATATTATTGTAATATATAATTTCCATACTTGTGACAAAATCATTAGGTAATATGGTCAATGATGCAAATTTTTTTACTACTAAAGCAATTTCATTGTTGAATTAATAGTTTAATTGTGAAAATAATAAACACATTAGTTACAATATTTTTGTAAGAACAAAATTGTATTTTGTGACAAAATGATGTTGACATTTTTCCTTAAAATATTAGTAACCAAGAAATAATGGACACCGATAAAAAAAGTACGAGTGATAAATATTTTGTCACTATTTTCAATTATTTTAGTGGCGATGATGTCAGAATAATAAAATAAAGTACTATTACAGCTTTATTCGTCAATATTTTATATTGTTTGTGTTTAACAAACTTGTCATAAATATGTAAAGTTATCATGACCATATAGTGTTGTCACATATTCCATAGTTTTATAGTCGTACTTTTTTCGCAATAAAATTAAATATTGTTACTACTTTACTCGTCGTAACTTTATATTATTTGTGCTCAAAACTTGACATGAATATGTAAAGTTATCTGTGATCATATAGTGTTGTCACTCATTCCATAGTTTTTAGTGTCAATACATTTGTCACAAAAGTGTTTCAAAATTATACCATTTCCTCAATTAGTCACTATTTTAATAGTAACGGAGATACTTGTGATAGGAGATGACGATTTCAAAATTTGGACACTATTAATAGTAGTGACCAATATTACTACTTTTAGTGACAACTTTACTTTCATTAAAAGTCACAAATTCACATCGAGATTGAATAAGAACCTTAAATTGATACATAAGATGTACAACCAAGAGTTCAAGAAACACATAGTCCGTAACACACTAGTAGCATACGCCGTCCCCCCATTAGATTAGATCTCTATATAGAAAAGGGGAAGGATAATGTATCACTCATACATGATGAGCTTACTACTTTTAAAGAAACAATTCTATTGATTCTTTAAAATGGCAAGAAGCCATGAGATCTGAAATGGAATCCATGTACACTAATCAAGTATGAAATTTGGTGGATGCGTGTGATGGTATTGTACCTATTGGATGCAAGCAGGATTTTAAGAGAAAAACTGATATGGAGGGTAATCTACATACGTACAAAGGGAGGTTAGCGGCTAAAGGTTACAAACAAAAACAAGGAGTTAATTTTGATGAAACCTTTTCGCCAGTAGCTATGTTAAATCCATAAGTATCTTGTTGGTTATAGCAGCATATCTTGATTATGAAGTTTAGTAGATAGATGTCAAAATAGCATTTCTTAATGGGAATTTGTAGGAGGATGTGTATATGACACAAATTGAAAGTTTTGAATCTAAGAGATTTCCCAATCAAGTATGCAAGTTACACAAGTCTATTTATGGACTTAACTAAGTGTCACGAAGTTGGAACATCCATTTTGACGAGTCAATGAAATATTTTGATTTTACAAAAATGTAGATGAACTATGTGTCTATAAAAAGGTTAGTGGGACTGCAGTCGTTTTCTTATTGCTATATGTAGATGACTTATTGTTGAATGGAAACAACATACATATGCTTCAATCTGTAAAGATTTGGTTATCCAAAAATTTCTCCATAAAGGATATGGAGAAGTAGCTTATATTTTGAGAATAAAGATTTATAGAGATAGATCAAAGTGGTTGCTTGGGTTGTCTCAATTGACGTATGTAGACAAAGTGCTAAAGAGGTTTAACATGGAGAATTCTAAGAGGAGATTCTTAACTATGTCTCATGGGATTTCTCTCTCACATAGTATATATCTGAAGACACCAGAGTAGAGAGGTAAAATGGATTATAATTGATATGCTTTGACAATTGGATCAATTATGTATACGATGCTATGTAATGAATCAAATGTCCGTAATACTTTGAGCATAACGAGCAAGTTTTAAGCCAATCTAGTGAGTATCACTCGATAACTATGAAAAACATCTTGAAATACTTGAAAAGAACTAAAGATATTTTCTTCGTCTGTGGAGGAGTTGAACTGAGAGTTCAAGGATATTCATATGCTAGTTTTTAGTCAAATCCCGATGATATTAGATCACAGTCAGGGTACATCTTCATTATAAATGGTGGTAGGTTAAGTTAGAAGAGTTCCAAACAACCAACCTGTAGCACCCCACTCCCGCGAGACAACCTTGAACCCGACTCAATGCCTAAGTTGGGTCCTCATTCAATCATATACAAATTCATTATACACAATTTTCAATAGCCACTCGGGCCTATTTCCCAAATACAAATATACACTTCAATACATAATTAAAGACATGTAATGCAGTCGCAAACTGATCCCGACTCTTATCCTTCATTTGAATCCTACAAATATACTCTCGTTGGCTTAACGGGATATTCTTATGATCCTGAAAAATAATTGCAAATTTTGGGTGAGTTTTGCGAACTCAGTGAGTGACCATCATCGATGGCTCACTCATCATATATCACATAAGACATATATTTCATAAGTCACATTTCATTACACATTTTATTTTTTTCCAATATCGCACATGTTCATATTATTTCCCATTCAATCACTGAACCAATCTCACTTTATTTCCTATTTCACGTTATTTCCCATATTCATATCATTTCATTAACAACATATTGAATCACATAAACTTGTTCAGTTATTTCACATTCAATATCATTTAATCATTTATGTCATGCATACTCGCTTATATGAGACTCACTTTCCAATTGTTACTCTGTTGTGGACCGAAAGTGCCCGAATCGTCCCATATAAGGCTCATTGATAACTGTCCCATGTAGGGCTCATTGATAACTGTCCCATGTAGGGATCATTGATAAATGTCCCATGTAGGGCTCATTGGTCACTGTCCCATGTAGGGCTCATTGATAGCTGTCCCATATAGGGCTCATTAATCGTTGAGCTTGTAGCTCTGATCGGTGGATACTCTAGTCATAACGGCCATTATCTGATCATGCATTCATATATGTAATGCATATGACACAATGTTATACACAATTATCTATCCCTTTCAATCACTTCTCATATCATCGGACTTTAGTCCGACATTCCACCCTTAAAATGGAGCATTTCAAAGTTTTGTTCATGTCCAAATACAAACTTTTCAATCAAATAAGTATAAGGCATTTTTTTTGCCTTACACCAAATCAAATTATTCATTCAAATGCATATGGAATGCATATGTCAAAAAAAACAAATGCAGAATTTCAATCACAATCGATCCCAAATAGTTCACAATCACACAAATAGTTCACAATCTCATTTTAATCACAATTCTATTTATGCACATTTCAAACATGGAGGGTCCAAATTCATAGACAATTTGCACTTCTATATCATAATCTCCCATTTCATCGGACCTTCTGTCCGAAATCTATAATCAAACGCAATTCACTAACCCACCATTATTCACCACAGTTTTATAAAGACAGAATTCTAAGCACATAATAATTAAGGTACCGTCTAGGTCACTCACCTCATATCCATGCTTGAATCTTATCCAAAGCATCAATTTCTTCATTATTTCTTTCCTTCATCCAAGTTAAAATTCCCTAAGCCACAATTTCCCAAATTCAACATCACATACTGTATAAACACTAAAATAGAGCTTAGGAAACACAACCCTATACCAATCTTAAGTCATATGAACCAAACCCCCTTCAAAATTTAACAAATCAAAAATCTCAATCTTACCTTGATCTTTCACCAATCAATGAACTTCTTGGCTTGGATGGAAGCTCTTATCATCCTCCACGTTTTTCTCTTCTTGAGCATCATGAAAATCCCTCTTGAAGGGCTTAGAAAAATCAATACCTAGTTTACTCTTTCTTCTTTCTTCTTCTCCCATCCGAAGGCTCTCGACTCTTCTATTTTTTTTTCTATTCTTTCTTTTTTGTTTTGCACAGTCCACTTGCTTTTATGGTTCCATGTCATATAATGAATGAGGAATGACCCATATGCCCCTCCATTTAATCCTATAAACTTAACCCTTTAAGTGATGCTCCAAAAATGCCCTTCCTTTTCGCCTTAAAACTGACATCGTGACCCCTTATTTCGATCAGGTAAATAAAACAATTTGGCAAAACTTTCTTCTAAAAAGATGTTCCTCTATGTCTTACGAATCTATCGCTTCAAGAATCAGATCGATCGGAGCTCTATATCTCAAAATGTCTCAAAAATACTGAAGTTTGTTAGATACTTCGTTTGGATCAAAACTAAATCAAGACTGAACACTGCACGTAACTTCACTCCAAAAGTTGAACATCTTAGAAGCTAAATTGCTGATCGGTTCCTTCATATAACTTGTAGATCTATATCTATAGTTTCTTTTGAAATAAGAATTCGATCTATTGGAGCTCTATAGCTCAAAATATCTCCAAAATACTAAAGTCTGTTCAGACCGTTACAATACCGAGATTGAACACTACACCTAATTTCCATCCAGAAATTGAAAGTCTTAGAGACTAAATTGTCAATCGGCTCCTTCATATAACTTGTAGATCTATGTCTCTAGTTTAATTTGCAAGAGGAATCAGATCGATTCGAGCTCTGTATCTCAAGATATCTCCAAAATACCGAATAACGTTTAGACTTTTTTTCACAGGTCAGCTCATTTTAATCGGGTCGATCATTCTCCATATAATGTCAAAACTGATCTGTTTGGTATGAAAAGATAGAAAAAAGTCTTAGAAATCTAACTCTTCAAAAATTGGGTCGATCGAAGGTCGGACGAAGAAATTATGATCAAAAGAGTGAAAGGAGGTCGGTCGGCCAAAACACCGATAGAAATGCGGCTCGGCCAATTTGTCGAGCAGTGCGTGCGCGCGGGCCGATCGGCCAGCCTGACCGACCTTCCAACTTCTAACGCTTATAACTTTTGACTCCAAACTCCGAATTTTACAAACTTGGTACCATTGGAAAGATAAAAGACCGATCTACGATTTTCATGAAGGACATAACAACAATTTCGGTCTCTAAAAAGGTCAAAAGTCCTCCAAAGTGACTGATCGACTAACTTCACACTAAACAGCATCAGAACTTCCAAAAATCATAACTTTCCATCCCCATAGCCAAAAATTTCAAATTTTATGTCAATAGAAAGAGCAAAACAAATGCTACATCTTTCAAGAATGACTTAGAAGTCAATTCCATCTCTAACCAAATCAAATTCGCAAACAAAGGTTCAGCCTACCCCATTTATCCTCAACAGAAATCAAATCTTTCAAAATTCATAACTCCACATCCCCTTAGCAAACATTTCCATACCATATAGCAATAAAAAGCTTAGACGATTTACTACAATTCTCAGGAAGGACTTTAAGGCAAATTCTAACTCTAATTAGGTTGAATCCACCCATTAATGTGGCTGCCCTGTTAATTAGTATTAAAACAACATATGACCTAACCATAGCCAAAACTTTACAAATTCATATCTAACAGTCCTTACATCCAAAATTCGCATAAAATACCTCATTAGAAAGCTACGACAATCCTCTACAATTTTCCAGAAGGTCACTTAAGCCAATTTCACCCCTAACAGTCCCAAATAAATATCATAACACAAAAGCAAAAACTTATGCCCTTAGAGCATTTGCACACCAAAACACATTTCGACTCAATTACCACCGAGTATTATCGACCATAACTTACAACCTACACATCGAAAAATATCACACTCAGTGGCGTTGGAAAGATAACACATAAATATTCAACTTTCAGAATACCAATTTCACAAAATCTGCTCCTTTATCCTGAAAGATTCTCAAAGTTTCAGTTGCCAACAATGGAACCAAGATCCGGTACTATTCATCCAGCACACACATCTCAACTTCCGAGCTAATTTCAAAGCTCTTAAAGCCACAATTGGGCATAACTTTCTTTATAGGAATTCTAGTCATACTTCTCAAGTTTAATTTAAAGCAAACCTCAACTCAATAGCATAACTACATCAAAAGTTATAAACAAATACCTGAAGCATGCACAAGTTCCATTTTCCAGATTTCATACTAAATCCTACTCCTTTCATGTAAGCATCAATGCCACATCGATAAACATCCCATTTAGCCAAGAGATCAGCCACAAATTCATCAAAACACTTACTTGAGTAATAAAGCACAAATTTGGCAGCACACAATATACAATCTTCTTACTTGAATTTACCACTTATCTAACATTATTCAAACATCAAAACCAAATCCAAAACCAATCCAACACATGTTCAATCATTTAGCCTCACATAACATGCACTTATACCCATACAATTATCTATTTAGCAACCCAAACATACTACTTTCACTCTTTCAACACCTTCTACCCATAAATTTTAGAAATTCAAATTTCCTATCTTTTATACCTGGCAATTGTCAATGAATTCATGTACCACTTTATGAGCCAGTAATCATTATGTAAATGCATGTATGCTAATAAGATGCATGAACAAAACCAATGCATTTCCTTTGTCTCTCCTTGAGCACACTTGTACAATATTTCATGTCCTCACCCTTCATTTGGGGACGGGATGTTACAATTCTCCCCCCTTAATAAATTTCGTCCTCGAAATTTTCATTTGATTGATCACTACTGTTACTCTATTTTCATACACTTCATCCCTCAATTTCTTATTTTTTGAAAGATCACAGTAGACAGACTCAATAAATATTTCAGTCCCTTATTTGACTATCTCACGATTTTAACTATCTCACTTGAATATTTCAGATTACACTCTAACTTTTATTTTGTATGTTGAGGATCAGATCATTATTTCAATCTATTCACTTATCACATTTTATAAATCCAATACCTCTTTCACCAATATTACTAACTCATAATAAAATTTTTCATAACGACCAATTCATACAGTTTCATTTATACTTTTTTCCAATTCTGAGTACACCTTGCCAAGGTGCTACTCACAAAAACATTCATCTCTTTTTCGACACTTCACTATACTTTGGTGCTAACACATTGACACTTATGTCCATTTCACTATAACAGGTGTTAATTCACCTAACTCATTTATCTTTCATATATCATTGGCTCTTATTTCAGATTCATCTCCCCTTTGACAATTCACTGTTCTTTAATGTTCATGCACTCAATTCGTATATTCACTTAACTATATTTCATCTGTCCGATTTTGATCCCCTCATCTAACCCATTTATCTTTCACAAGTCATTTTCCTTTGTCTCACTCATCGCACCAATGTTATTCCTATAGTCAATCAGAACCATACAACAAACTCATATTCCTATGAACTCCAAAATATAAGCGTTAAACATTTCTCATCGTTGGAAATTCAAGCATGTAACCACGCATCGCTCTAACAATTTCTTTGCTCAATCACTTTTGTCGGGTACATATACTTCTTTTTTCCATCACCAATTATCGTTCTTCCGATTTCACTCGAAAGTTCATATTCATTATGGGACTAACCATTTTGAATTCTTAACTCATAAACTTTCTTACCTTTTTCCAGTAAAACTGAATCTAAAACTTCAATACACTAGTAACACTTCATTTTACCCCATATTTGACTTGACATTTTGCACTCTACATTGCCCTAAATTAAAAAACCCCAATATCTAAATCATTCTATTCATTTTAGAATTGTCTGTTCAATGTTTTAGACTATACTCTATCTTTACCAGTATAGAAATCATTTGTGCATGCCTTTCAAGCTCAATAATTTTCTCAAAACTATACAATTTGTACATTACAAGAATGCCTTAGCATATCTGATGTCTCCAAGACTTTAAACAATAGTACCGATACCACTTATCAAAATCAACTCACATTATACTGTTACAACATATTGTATCATACTTTCTGATGTGAAACGTCATTATACACTGCACAATCTCCAAATGATATGTTTATCATCAGTGTCAGATTCCTCAATTATTCATATCTCTTTTTACTTTTCAACACTTTCAAAATACCATCTATGAGCATAGTCACCAATTGATACCATTTATTTACATTGCATAAATCTCTATTGGGTTACTGTTGATTTCAACAGACATCACTCAAATCTTTTCATTGAGTCCACATTGATTTTTTTAATTCCCTTTAATTCACATCAAGATATTCACATGCCTATTCATTCGCATTGTACCTCCATTCATTCCACTTCATTTGAGTATTTCACTTTGTGGTTGGTATTATTTTTCTTAGATTCCAATTAAGATCTCCCAACACTTTTTGTATCAAATCTTATAGAGACCTATTCTCTTCACATTGCAATAGGATCACCTTAAATTGAAAATCCACTCACGTAGTTGGATACTTTACATTACCTTAAACACAATGCATAGAATCTCAGTAGTACATTTCACTTGCTATACTTGAGTCCCCTCTTGAGATATAACTCCATTATGTACTTTTAATTTAGTACTGACTTATTTTCGATTTGTTCTTGTCATGACCACTATTAACTTGAATCGTCTGTTCATCTTAACTCAATGTGGGAAATTCTTCTTTAAAAGAAGATTTCTTACTACAATCATCGATACTGTTCACTAAATTCTCATCAACCAACTATTTTCCATAATTGCGTTTCAACCATTTTGAGTATCTCAAGAAGATCAATTTTAACTATACTCAATATCCCAATAAGAGCAATTTTATGCCATAACTGTATGATCGGAACATCTTTTGCACTAAGACTCTGTGAGGCACTAAACAATTTCTTTTACACCTAGACTTTGGTATATATATCACCAAAAATCATTTCTTCACATATGATACATCATTTGAAATTTTCATATCCTCCCAAACGAGAACTATAAGTACTCTTGTGTCTTACTTTAACCCATTATAAACCTTGAACTATAGGAACTATGATTGACACTTATTCAATAAGTTACCGATCGCTTCCTCGGTTATTTCCACGTATATTTTTCACATAAACTCAATTGTTTCACTAATCATGATAAAATCAATATCCAATGTATACTCATAAAGGTGAATCAACCTAAACTCGCCAATTCTTTTCATATAGTACTATCATTGTTTCATTTTCCACTTGTCATTGAATTTCATTTCACACAGTTTTATTCCCATCTCAAAACATAATTCTTATATCGATAATTCACACATCCCTTCTAAGTCCAAGCTGGCCCCTTCAAGGTCATATCAACTTGGCTTATACACTTTAATCTCATCATTTCTACTTATCTCATTATTATTTTTTCCTCAAACAATCCGTGATAGGGTATTCACATTTATATCACATTTGAGGATATATCATCCAAAACACAACAAAATATTACATTCATTGATACAGTGTGTTCAACCAATCCAGAATTTCTGATGTGCAATCATTAGAAATTTTTAGTCTAAATTTTCCTCTAATATCCCCTTATACTGATTTTCAAACTCTTAGCATAATATTCGTGATAACCATTTTGGTTCCAAGCTCATGTTTTCATGATCATAATCACTTCATGATTTCATTTCATTCCATCTATACACTTTAGTTTCCCTTTTTACTCATATGCTCATCTTCCTCAATCAATCCTCAATAACATACCTATTCACACCGATATCACCTCAAAGGATACATATCCCAATTGAGGTGAACATTTTTCCATCATACGAGACCAGATACATTTTTATTTCCCAATTATCCATAAACCTCTATTTTCTCATAATCATCAATTTCCCGCTCCAACTGTTAACGAAATGCTCATGCATGTGACTCATACTGGGGGATCAGTCGTAATTGTCTGCTATGACATAATTACTATGCATATGCATATCACTTGACCTCTATGTCAGAACGCCCATGTAAGATTGTATTACTGGGCTCTGATACCACCTAATGTAGCACCTATACTCATGCGAATTCAACCCGACATCGACAATGATATCCGAGTCCGTGCCCCGTGTGGATGGCGTGCTAAAACACTCATTCAGTGGTCTGTACTTTTTTTTACATAACAATATATGCAAAAATCAATGCCCAAGTTGGGTCCTCATTCAATCATATACAAATTCATTATACACAATTTCCAATAGCCAATCGGCCTATTTCCCAAATACAAATATACACTTCAATACATAATTAAAGACATGCAACATGACGTTTAACCGATCCCGACTCTTATCCTTCATTTGAATCTCGCAAATATACTTCTGTTGGCTTAATGGGGTATCCTTATTATCCTGAAAAATAATTGCAAATTTTGGGTGAGTTTTGCGAACTCAGTGAGTGACCATCATCGATGGCTCACTCATCATATATCACATAAGACATATATTTCATAAGTCACATTTCATTACACATTTTATTTTTTTCCAATATCGCACATGTTCATATTATTTCCCATTCAATCACTGAACCAATCTCACTTTATTTCCTATTTCACGTTATTTCCCATATTCATATCATTTCATTAACAACATATTGAATCACATAAACTTGCTTAGTTATTTCACATTCAATATCATTTAATCATTTATGTCAAGCATACTCAGTGTATATGAGACTCACTTTCCAATTGTTACTCTGTTGTAACCGAGTGCTTGAACTGTCCCATGTAGGGCTCATTGATAACTGTCCCATGTAGGGCTCATTGGTCACTGTCCCATGTAGGGCTCATTGATAGCTGTCCTATATAAGGCTCATTAATCGTTGAGTTTGTAGCTCTAATCGGTGGCTACTCTAGTCACAACAGCCATCATCTAATCATGCATTCATATTTGTAATGCATATGACACAATGTTATACACAATTATCTATCCCTTTCAATCACTTCTCATATCATCGGACTTTAGTCTGACATTCCACCCTTAAAGTGGAGCATTTCACAGTTTTGTTCATGTCCAAATACAAACCTGTCAATCAAATAAGTATAAGGCATTTTTTTTGCCTTACACCAAATCAAATTATTCACTCAAATGCATATGTCAAAAAAAACAAATGCAGAATTTCAATCACAATCGATCCCAAATAGTTCACAATCACACAAATAGTTCACAATCACATTTTAATCACAATCCTATTTAAGCACATTTCAAACATGGAGGGTCCAAATTCACATACAATTTCCACTTCTATGTCATAATCTCCCATTTCATCAAACCTTCTGTCCGAAATCCATAATCAAACGTAATTCACTAACCCACCATTATTCACCGCAGTTTTATAAAGACAGAATTCTAAGCACATAATAATTGAGGTACCGTCTAGGTCACTCACCTCATATCCATGCTTGAATCTTATCCAAAGCATCAATTTCTTCATTATTTCTTTCCTTCATCCAAGTTAAAATTCCCTAAGCCACAATTTCCCAAATTCAACATCTCATACTGTATAAACACTAAAATAGAGCTTAGGAAACACAACCCTATACCAATCTTAAGTCATATGAACCAAACCCCCTTCAAAATTTAACAAATCAAAAATCTCAATCTTACCTTAATCTTTCACCCATCAATGAATTTCTTGGCTTGGATGGAAGCTCTTATCATCCTCCACGTTTTTCTCTTCTTGAGCACCATGAAAATCCCTCTTGAAGGGCTTAGAAAAATCAATACCTAGTTTACTCTTTCTTCTTTCTTCTTCTCCCATCCGAAGGCTCTCGACTCTTCTCTTTTTTCTGTTCTTTCCTTTCTGCTTTGCAGTCCACTTGCTTTTATAGTGTCATGTCATTTAATGAATGAGGAATGACCCATATGCCCCTCCATTTAAGCCTATAAACTTAACCCTTTAAGTGATGCTCCAAAAATGCCCTTCCTTTTTTGCCTTAAAACTGACATTGTGGCCCCTTATTTCGATCAGGTAAATAAAACAATTTGGCAAAACTTTCTTCTAGAGAGATGTTCCTCTATGTCTTACGAATCTATCGCTTCAAGAATCAGATTGATCGGAGTTCTATATCTCAAAATGTCTCAAAAATACTGAAATCTGTTAGATACTTCGTTTGGACCAAAACTAAATCAAGACTGAACACTGCACGTAACTTCACTCCAGAAGTTGAACATCTTAGAAGCTAAATTGCTAATCGGCTCCTTCATATAACTTGTATATCTATGTCTCTAGTTTCATTTGAAATAAGAATCTGATCTATTGGAGCTCTATAGCTCAAAATATCTCCAAAATAATGAAGTCTATTCAGACCGTTACAATACCGAGACTGAACACTACACCTAACTTCCGTCCAGAAATTAAAAGTCTTAGAGGCTAAATTGTCAATCATCTCCTTCATATAACTTGTAGATCTATGTCTCTAGTTTCAGTTTCAAGAAGAATCAGATCGATCTGAGTTCTGTAGCTCAAGATATCTCTAAAATACCGAACGATGTTTAGACTTTTTTCACAGGTCAGCTCACTTTAATCGGGTCGATCATTCTCCATATAATGTCAAAACCAATCTATTTGATATGAAAAGATAGAAAAATATCTTAGGAATTCAACGCATCAAAAATCGGGTCGATCGGAGGTCGAACGAAGAAGTTATGCTGGAAAGAGTGAAAGGAGGTCGATCGGACGAAACATCAACAGAAATGCGGCTCGGCCAATTTGTCGAGCGGTGCGCGAGTGCGGGCTAGTGCTCGGCCTGCCGAGCGTTGGGCTGGCCGAGCTCTTGCGTTGATGAGCTCTCGCGCGGGCCAATCGGCCAGCCTGACCAACCTTCCAACTTCTAACGCTTATAACTTTTAACTCCGAACTCCGAATTTTACAAACTTGGTACCGTTGGAAAGATAAAAGACCGATCTATGATTTTCATAAAAGACTTCACAACAATTTCGGCCTCTAAAATGGTCAAAAAGTCCCTCAAAGTGACTGATCGATCAGCTTTACACTAAACAGCATCAGAACTTCCAAAAATCATAAATTTCCATCCCCTTAGCCAAAATTTTCAAATTTTATATCAATAGAAAGAGCAAAACAAATGCTAAATCTTTCAGGAATAACTTAGAAGCCAATTCCATCTCTAACCAAATCAAATTTTCAAACAAAGGTTCAGCCTACCCCATTTATCCTCAACAGAAATCAAATCTTTCAAAATTCATAACTCCACATCCCCTTAGCAAAAATTTCCATACCATATAGCAATAAAAAGCTTTGACAATATACTATAATTCTCAGGAAGGACTTCAAGGCAAATTCCAACTCTAATTAGGTCGAATTCACCCATTAATGTGGCTGCCTTGTTAATTAGTATTAAAACAACATATGACCTAACCATAACCAAAACTTTACAAATTCATATCTAACAATCCTTACATCCAAAATTCACATAAAATACCTCATTAGAAAGCTACCACAATCCTCTACAATTTTCCAGAAGGTCACTTGAGCCAATTTCACCCCTAACAGTCCCAAATAAATATCATAACACAAAAAGCACAAAACTTATGCCCTTAGAGCATTTGCACACCAAAACACATTTCGGACTGAATTACCACCTGAGCATTATAAGACCATAACTTACAACCTACACATCGAAAAATATCATACTCAGTGGCGTTGGAAAGATAACACATAAATCTTCAACTTTCAGTAATTCAAATTTCACAAAATATGTCTTCTTTATCCTGGAAAAATTCTCAAAGTTTCAGTTGTCAATAATGGAACCAAGATCTAGGTACTATTCATCCAGACACACATCTCAACTTCCGGGCCAATTTGAAAGCTCTTAAAGCCACAATTGGGCAGAACTTCCTTCATAGGAATTCTAGCCATACTTCTCAAGTTTAATTTAAAGCAAACCTCAACTCAATAGCATAACTACATCAAAAGTTATAAAAAATACATAAAGCATGCATAAGTTCCATTTTTCATATTTCATACTAAATCCTACTCCTTTCATGTAAACATCAATGCCACATCGATAAACATCCCATTTAGCCAAGAGATCAGCCACAAATTCATCAAAACACTTACTTGAGTAATAAAGCACAAATTTGGCAGCACACAATATACAATCTTCTTACTTGAATTTACCACTTATCTAACATTATTCAAACATCAAAACCAAATCCAAAATCAATCCAACACATGTTCAATCATTTAGCCTCACATAACATGCACTTATACCCATACAATTATCTATTTAGCAACCCAAACATACTACTTTCACTCTTTCAACACCTTCTACCCATAAATTTTAGAAATTCACATTTCCTATCTTTTATACCTGGCAATTGTCAATGAATTCATGTACCACTTTATGAGCCAGTAATCATTATGTAAATGCATGTATGCTAATAAGATGCATGAACAAAACCAATGCATTTCCTTTGTCTCTCCTTGAGCACACTTGTACAATATTTCGGGTCCTCACCCTTCATTTGGGGACGGGATGTTACACAACCATTGTTAATTCAACGACCAAGGTAGAGTAAATTATAGTGTCAGAGGTAGAAAAGGAAATGGTTTGGATCAAAAAGTTCATCACTGAACTTAAAGTGGTTCTTAGCATTATTAAGCCTATAGTATTATACTGAAACAACAATAGTGCTATTGTGAATGAAAAGGAATCAAGGTCTCGTCAATGAAACATGTACTTAAGAAGTTTCATTTTATCAAGGAGATAATGGAGTGAAAAGATATAGCATTAGAACGAGTTCCAATTGAAGAGAATTTTTCAAATCCTCTCACTAAACTATTGTCTTAGAAGATACATGATCAACATATAGATGGATATGGTATCAGATACTTAGATACATAAGTATTCAGATTGATACTAAATTCATATTTAACATAACTATAATGTTCCAAACATGATAAGAAATAGATTATTAAATAAAGGTAGTTGATCCAAGTTTATACAAATAGTTTGTATGTGTTGGATCAAAGGAGACTTACGCTTAATATAAATTGTAAGAATACAAAGTTAGATAGCCTAGAATATCCTTTTATGGCATGTGGTTAAATTAATATAATGAGAATCACAAATCTACAAATTAAGGTATATGTATCTTTTCATTATGAATCATATGCAAGTTGTGAAACTTATTGGGTTGAAAATAACTAAATCAACCTTTCGTGAAAGGAGGATGATTGTATTGAATTGTTAAATTTATATGTGTGATGGATTGGATGGAATACTATTTCATAAAAGGATGATTCTTATATTTCAATAGAAGTAAGATTGGCTTTATGTGATAAATTCATGTGCATGAAATGAAATAATTTTAAATTGTTTAAATTTAAGTAGAATTAATCATTGAAAATGGTGAAACATTTTGATGAGAACAATGTGGTGAGTTTTAAATTTTTTGTTGTTTATAACAAATGAGATTCTCTAGTAAATATCTTGACAAATAAATTCCATAAGAGTATAAATTTGTGTAAAGAGGAATATATAATATAAGATATTGTATGATGCAATATTTATCTCTTCTATAGCTAAGCCTAGTACTATAACTTAACTTTGAAAGTTCTAATTAAATCAATTAACAAGAATTCATATTACATGTGAAATGGTAAGATTTTGAAAAATAAAAGTTCATGATTTTGGGATGTAATACTTAGATGAAACATGTATTATCCACTAAGTTTAGAACTAAATTGGATAAAAAAAGTTGAGAGATATCCAAAGGTTGGATATAATCTTATGACTCATTAAACAAATTGTTTGTCTCAATATATAGTTATAGGGTATAGTTGTCAAAAAAGTAGTGGGAGTAAAATGAAATATGAAGTTCAAATCTCATAACAATACATCTAATTAGAACTAGTGCCTTTATTGATACATTTGATGTATAGTTGAATGGTTACTAGACGTTGAATGA
Organism: Erythroxylum novogranatense; assembly: GCA_029891385.1. Taxonomy (NCBI): domain Eukaryota; kingdom Viridiplantae; phylum Streptophyta; class Magnoliopsida; order Malpighiales; family Erythroxylaceae; genus Erythroxylum; species Erythroxylum novogranatense. The sequence continues at coordinate 17,546,583 of CM057225.1, forward strand.
TTCACTTTTATGATAAATTTAAAGAATTTGTTTAAGAAATGACTATAAACATATTGTTTCTATAAAAGGTTAGTAAGAGTATCATTGTCCTTTTCAACAGGAGTATATAAAGACATATTGTCTATAGAGAACAATAATTTGTATTTTCAATTATTGAAAATATAATTATTCAAGAACAATTCATGTTGGATTTGAAAAGGTAACAATTTAACTATGAGAATTAGATCTATAAAGATAAATATGAAAGCTATTTTAGTCCAAATATATAGATAATAAACTAAAGGTGTTTTGTATTTGAGATATTTGATGCTTGTGAAGTATTAAAGATATTCATATTCTAAGTATGAGTTGATATTTAAGTTCAACGTTATAAAGATATTAACTTTAGAAGTAAGTCCAAATTAAGGTATATTTTACTTAGAATAATATTATTTTGAGATTGGAAAGGTTCCAATGTAGTAATGGTTGCTAATTAAGTCACAATACATATTTCATTTAGTGGAAATGATTAATTATATTAATTGTTCAGATAGTAATGTACTATAGATCATTAAAGCCATTAAGCATGCAAAAAGAGCTGAGATCTCATCAAAGATGCAAGTATGTATTTAGGTAGTTTCTCTTAATTATGATGATAATTAAGATGAAAGATGTAAGATTTAAGCGAGTGCTCACTATAAGGAATCTTGTAAATTTCTATCACTAAACCACTATCCCAATAGCATGATTGTCATATGATGATACGATATAAGATACTTAAACGATTGGCTAAGTGCAACTAGGGGATTGTTGGTTTATACCATTTGGTTGTTGTTTAGTGGCAAAATAATCTAAATATATTCTTTATCTTGTACATATTTAAATGTTTATGATAAAATTCATAAGATAATTATACATTGCAAATGAAATTGTGATGAGATTATAATTTTGAGATTTATAATGTATTTATGTATTATCCCTAAAGCATTCCTAGTTATTATTCTATTAAAACATGACATTAATAAGATTTATAAAGACTAACACATTATGTGTTTCATTATGAAGAAAGTAGTCAATCTCATAAACTAAAATATGGAGATACTAAAACAAACATGTGAGTGCTTATTAAAGAACAAGTTTATGAATCGACCTCATATAAAAAATCCATTTGGAGTATTATTTGTGTGCTTATGAAAATTCTCATTGTGATGATTGTATAAATGATTATTGAACTTGAGATCTCTAAAATTATCTTGTATAAGGATTGATATATTTTGATACTACGTATGACATATTCTAATTAAGGATAGCTCGGTTGGTAGTTAATGGATGTAGCATGAATTACATAAAAGTAGTTCAATGATTAATATATAATTCATCATCCTAAAACGCTCAATTGTTCTCAATTAGTATTGATTTGAGAAACTTTTGGCTAAAGTGAAATGATACTTTATAAAATAGTTTATAAATGTCATTAATTGAATCAATTACTAATGGTGAAGAACTAATATGATTAGAATTAAAATAGAGTAGATATTAATTTCGACTTGATGTCTAATCTAGATATTGTATGATAAAATGATTGAATTATACAAAAAAAAATGCACAAAAAGTTAGTCAAAATTACTTTAACATTCCTAAATATTTAGATGGTCATGATGTATTGCTAGAAGTCAATCTTGATTTATAGACATAAATTTTTAATTAGATAATGAAAGATAAATTAAAGGAGTTTAATTTATCTAATCCTAAATATAATTTAGGATTCATTGTCAACATGTTTGGGAAGCTTATTGGTCACACACAAAGGACGAGTTAAAGAGAGAAAGAGTTTTAATCAAGTTAGACTTGATTATAAAGTTTAAGAAACTTTACTAATAAATATGAAATATTTAACAAATAAGGATCGATATGAGATATTGGATTTTATTTAAGCATAATTTCTATTCACTAGAATTTTGTATAATTCTAATTAAAGTAAAATTTAACTTTAATTAAATTACCAAAATATCCAAAATATATTATAAGTAATGCTTAAATTCTAAAGGAACTAGCACTCCTTGTCTAACCTTTTCGTAATAATTACAGAGTTATCAAGATATTCTATGGATACTATTAGAAGTCGAATATTTATGCGACTATGGTGGTTGAGATGAATCGAAAAGGCTAAAACTTCAAAAAATGTATGAATTACAATTCATACTTTATTATGATTTATATGTCAATCATTTTATAGAATTTTAAATAATCTTAAAATTTGGAAAATTAAATATGAAAAAGTTTTTTAATTATTTTGTTGCCATTCAATTGAAGTTATTTTATTTTATTTTATAATTATCTTGTGATTAAGTCAAATCGGAGAATGTTAGAATATAACACACTGGAGTAACTAGTTACGTTTAATTATCTAATAAATGTGTCAAATTAAATTATAAAGGATATTAATTGATTATTTCTTTATCTATTAGGATTTAGAGTGAACAAATGCTAATTAATCCGTTAAAAGCATTTGTAAATAAAATGGTTGGAGAAAAGAATTAATTTGTTCATAAACAGATCTGTAATAGGTATTTACGTAAGAATTATACATTCAAGATTCTTCAATTAATGTACTATTCCTTATAATGAAAAATCTTTCAACTTCATCAAGAATCAGGCACTATTTTCCTAAATGCTCCAAAATCTGACGCCGGCATGCATCCTATGTGTTTTTCACCTTTATTTTGGCGTGTAGAAATGGACGCCTCTGCTGGTCCAACGCTGCACCCATGGCATCGTATCAAGACCCTTCACTTGGTTAGTGTCATTGCCATTATTTCTTTTGAAGTAATTAGTACGTCTATCGCGTGTTTAAAGCAGAAAACAAAAGGCAACTAGCGCTAACATTGGCAGGTGAGGCCTGCAGAAGGGGTTCACAACTTGGAAGGAGAAAAGGACTTTAGTGCATTTTTATCCGAGGGATTCTTTGACCCACATCTCACACCTCTCGGCTGCCAGGAGATGATTGATTGAGTTGAGTTTAGTATGAACAAATGGAGTTTGATTAAAACGAAAAGAGACGGTGTTTAGTTGTTTTTAACATTCTGACATGATGCTCTTTCTGATGGAGTTTGGGTGAAACAAAAATAGATGGTGTTTAGTTGTTTTCAACATTCTGACATGATGCTCTTTTTTCTGGGTGTGAAATGTCTTCCTCTATTGGAAGCTTTTGTTGCGAAGGTTACATACAAGTTACTCCTTAGAATGCGTATTTGATGATTAGTCTCTTTTATGGGGTATAGGCCTGCATTTCATTAAGTAGCATTTGGCCGATTTCTCCATATCTTAATTTGTCTGACTTTACTCCATAGCATTTGGCGGATTACTCCATGTCCCATCTCTTTCTTCGGCAAGAGACAGAGATTAGCCGTATTAGTTTCTTAACATAGCACAATGTAAGTGATTGGTCATGGTCCTTAGTTAATTTGGACAAAGGTGCTTGTTACCATGTGACAGTACAACGCATAACTTCAAAGCTCCAAATATGATACCTAAGCCCTTTCATTTAATGTTTTTATTGAAGTCATGGCAGATTTAGAATTTATCATATACGTTCTCCTTTTTCTTCAGTACATGAGAAATTGAAAATAGCGTGATCCTTAGACACTGGTACAAATGTTAATTGAGAAGCACTCGGAAGAAAATGCAGATATACATAGCAAGAACCTTCTCAACAATAGAGGTGGTGACCTGAGTAAATGCTCTACTGAAATTTTGTGCAATCTCAGACACAAAAGGCGTTTAATAACGATAAGAAGCTCATCCAAATGAAACTGATACTATCAGAATGGCATCCCTTTCGATCCATTTGTTACGACTCAACTGTTAAACATAGACTTGCACGAAATAAATTTGTGAATGGCCATCCCATACAATACTATTCACCAAAATCAAATGAGACTTGCTATGATTGCCTGACAAACACAAACCCTAGCAAGACAGATAGAAGAAGGAAGAAGATAGCAGCCAATAGATTTAATCCAAAAGCCTTTCTTCCACTACTTTCCGCAGTTCTTTTTTCAACTTTTCCACCCTTTTCGGAAGATGAGTTAGGTGTGGAATAGCGAGGGACCGAAATATCCCAAAATGATTTATTCATGAATAATGAAGCCTCATCTTCAGGTTGAAGAATTATTGATGAATCAGCCGGAACATCGATGGACATCAACTCAGTACAATGATCTTTTAGAATCTAACAAAATCAAAGAAAAACAAGAATTTAGAGAATAGAGCACTTCATGCGCCCAAAACAATATGAAAATAATTTGCTCAAGAAACCCATTCACAAACCTCCAGTGTCTCAGACTGTTGCAAGTAATCACAGATAAATGCATTCCCCAGCCAAGGAATGAAAACTCTTCGTGGAAATGAAAGACCACAAGTATTCCTGTAGCAGAATTTAAAATTTTGAACATATGATTGAAAAAATTGTTGTATCACCGATTTCAAGTTCTTCATTTTTTGTGAGCAGAAGGATGTAACAAAACGCTCTTACACACCTCAACAAGTGTGGAACAAGTTTTGAAACAGGCTTTTCAGATAATTTCTCTTTGTGTAGTTCCTTGCTATTCCCATCAATTGGATCAAGACCTCCATCTGCTTCATCACATATAATATCAAGTCTGCTTTTTAGACTCCTGATGATATCATCCTGAAAAAAACAAACAAGCATATTGGAATAATTTCAAGATCCAAATATACTATCAGTTGGCTAATGAATGGCTTGCATTGTAAATTAATTTGATCCAGCAAAAAATCCCATATTTAATAGCCAACATCGCTGTGTAGCATTGAATTTGTTGGAAGAACACTCTTACATTTTGTAATTGCACTCCTGTGACAAATTCTATTTTCGTACCTAAAATTTTCAAAATCACCTTCATACCTAGAATTTTCAAAATCACCTTCTTATAGATAGAGATTCAACTGAGAACTTTATCATTTCTCTAGCTGCTAGTACAGTTTCAAGAACTTGTGAGGAAAAAAAGTTACACGGTATGAGAACAAAGAAGAAACTTCAAATTTTCCAAGCTCCAATTAATTAACAATTAGTGTCTACATAAGAAGTGAAAAACCTATCTGCTGCTTTTTCCTATAGGTGAACTACCAAGTCAAATCTGATTCTCACGGTTTGATTTATTCTCAATGTCAAGATAGGAGTGCTTGCATGTTTTACCAAGATATGTAGAACTAGAAATTTATTTTCTTGTTTACTTTTGTCACTTTTTTGAGAAGCAAACCAATATGCATGTTTATTAAGAACCATGACTTAGAACAAGCACCAATCCTGCACAGGCTATTGATAATATTTTCAAGGAAAGATACCTCAATCATATGATAGAATTAGGGCTAAGGAGAAACTCGGTAAACACCTTTATATCAGCAGTAGCTTGTAAAACTGTTTCCTTAGGGTTTAAGTATGCAAAAGAGCACACGGATCCACCAAAGAGAATAAGCCCAGCAATATTTTTCTGGCTGCTTGCTTTACAAAATCAGGTAAAATATCACAAGTTTGAAGAAAAACATATGCAGATCACCAAATGTACCATCTAAGAATGACTTGCGAAAATTTCCAACACACCTCTCACCAATACATCCTTCATGAATGGCACAAGCAACTCAATTTCATGTGGACCATCAGTTGTACAACTGTCTTCACTAACCACCTAAAGTACAAAGAGATGAAAATAACTAATATGAGAAGACAGCATGATATAAATTACTTTTAATAGTTTTGTCCCACAGTATTAAAGCCATATATTATGCATAGTATCTGTTCTAGGCCTATTTAAGTGAAAATATATTTCAACAACATTATTCACACGTCCATACAGACATCTATATGTGTAATAAGAATAATTAGCAGTTCATGTTTCACCAGCATCCATCCAGACCACACTTAAGAAGCATCAGTTTTGAATTTAGGTACAACGGTTGGAAACATTTGGACATGATGCATCAAATCCATCTTACTGCGAAATCTCACAACTCAAAGCTGTTGTGAATCATTTTTCAGTTGACATATTCTAGCATCAAAGATGATTCATTCCCTAAAATCATGTCCTTGACAAATTTACAAAGGGTAAAACAGCAAATCATGTTCTCACCAGGTTGCCATCAATTATTGCCTTGGCACCTCTCAGCTCTTTTGCATGAACTGAAATTCCCTGACGAAGAATTGCACTGAACGAAGGAACATCCGATGCATTGTCATGAAATATAGGTAACCTGGAAAAGTAGAGCTTAACACACAAGTTTCAATCATTGGAAAATCTAGTCCCCACAATTTGTTGCCTCTTGAATATCAAACAACTATAAAAATAACCAATGAACTGACAAAATTAAAACTGCAACATAATATTCAGCAATAGAGTAATATAACAGAGATAATCGTAATTGTGATCTTTAACTCAGTAATGCTTCTAGGGAAGGTCATCGAAGACTTTTATAAGATTCTCAAGATCTATAACTATAAACAAGATATATAATCATAACTACCTGCCATACTTAACGCCAGAATTCAGTGGCAAATTTTCTTATTATACTTTTCATCATCTAGATATGTCCTTGCAGTGCATCAATGCACAGAAAGAATACATGAATCACTTAGAGAGATTTTGAAAATTTGAAGAGAGAGAGAGAGAGCTAAAAATGCAGTTACCTTAGTTCAAAGTTATATGTGCACTTAAAGGTCTGTAGGGAGCTTAAAACCCTTCCCATTTTGAAATCACAAGGGCGTAAGCTATTTGATATAATATTTGAAGACAAAGTGCAGTTTCGACAAGTCCACCTACACATTTTAACTCATCATTCAGCATTAACTTGAAGTAGAACGAGTTCATTAGGATATAATGTTATATGGGTAAGAATTGAAGTGTGTCCACAGAATGCAGACAAGTAAATACCTCCTTGGACTAAAACATATATGAATAAGCAACCTTTCATCCCCGCCTGCCTCTGAGATGGCTGCAGCTTCCCCAACTTCGTTCACTGTCTGCAAAGCGATGACATCGTGTGCAAAGTATCAATTCAATCAATTCAATAAATACATTACAACATTAAATAAAAGATGATAAGAAAACTGGAATTTAACAATAATTATGGTTCGTCAGTAATACGAGTAGAAGTCATAAATTCGGTGACATTGTAACAAGACAAAAGAAATACCTGGCAAAGGGTTATGGTAGAATTCTTGAAAGAGCTATCACTAACCCATACATATATGCCAACCACATTCATGCCACCTAGCAACATTCTTGAAACCTATAACCAATGCAGTTGCTTAAAAATATAAGATACAAATGAATTTTTTTTTTTAAAAAAGACACAAATGGTACAAATATAGATTGAAAATCTATAAACCACATGAATAGGAGAACTTCACCTGACGGGAATGCTCGGCGACCCAATCCTTATCGATGACCAAAGTGGAGGTATCGAGGGCCTGCGATTTAGATCTGGAACCCCTTTTCTTGTCGTCCTTGGTTGTGGTGGTCTCGATGAGGGAACAAGGCGGCTCCCCGGCATCGTTGGGGGGCGTGGGCACTAAATCGAATACGAAGCCACGGTCTAAGGAGGAGCTCAGCTTCCCTATTACCAGACCCACCTGGTAAATTAAATCAAAAGCTGTAACGCTAATCAACGTTCTCGTATACTGTAGTAAGAGAAAGAGTGTATGTATGTAAGAACAAGACCTGAGAAGTGAGACTGGATTGGCTGAGGCGATCCTCGATTAAACCGAGTCGGATTTCGTCTCCGACCACCGTTTTCACCATTAGAAGTCCGTCAACTTACTTTGTTATAGAATAATGTTGAAGAGAAGAACTAAAGAAAATTCATACGCTAAGGGTGGACTATTTTATTTGACACGTAACGGCCCAGATAGATTGGCTAGCCCTGGCCGCTACGTATTTGAACTTGTTCTGCTTGGACTCTTTCGAATCTAACGCTCATCTGGTCAATCAAAGTGGAAGCCTGTTAAAAATAGCAATGGACTAATTAATTGAAGCATATTGAAAGAAACCAATTTTTACATGTCCATAATACCATGTTAGAGATTAAACTTGGTTTAATTAATATTTGTAGATTACGAGTTGTAAATTGTTATATTTGACTTGTTAAAATAAGAAGCCAAATTGATTTTGAATTCCTCTAAACAATGAAATTGAAATGGGCAATTATATTTGATAATAACTAACTTTATTTTCTCTATAAATATGGCCATTTGGCCATTACATGTGCATTATACAAAAGTCAAAAGAAAAGGGAGTGAAGTAAAGGTGTGAAAGTTTTGTAAGATACCTAACTCCAACTAGTTGTGTAATGTGAAGTGTAAATAAAATTTTAAGTGTGTATTTTATTAACAAATTTATTTTTAGGCAATTATAATTGATTTAATTGCTAACATCTTGTATCAAAACTCAATTAACGTGCTCAACTAGATCAAGATGACTTCAAGTTCAACAAGTTTGACCAATGCAATTATCAATTTTCAAGTTTTATGGCAAAAACAATTTTGTGATGTGGAAACACTTGATGGAGTTATATTTGAGAAGCAACAAGTATGGTGAAATTTTGAAGAAAAGTTTAGTAAAAAAACAAAAACTTGCAACCGAAGAATCACAACAACTATTTCATGATTGTTGATTAAATGATAAAGCCTAGTTTTTAATTTGTCAATCTGTTAAGTTGTCAATTCTTTAAAAAAATTCATGCTAAAATAGCAAGGGAGGCTTGGAATATTCTGCTCAAAGCATATGAAGCAGCTGACATAGTTAAACGAACAAGACTGTAAGGTTTTAAAAGCCAATACGAGTTGATGGAGCAAGGGAAAGATGAAAGTATTTGTGATTATTTTTATGAATGGAAAATTTGATCAATGAGATGAAAAATAATGATCATAAAATTACAGAGAAAGATATCATGGAGAAGATCATGCACATATTGACAAGTTAATTTAATTATGTTGTCACAGCCATTGAAGAGTATAAAGGTTGAGAGTCATGAATATCATGGAGAAGATCATGCACATATTGACAAGTTAATTTAATTATGTTGTCAATTGAAGAGTATAAAGGTTAAGAGTCCATGACTCTCAATGATTTGCAAAATCGTTAGGGCAATGAATGAATGAAAGATCACCAAATATAACAGAGCAAGTTCAAAAGCCCTAGTAAAATTGAGAAATAAGAAGGAAACTGAATGGGCAAAACAAAACATACTTTAAAAGTTCAAATTTTAGAGGCTAAGGAGGTAAAAATTCGAACCAATTTTGGACCAAAAGCAAGAGAGAATAAATCTCCTCAAGATAAATCCAATATTCAATGTTACAAGTGCAAAAGTTTGGTCACTATCAATGAGTACAAGTCACACATTTAGTGCCATAATTGTAGAAAACATGGTCATTATAAGAGAGAACGTCATGCTCAAGACAAGTACATAAAGATAATTGAGCTAGAGTCGATGAGAATAATAACACAGAGACCTTGTTGATGGCTACTCATGAAATCAATAATAGTGATAACTATCATTGGTTGTTAGACTCGAGTTGCAACAATCATTTAAATGGAAGCAAGGAAGTTTTTTTGTGAATTAGATCAATCCTTTAATTCTTAAGTAAAGCTTGCCAATAACTACCAAATTCTAGTTTTGGGAAAAGGAAAGATTGTTATAAAATTGAAGAATGGATCTTTAAATTATATTTCGATGTATACTCTTTCCGTAATCTATTAAGTGTTGGACAACTATTAAAAGGGTTATGATTTACACTTAAATAAAGATGGATGTATCATGAGTGATATAAAAAAAGGAATGATTCTAAATACGAGAATGACAACCAATTATCTATTTTTAACATACCTCAATTATAATAATACTTCTTATTATAATATTATGACTATCAATGATAATTGACTATGGAATATGCGACTTATGTTCTTGAATTTTGAAAGCATTAAGTTTCTTGCAAACACAACGTTGGTTTTAGGCTTGCCAACCATTCAAATTCTTAACTAGATTTGTGAATCATGTGTAATGGGAAAAAGCATAGAGATCCATTTCCTACAAAGCATGTATGGAGAGCCAAATGTCTACTAGAGCTCGTGCATTCGTATCTATGTTATGAGGACGTTCCATCAAATGGAGGTAACAAATAATTCTTACATTTATTGATAATTATAGTAGAAAGGCATGTGTTTATTTTTTAAAGCAGAAATCTGAGGCATGTGAAGTACTAAAGAATTATGTAGCGTATAATGAAAAACAAAGTGGTTATTCTTGTAACATCCCACTCCCGCAAGACCCGAACCCGATATCGATGGTGATATCCGAGCCCGTGCCTTACGAGAGTGGTAAGCTAGAGTAGTCAAAACCGTTTAAATACTCCGTATGACATTTTTATTTAGTTGAAAACACTCACATGTGCGGAAATCAATAAACAACTTGGGCCCAATCTTACACAAAAACATTTCAATCAAAACATAAATTCAGAAATCACATTTCAATGCAACATTTATCAATCTGGGCCCTCATAATGATAAAGATTATTCTGCAGAAATTGCAGAAATACAAATTGTTGGTCTTGGGCCCCAGATGTCCGATCCCGAGGCGACCCTCGTCATGCGCAAGGCGTCGGCGCCAAATGCCGTTGGACCCGATCCCAACATTGATACATATACATATAAACATTCGATTCACACAAACATATACTCATATAATTCCCACATACAACTTACACATGCATTTAAACATGAATTAAACTCATGTCATTAACATTCAAAATCGTACAAAATACATAACAAAGTTCCAATCCAAAATATGTGAATTATGCTCCATGAGAGTATACTCGGAGGGCCAACCAAAATACAAACTTATGACAAAGCTCCAAATTAACTCGAAGTTTCCGATGCCTCGCAAGTTCAAAGATCGTCCTGTTCTGCACCTGAGGAAGGAAAAATAATGGGTTGAGCTACACAACTCAGTGGCTAATATAATTATAACCATCGGCAACTAGCACAAATCCCAGCATATGGATGTATATATATATTATACCTATATAAGCATCAATTCAAGCACTCACAGGTTAATCAAGCAATGATCGCAACTAATATAATTAGTTCAATTCATAATTATGCCACAAATTATGCTTCACAAAATGAACAATTCACATATACAATGCACTTCACAATGGCTCGAGGGTTCCATGGAAACAAAAGGGAGAAACCGAAGTTTAACCCTGAACGAAATGAGTCCATTCGGATCTCATATGCCACAAGCGGGCAAAGGAGAAGGCTCTTGTTCACGTGCACGTGATTTAACGAAATGGTTCCACTCTCGCCAAACAAAAGCACATAATCATGCTCATAATCATTTTGTCATATGGTATTCTTTCCTTTAGTCAAAATGTCGTGACCGAAGTCGAGGCATAACATGCTCAAAATCAATATGTCATGCTATCCATTTCCATGATTCTTTCAAAGTATATGAGCTCCAAATCATTCAATTCATCACATTTAAAACATGCATCATCTACAACATATATTTATACATAGGCAAGAATTTGCCTAATCACACAATAAGTATAAATATATTACCCACCTAGAATCGCTCGAGTAGTCGACTCACTGGTGTCCTTCCTCTTGCGATGAAATCGGGTCAGCTTGGTTTCCTAAACAACCAAGTTTCCATCCAATCAATATCTACATAGAATAATCAAAGCTTAGAAAGCCAAAATAAAGCATTATAAGTCTATTTTCGACCTCCTCCTAACATTCCGAACCCTTACAGACTAGTTCCGAACTTCCCTTCTTCATACAACTTGTAGTCATTTATTTCTAGTTCACAATAAATCCGAAATCACCTCAATAGGGCATCTACACCAAAAGATATGCCCAAAAATGCTAAAAAATTTCATTTTCGGACAAGGGGTTCGTCATGGCGAACGCCGCCATGGCGAAGGCTTTCGTTCTTGCGACGAAGGCTGCCTTCACAAGGCGAGGCGCCACAAGACGCGTCGTGTCTTGCGATGATGCACGCCCCAAGACGTGCTTTGAGCACGTCGCGACGTGGGATCGGGAACGCCCGAACCTGAAAATCCCAGATTTTCCAACTCCATCCGCTCCAAACTCAAATGCAACACATCTAAGACATAGATCCGGACTTCTACTACGCTCTAATCCATTCTAAGCTTCAAATCCAACACAAGCACATCAACCTAAGGAAATCTCTACCTTTTCACCCAAAACCCTAAAACCTTCGATTCGCATGATTCAGATTCTCTAGATTTAAATCCAACCAAAACAAGGTTAAACAAAGCATAACGTGCTCGAAACACTTTGAATCGATTAGAAATCGCTCAAATTGCAACTCCTTCTCTTCTTTCTTCCTCTCCACCTCGGCCTCTTCTTCTTCTTTCTTCTCTCCTCTTCCTTTCTTCTTCTTTTTCTATTTCCTTAACCTAAAGAAAGCACAAATACCAACTTACCCCTCTTTACAAGCCTAAACCCAATCATCTTAAGAACTCTTCCTAAAATACCCTCACACATATTACCCTTATTATTTCTCACTGAACCACAATAAACTCGATTAAACCTCAATTATCCACTAATACTCCAAAAGTAATCAAACTAAGACATAAACACATAATTATCACAGTTCATGCTTAATATCGTCATAAAAAAAATTTCGAGGTCTAACATTTCTCCCCCTCTTAAAAGAAAATTTCGTCCTCAAAATTTACCTGAATCATCGAAGAGATGCGGATACTTCTCCCGCATGGCTTCCAATGGCTCCCAAGTAGCCTCCTCTACCGAATGGTTCCTCCACAGGACCTTGACTAACTGAACCGTCTTGTTCCTGAGAACCTTGTCCTTAGTATCCAAAATCTGCACTAGAAGCTCCTCATAACTCAAATCGTCCCTCAACTGAACCTCACTAGTCTGAATGATGTGAGAAGGATCCGATCTATACCTCCTCAACATCGACACATGGAAGACATCGTGGATCTGCGATAACTCCGGAGGTAACACCAATCTGTAGGTGAGCGGTCCAATCCTCTCAAGGATCTCATAAGGACCCATATACCTCGGACTCAATTTCCCTTTCTTGCCGAATCTCAATACTCCTTTCTAAGGAGACGTCTTAAGGAACACTTTCTCTCTGACTTCATACTTTATCTCTTTTCGGTGAGCATCAACATAACTCTTCATCCTGTCCTGTGCTGCCTTAAGTCGTTGCTTAATCAAATTGACTTTCTCAACTGTCGTCTGAATCAATTCTGGTCCCTCCAATTGCCTTTCTCCTTTTTCATCCCAACAGATCGGAGTCCTACACCTCTGCCCATACAAGGCCTCATACGGAGCCATCTGAATGCTCGAATGGTACGAATTATTATAAGCAAATTCGACCAACGGTAAATGCTCATCCCAAGCTCCTCGAAAGTCCATCACACATGCTCTAAGCATCCCCTCTAGAGTCCGAATGGTCCTCTCCGATTGACCGTCCGTCTAAGAGTGAAAGGTCGTACTAAAATGCAGCTTAGTACCCAAAGCATCCTGCAAACTGCCCCAAAACCTTGAAGTAAACCGAGGATCTCTATCAGACACGATCGAATCCGAAATCCCATGCAACCTCACTATCTCATCAATATACTTCTTTGCCAACACATGCAAAGAATCAATCTGCTTGATCGCCAAAAAGTGAGCTGACTTCGTCAATCTATCCACAATCACCCAAATAGCATCATGTTTCCTACTAGTCCTGGGCAATCCCATCAAAAAGTCTATCGTCACTCGTTGCCTATTCCGGAGGTTGCCACTTCCACTCCGGAATAGGCAACGACCTCAACTTGCCTGGTATTCAGCCTTGACTTACTGACACACTAGACACTTACTGACAAACTCTGCTATATCTCTCTTCATGCCTTTCCACCAAAATGCTCTCAGATCTCTCAGACATCTTGGTGCTACCGGGATGCATGGCATAAGGCGCATTGTGTGCCTCATCTATAATCTCAATCTTAACCTCCTGCACATCAGGAATACATAACCGATTCCCCACTGTCATGAGCCCATCATCCCGCACATCTATCTCAGAAACCTTGCCATTCCGAATCTCATCTCTGAGCCTGCTCAAATTCGCATCCTGAGCCTGTAAATCCCTAACCTTTTCCCCGAGAATCGGCCTCACTCTGAAATCAGCCAGAAGACAATCCGGCTCTTCCTGCGTCAAACTTATCCTAAGCTTGGCCATTTCTTCCAATAAAGGAAGATAAACTGATCGAACATGAGCAATCGACGACTTCCTACTCAAGGCATCCGCCACAACATTGGCCTTGCCCGGATGATACTCAATCAATAGATCATAGTCCTTGAGTAACTCCAACCACCTCTGCTGCCTCAGATTCAATTCCTTCTGACTCAGCAAATACTTCAGACTCTTATGATCAGTGAAGATCCGAGTCTGAACTCCATACAAATAATGCCTCCAAATCTTCAAGGCAAAGATCACTGCTGCTAACTCCAAATCGTGCGTCGGATAATTCAACTCATAAGGCTTCAACTACCTCGAAGCATAAGCAATCACCTGATCTCCCTGCATCAAAACACATCCAAGACCTTTCCTCAAAGCATCGCTATACACCGAATAACCTTCATCTCCTGAAGGCAAAACCAAGATCGGAGCACTCGTCAATCTGAGCTTGAGCTCCTCGAAGCTCCTCTGACACTCCTCACTCCAAACAAACTTCTGGTTCTTCCTCAACAACTTCGTCATCGGAGCGGATATCATAGAGAATCCCTCCACGAATCTCCTGTAATAGCCTGCCAAACCCAGAAAACTCCTCACTTCTGCTACATTTTTCGGGGCTTCCCAACTCACCACAGCTTCTATCTTCTTTGGATCCACATGAACTCCTTGCTCTGAGATCACGTGTCCAAGAAATGACACCTCCCTCAGCCAAAATTTGCATTTCTCGAATTTGGCATACAACTCATTGCTCCTCAAAGTCTCTAAAGAAATCCTCAAATGCTCCTCATGCTCCTGATCACTCTTGGAATACACCAATATATCATCAATGAAGACAATGATAAATTGGTCCAAGAATGGCTTAAATACCCGATTCATCAAATCCATAAAAGCTACTGGAGCATTCGTCAATCCGAAAGGTATCACCAAAAACTCAAAGTGCCCATACCGAGTCCTGAAAGCAGACTTGGGCATATCCGACTCCTTAATCCTCAGCTGATGATAACCCGACCTCAAATTTATCTTCGAGAAGACTCTCGCTCCTTGCAATTGATCGAACAGATCATCAATGCGAGGAAGCGGATACTTGTTCTTCACAATAACCTGATTCAGCTTCCTGTAGTCCACACACATCCTCAATGATCCATCTTTCTTCTTTACAAACAAGACCGGAGCTCCCCAAGGCGAAAAACTCGGCCTGATATACCCTTTCTCCAATAACTCCTCTAACTGCTCCTTAAGCTCTTTCAATTCCGCCGGAGCCATCCGGTAAGGCAGAATTGAAATCGGCCTCGTAGCTGACAAAAGCTTAATGGGAAACTCAATTTCCCGAGCTGGCGGTAGTCCTGGCAATTCCTCGGGAAAGACATCCGAGAAATCTCTGACTACTGGGATATCCTCTAACTTCCCTCTGTCTGCCCTGGTGTCCACCACATAAGCCAAAAACGTCTCACAACCCTTACTCATCATCCTCTCTCACAACGCCGAAACAATCTTGGCGGA
Organism: Erythroxylum novogranatense; assembly: GCA_029891385.1. Taxonomy (NCBI): domain Eukaryota; kingdom Viridiplantae; phylum Streptophyta; class Magnoliopsida; order Malpighiales; family Erythroxylaceae; genus Erythroxylum; species Erythroxylum novogranatense. The sequence goes on from CM057225.1 coordinate 17,562,345, forward strand.
CACGCTTCTCGTCCCCGAGAACACTACTCTTCCGCCATCTAAATCAAACTCTCATCGCTTCGCCATAATCCAATGGGCATTGTACTTTTCCAACGATCCATACCCAAGATCACATCTAATCCTCGCATCTTCAAAGTGGCATCGGATCTACCACTGAAGTCCTCCTCCAATACTAAGCTCACATCCTCTAAACACCGACTAATCACAATGTGTCGACCAATCGAGTACTCACCATCGGTGGAGTATCCAACGGGCTCATGACCCCATCACACACAGTTCACTCGACGATACAAACGAGTGAGTAGAACACGGATCAATCAACACAAGCACATCATCGGCAAATAAGTGAGCCATACCAAGGACAACATCTCGAGCGGCATCTTCATCCTCCGCGTCATAACACACACCGGCCGGTGCTCGCCTCTCGGTCTCCCCTGAAGACCCACTCTCTTGGCAAGATCGTAATCGCCACCTCTGTCAAGTCCTTTGACCCACGCCTCGCCCCTCCTAGAGCTCAGATCGGCCTCTCTCTTATCGTGGAGGCCGAGGACACTCTCTGCCCTGTGTCCTTCTCGTCCACAGCTGACACATGCTCCCGCCAATCTGTAACACTCTCCACCATGAAAATTACCGCAGTGGCTCACACTTAGGACGGATGACCTGTCTCCATCTCCCCCTCACCGCCCACCGTAGGCTTGGTGAGAAACAGTGAGGTCCGCGATCGGCCTAGGTCGGCTCGCACCATCGCTCCTCTCCTCCGACTAGACCGGAAGCTCCTGCACTCCTGTCTGCATAGGAGTACTAGTGCTACCTCCTCCCGGATCTCTCTTGCCTTTCTCTTGTTCACAAGACTTTATATTTTCTATGTTCTCCACTCTCGTGGCCCTCAACTAACTCTCTGAAGTCACCAAATTTCAGACAATCACTTTCTCCTGATAGCCAAATGTAGTCCCGACTCAAACCGACGACATCCGGTCATTCACTCTTAGCATCAAGTCTGAAGCATACCGATAATGTGTGAACCGACGCCATACTCGCCACCGTCATCTCTCTCGGGTGAGACTCGAAACTCCCTCCGCTTCATTGACATATACCTCGACAAATACTTCTTCTTAAAAGCAGCCACAAAATCCTCGCCACGCCAACCCCATCGGCCTCATCTCGACTACCCAGACGGCCTCCCACCAATGTAGAGCATCACCACAAGCAAGCTCGCAAAGATACACCACCCGCCATCCTCCTCGCAATCCATCCGATCCAACACCGCTCGTCCTCCGCAACCATGTCTCGGCTTCCTCAGATCCGCCGTCCCAAAGAAGTCAACTGCCCATACTTCCTCACTTGTCGAACTGCTTACCCTCTTAACTGGGTCGGAGGTATATGTGGCATCGACCCATAGCCCAACAAACGCTGAGTAAAGGCTCAAACATCCTCGATCAAATCAGGCACTTGCTTTGGCGGAATCGGCGATTCTCGAGATCGCGACACGGGCTCACCGCCTAGCCCTACTGAAGCTTCAAGATTCCACGGGCTACGGACTCGTCGCCCTCTCCTCCCTAGTCAAGAGTCAAAAGCAGAGCTTGCATAACTCCTCGTGTCCTTCTATGAGGTGGCGTCGTACTCTTTCAAATGGAAACACTAAGGATTAGCTATATGGCAATCTACATGTATGCATGTCACTTAAGCAATGCAACAAGTAATCATATATCACACAATCCTATTATGCATTCTATGCCGAGGACACCTGAACCTAGGGCTCTGATACCAAACATGTTAGTGTCGGGCCCTGTATGTCCGATCCCCGAGACGACCCCTCGGGCTGCGCCGACGTTTGGTGCCCAAATACTGTTGGACCTGATCCCAACATTGATACATATACATATAAACATTCGATTCACACAAACATATACTCATATAATTCCCACATACAACTTACACATGCATTTAAACATGAATTAAACTCATGTCATTAACATTCAAAATCGTACGAAATACATAACAAAGTTCCAATCCAAAATATGTGAATTATGCTCCATGAGAGTATGCTCGGAGGGCCAACCAAAATACAAACTTATGACAAAGCTCCTAATTAACTCGAAGTTTCCGATGCCTCGCAAGTTCAAAGATCGTCTTGCTCTGCACCTGAGGAGGAAAAAATAATGGGTTGAGCTACACAACTCAGTGGTTAATATAATTATAGCCATCTGAAACTAGCACAAATCCCAAAGATATGGATGTATATATATATTATACCTATATAAGCATCAATTCAAGCACTCACGAGTTAATCAAGCAATGATCGCAACTAATATAATTAGTTCAATTCATAATTATGTCACAAATTATGCTTCATAAATGAACAATTCACATATGCAATGCACTTCACAATGGCTCGAGGGTTCCATGGAAACAAAAGGAGAAACCGTTTAACCTCGAACGAAATGAGTCCATTCGGATCTCATATGCCACAAGCGGGCAAATGGAGAAGGCTCTTGTCTCGTGCACGTGATTTAACTAAATGGTTCCACTCTCGCCCAAACAAAAGCACATAATCATGCTCATAATCATTTTTTCATATGGTATTCTTTCCTTTAGTCAAAATGTCGTGACCGAAGTCGAGGCATAACATGCTCAAAATCAATATGTCATGCTATCCATTTCCATGATTCTTTCAAAGTATATGAGCTACAAATCATTCAATTCATCACATTTAAAACATGCATCATCTACAACATATATTCATACATAGGCAAGAATTTGCCTAATCACACAATAAGTATAAATATATTACCCACCTAGAATCGCTCGAGTAGTCAACTCACTGGTGTCCTTCCTCTTGCGATGAAATCGGGTCAGCTTGGTTTCCTAAAACAACCAAGTTTCCATCCAATCAATATCCACATAGAATAATCAAAGCTTAGAAAGCCAAAATAAAGCATTATAAGTCTATTTTCGACTTCCTCCTAACATTCCGAACCCTTACAGACTAGTTCAACTTCCTTCTTCATACAACTTGTAGTCCTTATTTCTAGTTCACAATAAATCCAAATCACCTCAATAGGCATCTACACCAAAAGATATGCCCAAAATGCTAAAAATTTCATTTTTCTACAAAGGGGGTTCGTCATGGCGGCGAACGCATTTCATGCATGAGGCCCTCAGACACGTCATGGAGCAAGACGATGCGTCTTGCGCGACGACGCTTCCTCAAAGACGCCACAAGGCACTAATTTCATGTCACAAGCGTGCTTTGAGCACGCGTCGCGACGACGATCGGGAACGCCCGAACCTGAAAAATCCCAGATTTTCCAACTCCAATCCGTTCCAATTCCAAACTCAAATGCAACACATCTAAGGCATAGATCCAGACTTCTACTACAGTTCTAATCCATTCTAAGATTCAAATCCAACACAAACACATCAACCTAAGGAAATCTCTACCTTTTCACCCAAAAACCCTAAAACCTTCGATTCGCACAGATTCAGCATTCTCTAGATTTAAATCCAACCAAAACAAGGTTAAACAAAGCATAACGTACCCGGAAATACTTTGAATCAGTCGAAAATCGCTCAAATCGCAACTCCCTTCTCTTCTCTTCTTCCTCTCCACCGTTGGCCTCTTCCTCTTCTTTCTTCTCTCCTCTTCTTTCTTCTCTTCTTTTCTATTTCCTTAACCTAAAGAAAGCACAAATACCAACTTACCCCTCTTTACAAGCCTAAACCCAATCATCTTAAGAACTCTTCCTAAAATACCCTCACACATATTACCCTTATTATTTCTCACTGAACCACAATAAACTCGATTAAACCTCAATTATCCACTAATACTCCAAAAGTAATCAAACTAAGACATAAACACATAATTATCACAGTTCATGCTTAATATCGTCATAAAAAAAATTCGGGGTCTAACACAAATCTTATACAAAAACAGAATAGCACTAATGCAGACGTGAACTAATCCCGACTTGAACTCTGACTTGCAAGCGGTAGACATACTCCCGTGCCCAACGGGGTACTCTTCAATCCCTAAAAAATATTTGCAATGTTGGGTCAGTTATAACTCAAGGAGAAACCATCATCGATGGTTCACTCAACTCATGCATATTCACACGATTCACAGTATCACATATATCACTTGCAAAAATATCACACTATCCACATTTAATCATTTACATATGTAATGCACATGTGACACTGTCCATTTTCATTACGGTTGTCGGGACCCGACCCGTAGACCAGACCCCAACTGTTGGATCCGAGACCCAACTACATAGAACTTACACTTATCATACTTGCTTTGATACTATAGATGTCGGATTTTGTGACCCAACTGCTTAACTATCGTACTCCTGAAACCTTGTTCTTACGACATTGCAGTGTTATAAGCTGTTGTTCCACAAAAGTGATGAGCGCACACTTCCTAAACATCAAAATCACAATTTGACTTGTTCATAAAAAATGTAGCTTAAAGCCTCACGTTCGTATAGAGGCAAGAATCACTGTAATCGGAGTCATATAACTCAAGATATGATTCAAATACCCAAAGGTGTTCATACCTGAAACATGCTCCCCCAACTGGCCTCTCACTTCTTTTAATGGTAACTTTCTCAATTTGACTCCAATTGATACCAAATTTTATGGAGTGAAGGATATATGTCTTAGAAAACTAATGGTTTAAGCCTCGCCTCAATTGAAGGTCGTATGAGGAAGTTATGCTCAAAACAGTTGACCATGCTCACTTAAAAAATCACCTTGAAACTCTTTTGGCGCGATTGACATAACTTTTAATCTAGAGGTCTAAACGTGTTCTTTCTTTCACCATTTGAAAATAGACATCTAGATATACAACTCTTATGAAGGCCACAAAACCAAATTCGGCCTCTAACAAAGTCCAAAATGTCACTTTTCCGGTAGCTGTCCGTTAAACGGACAGGTGGTCCGTTTAACGGACACATACGGGTGGATGGGTACCAAAAGCTTCGTGTTTGTCCGTTAAACGGATGGGGCCCGTCCGTTTAACGGACATGGGTAGGTGAAAGGGTGTTTTGGCACTTGAGGCTGTCCGTTTAACGGACATTCGTGTCCGTTTAACGGACACGCCTTTCTTCCTAACTTCCAACCCTCTCACCTTCAAGACCACTTGGAACTATCATCTTTCAACTCTCATAACTTCTTATTCCTAGCTCCAATATGTGCATACTATACCTTCATGGAAAGATAACAAGATGAAATACAAACCTCATGAAGGAGGCTAAAGCTAACTTTCTCATTAATCAAGGTAAAAACTCACTCAAAGATCACTGCTCAATCAAGACCAATGAAACAGTAAAACTTGCAGCATGAATAGTGACTGAATGTGTTCTAATCCTCATAACTTTTTAACCCTAACTCCAAATGAGACAAAAGATATACCATTGGAAAGCTCTAAACTTCTACTACAATTGTCAAGAAGATCTCTCAATTCAATTCAAACATTAAACCAGTCTAAAATCAAATGGAAGTTGCTGCACAATTTTTGGAAAAATTGGACAGCACCTCCCCTATTTTATTCCTAACCCAAATCTTCAATCTATGGCTACAACCTGCATGAAACTCAATACTCAACCTCATTCAACATGTTTCAATTCTAAGGTATCTCCCAATACCATTTAAAGAAACAACCACACTCTTAATCATCTAATCATGTCTAAACTATAACAATGATGCAATTGTCTTAAACATATATGGATTTCTCAAAATACATTATAACTGAACATTCTTGCATTCATATGAAATCATAAGTTATTACAAAGCTTTAGAGGGCATTTCAAGCCACTCCATCATAACCCAAAATACAAACTTGCCAAAAACATCATTTGCTCAAAATGCATCTAAAGCATTGATTTTACAAAGTTAACTTGAAAATACATCAAAACACAATCTTGGAGTATGCCTGAGCTCATTCTTCGTGATCCCGATCTTCACCAAGATGGGACGGAAGGTGGGGTGAGCTTTAAACGTGGATAACACGCTTATATTTATGAAAATAAGCAAAGTTCATTGAATTACTTATGATTCAAGCGAATTCTCAAACGATCTTATAAGACATGCATCAATCATCAATCACGCACTTTTAATATTTGCAACAATCATGTAATGTTTATCATCGCTCATACAAGCACAAAAAACACAACATGATTGGCTCGGTAAGTCCATATTCATGGCACTACATAATCTCATTAATGATCTTATGTAGGCAAAATCTTGAGGAGTCCTGAAGGAACATCCTTGCCATGAATCAGGCAAAGTAGCGAAGCCTTATCATGGTCGACGCACGTGACATTTCTTGGGGACTATACCTTACCCACATAACATATACTTCATGCATTCAAAACCTCATGTTGCCCAATTGGCATAGTCTTGAAATCTCATTTTCATGCACATGTCATAATTCTCAATTCATCAATCTCATTTCAAATCAATCATCAAAACCATGCTTATTCATCACAAGTCAACTCAACCATTATAACAATTCCATAACAAATAGCATTTATGGCTAAACTTCTTACATGAGTATAATCATAAAACAATTCACAAGCATTTATAGCATCATTAAGACTCACTCAAAAGTAATTGGAAAACAATTAATTTCATTGGTTAAATAACATTTATAGCTTATAAACATAAAGATAAAAGTGAAACCCACCTTATATCCTTGCTTAAACTTGCCTAAGGAAGTTCCTCTTCTTGTTCTTCTCCTCTTTCTTGTCCTTCTTCAACCATAACAAGAAAATAACCCCATATCAACATAGGGTTTCAAAATTGAAAAGGCCAATAAACCTTAATCATGCTATTAACCCTAGAATCACTAAACCCACTTCATTTCTAAGCTTTTCAAACCATAACCCAAGCAAAAGCTCAAACTAAAACTCATAACTTACCTTGAATCCTTAACCAAACAAGTGGTTTCTTGTATCAAATTGAAGCTCTTGCCTTCCTCCACATTTTTTCCCTTGGACTATCTTCAAAAACTCTCTAAATCTCAAGGAAATTCAAGACCTAGCCCAAAGCCTCTTCTTTTTCTCCTCTTCTCTCCTCCATGGCCGAAAATTCCCTCTCTCCCTCTCTAATTTCGTTTTTTTCCTTCTTCCTTTCCCTACTCACTTATTTCCTCCTCCCTTTATACTCCTCCTTTATTTAACTTAAGCCCATAAGCCCAATATCCAACTCCTTCTTCTTCCTTCCTCCACATCTCCTCTTATACTACTTAAGCCCATCTATCTTTAGGCCCACTTAATCTCTTTTCTTTCTCTACTTCATTAAGCTACTCAAGCCCATTTATCTTAAGCCCAACTTACTCATTTAATTCCATTAACTCACTACCTAACATCTTTAATGCTAGCTCATACTAATTAATGTCAAGTTAATTAATGCTAACATAATTTACTTAATTACTCTAATCATGCTTATTTTTTTAAAAAAAATTTAGGACTAACATTTCTTCCCCCCTTAAGAAATTTCGTCCTCGAAATTCTTACCTGGTTCATTGAAGAGGTGTGGGTACTGCTCATGCATTGCATCCAAAGGTTCCCACGTCGCCTCTTCAACTGCATGATTCCTCCACAGGACCTTGACTAGCTTGATTGTCTTGTTCCTGAGAACTTTCACCTTTCTATCCAGAATTGCCACAGGCATCTCTTCATAGCTCAAATCATCACTCAGTTGAACTTTTGAGGTCTGAATGATGTGAGAAGGATCTGATCTGTACCTTCTCAAAGATCGAGACATGGAATACATCATGAATCTGTGATAATTACGGGCGGCGGTGCCGATCAGAGGCCAACGACCCAATCCTCTCCAATACTTCATATGGACCCACATAGCGAGGACTTAATTTCCCCTTCTTGTCGAATCTCATAACCCCCTTCCATGGAGACGTCTTGATGAACACCTTGTCACCCATCGATATTCCATTTCTTTCCGACGAGCATCAAGATAGCTTTTCATTCTGTCTCATACGCTTTAAGTCGCCGCTTAATCGATCAATCTTATCCATCGTCATCCGACCAATTCTGGTCCTACTAGCTTCCTTTCACCTTCTTCATCCCAACATATGGGAGTCCTGCATCTCCTGCCATATAGGGCTTCATAAGGAGCCATCTGTATGCTCGAATGGTACGAATTGTTATAGGCAAATTCGACCAACGACAAATGATCATCCCATGCTCCTCAAGTCCATGACACATGCTCTAAGCATCCCTTCTAGAGTCTGGATTGTCCTCTCGATCGACCATCCGTCTCGAGGATGAAACGCCGATCAAATTCAAATTTTAGTTCCTAATGCTTCTCAGAACTTCTCCAAAATCTCGATGTGAATCGAGGATCCCCGTCGGATACTATAGAATCCGGAACTCCATGCAACCTCACTACTTCATCAATATACTTCCTGGCTAAGACTTGCAATGAATCTGTTTGCTTGATTGCCAGAAAATGGGCTGACTTGGTCAACCGATCAACAATAACCCAAATGGCATCATGCTTCTTGCTAGTTCTAGGCAAACCCATCAAAAAATCCATCGTGATCCTTTGCCACTTCCATTCAGGAATGGACAATGGCTGCAACATGCCTGAAGGTGCTTGGTGTTCAACCTTAACTTACTGACACACTAGACATCTGCTCACATATTCCGCTACATCTTTCTTCATACCTTTCCACCAGAAATGCTCTTTCAAGTCTCTGTACATTCTGGTGCTGCCTGGGTGCATGGAATAAGGTGCATTGTGTGCCTCATCCATGACCTCATCCTTAACTGCCTTATCATTTGGAATACATAACCGGTTTCCGACTACCATTAGCCCATCATCCCTTACTTGTACTTTTGACTGCTTACCATGTTGAATTTCATCTCTCAACTTACTCAATTCAGATCCCGCCTGCAACTCCTCGACCTTCTCCCTAAGGATAGTCTCACCACAATCGAGCAAAAACACCATCCGATTCATCCCCGCTTAAACCGATCTTCAACTTGGCCATCTGCTCCAACAGAGGCAAGTAAACTGATTGCACATAAGATATGGACGACTTCCTGCTCAAAGCATCTGCCACTATATTCGTCTTGCCTGGATGATACTCTATCATCAGGTCATAGTCCTTGAGCAACTCCAACCATCGCTCTCGCTTTAAATTCAACTCTTTCGACTCATAATGTACTTAAGACTTTTGTGGTCCGTGAAGATCCTAGTCCAACCCCATATAGGTAGTGTTCCAAATCTTTAGGGCAAAAATTACTGCTGCTAACTCCAAGTCGTGAGTCGGATAATTTAACTCATACTGCTTTAACTGCCGTGAAGTATAGGCTATTACCCTCGTCATCCTACATCAAGACACATCCTAAACCCTTCCTCAAGCATCATCAGACATCAGATACCCTCGGTCTCCATTGGGCAAAACCAATACCGAGCACTTATCAATCTGTTCTTGAGCTCCTCAAAGCTCTTCCGACATTCCTCACCCATATGAACTGCTGATTCTTTCTTAACAATTAGTCACGGGGCAGCTATCATCGAGAATCCTTCCACGAATCTCCTATAATAACTCGCCAAACCTAGGAAGCTTCTTACCTCTTTCACCGCCTTAGGCTCTTGCCAATTCACTCATCGCTTCTACTTTCCTGATCAACATGGATCCCTTTGTTGGAAATCACATGTCCAAGGAAAACTACTTCACGCAGCCAAAATTCACACTTCTGAATTTGGCATACAGCCTGCTCTCTCAATCTCTAATACTATCCCGAGATGTCGTTCATGCTCTCCTTCATCCTTAGAATAAACTAGAATGTCATCAATGAACACAATGACAAACCGATATAAGAATTCATTAAACACCCTATTCATCGATCCATGAAGGCAAATGGAGCATTGGTCAATCCGAAGGCATGACTCAATTCATAGTGCCTGTGAACGGGTCCTAAAGTCTGTCTTGTTTACATCGACTCCACGATTGGAGTTGATGATAACCTCGATCTTAAGTCAATCTTCGAAAGACCTCGTCACCGCAAATGATCAAATAAATCATCTATCCGTGGCAACGGATACTTGCTCAATCGCCATCTTATTAAGCTTCCGTAGTCTATGCACATCCTCCATGTTCCATCCTTCTTCCTAACAAACAGGACCGGAGCTCCCAAGTCAAGAACTCGCCGATGAATCGCTTCTCCAACAATTCCTGCAATTGCTCCTTGAGTTCTCTCAACTTAACTGGAGCCATCCTGTAGGGTGGTATGGAGATTGGCACGGTTCCGGGAATCAAGTCAATTTCGAACTCAATTTTCCTCACCGGCGGCAACCCTGGTAATTCTTTTGGAAATACATCAAGAAACTCCCTCACTATAGGGTAATCCTCCAACCTTCCTACTTTCACCTCTGAATCCACCACATATTCCAAAAGGCCTCACCGGCCCATCATCCCGCCACCAAGCAGAGTCAAATGACCCTCAGTCGGCATCTTCCTGTCTCCCTTGAAGACCACTTTCTGATCATTGCCCAGATCAAACTCTACTTCTTTCAAACTACGGCCTAGCTTCCTTGTACTTCCATGACATCCATCCCCAAAATAACATCCAATCCTTGAGGTCTAGAGGTAGTAGATCTACTATCGCCTAGCACCGCGACATCGAGCTCACAATTCTTATGGATCAAACTAATCACCACCTTACTCCCTAAAGGAGTACTAACAACCGAAAGTTATCCATAATCTCGGACACACAAGATGCAAATTCATACTTCAGACACAAACGAATGTGTAGAGCCGTAATCAATTAACACATAAACAGAGAGTCAAATAGCATAGCCATACCCGCACTACTTTCTGAGCGGCCGCAGCTTCTTCCCCGGTCATGGCAAAGACCCGAGCTGGTGCTTGACCCTGTCCTTAGGTCTCCCTGCCGGATATGCCTTCCTTGCAGTTCGAATCGCCCACATCACGACCGCCGAGATGCCATTGTTTCTGCTCTTCTTGGGGCTTGAGATTGAGACCCTTCCTGCCTGACTGCCTGGGGACATTCCTTGATTCTGTGCCCCCTTTGGCCATAGCCAAAGCATGCTCCTATCTTCAGTAGACATTCCCCTTTGTGAAATCTCCCACAAGATCACATTGAAATTCCTCTACTGTCCATCCACAGGCTTGCTACACTTGAAGCTTGCCTCGACATAGCCCTAGGCTACTTGCTCTGAGTGGGACCACTGCTGCCCACCACACTCTGAGTATGATGAGTTCTAGTGCTCCTTGCAGGCGCTGGAGCACTCATGCTTTTTCTGGAGAACTGCTCTCTATTCTTCCTCTTCTTAGTCACTTCAGCCCTGATGTTCTCGAATTTCTCAAGAAGCAAGATCCACCAAATGATGGTAATCACGGAAGTTGTGGATCACCACCTTTTTCCGGATCCCTAGGTGCAATCCACCCTCAAACTTCCGACACTTGTCTTCCTCAGTTGCCATGATATTAGCTGCATACCGTGATAACTGAGTGAACTTCAATTCATACTCTGCCACACTCAACTCCCTCTGAGCGAGATTCAGAAATTCCCTGGCCTTATCCTACATGTAGACCATCGAGAAGTACTTCCTCCGAAAGGTCTCTAGGAATTCCCTCCATGTCAAGACCGAGGTACTTCCTCGATCATGGGCATCGACTCCCACCAATGCAAAGCATCTCTCTTGCAAAGAAGCTAACCGCATAGTCGAGCTTCTCATCGTCAAGACACTTCATCGATTCAGACCCTCTCGGTCCTCTTCACCATGCTTCGCTTCTTCGGATTGGTAGTCCCATGAAGTCGATCGCCCATACTTCCGGAGCTTATCATACCGCCGCCTCTCTCTGGGGGCCGCACTTGAGCTGTCTTCCTCGGCCCACGGCATAGGTAAAAGTCACGAAGGCCCAAAGAACCGAGGTCTACTGGATTTACTTGAGGCATAGGAGGAGGCAGTGGAGGCACCTCATGCTGCACACTGGGTGCCTCAGAATCGGAAACAGGGATGGTCCCTACATCCTGCGGAACATACGACTCATCCGTACTTCCGCGATGAGAACTTGGCCGAGATTGAGCTCCTCGAGTTCTCTTTCGAGGCGGCATTACTCCTTCAGTTTAAAAAAAATCAGTGAAATCTTTAGTTCACATAAAACAGTTCAATTCACTCATTTGAAAGCAATGTTGCATGTTATGCAATTAAAACAATGCAAATAATTCATATAATTCATGTAGGAAAATGCATGCTGACTTGACCCTTAGACAATCCCACTAAGGTTCCTAGGAAACCCTAAACCCGGTTTCGCTCTGATACCACAGATGTCGGGACCCGACCCGTAGACCGGACCTCAACTGTTGGATCCGAGACCCAACCACATGAAACTTACACTTATCACACTTGCTTTGATACCATAGATGTCGGATCTCGTGACCCAACTGCTTAACTATCGTAATCCTGAAACCTTGTTCTTACGACATTGCAGTGTTATAAGCTGTTGTTCCACAAAAGTGATGAGCGCACACTTCATAAACATCAAAATCACAATTTGACTTGTTCATAAAAAATGTAGCTTAAAGCCTCACGTTCGCATAGAGGCAAGAATCACCTTAATCGGAGTCATATAACTCAAGATATGATTCAAATACCCAAATGTGTTCATACCTGAAACATGCTCTCCCAACTGGCCTCTCACTTATTTTAATTCTAACTTTCTCAATTTGATTCCAATTGATACCAAATTTTATGCAATGAAGGATATATGTCTTAGAAAACTAATGGTTCAAGCCTAGCCTCAATTGGAGGTCGTATGAGGAAGTTATACTCAAAACAGTAGACCATGCTCACTTCCAAAATCACCTTGCAACTCTTTTGGCGCGATTGCCATAACTTTTAATACAGAGGTCCAAACGTGTTCGTTCTTTCACCATTTGAAATTAGAAATCTAAATATACAACTATTATGAAGACTACAAAACCAAATTCGGCCTCTAACAAAGTCCAAAATGTCACTTTTCCCGTAGCTGTCCGTTAAACGAACAGGTGTGTCTGTTTAACGGACACATACGGGTGGATGGGTACCAAAAACTTCGTGTTTGTCCGTTAAACGGACGGGGGTGTCCGTTTAATGGACATGGGTAGGTGAAAGGGTGTTTTGGAACCGAGGCTGTCCGTTTAACGGACATTCGTGTCCGTTTAACGGACACGCCTTTCTTCCTAACTTCCAACCCTCTCACCTTAAAGACCACTTGGAACTATCATCTTTCAACTCTCATAACTTCTTATTCCTAGCTCCAATATGTGAATACTATACCTTCATGGAAAGATGACAAGATGAACTACAAACCTCATAAAGGATGGTAAAGCTAACTCCCTCATTAATCAAGGTAAAAACTCACTCAAAGATCACTGCTCAATCAAGACCAATGAAACAAGAAACTTGCGGCATGAATAAGGATCGAACGTGTTCTAATCCTCATAACTTTTTAACCCTAACTCCAAATGAGACAAACGATATACCATTGGAAAGCTCTAAACTTCTAATACAATTGTCAAGAAGATCTCTCAATTTATTTCAAACATTAAACTGGTCTAAAATCAAATGGAAGTTTCTGCACAATTTTTGGGAAAATTGGACAGCACCTCCCCTATTTTATTCCTAACCTAAATCTTCAATCTATGGCTACAACCTGCATGAAACTCAATACTCAACCTCATTCAGCATGTTTCAATTCTAAGGTATCTCCCAATACCATTTAAAGCAACAACCACACTCTTAATCATCTAATCATGTCTAAACTATAACAATGATGCAATTGTCTTAAACATACATGGATTTCTCAAAATACATTATAACTGAACATTCTTGCATTCATATGAAATCATAAGTTATTACAAAGCTTTAGAGGGCATTTCAAGCCACTCCATCATAACCCAAAATACAAACTTGCCAAAACATCATTTGCTCAAAATGCATCTAAAGCATTGATTTTACAAAAGTTAACTTGAAAATACATCAAAACACAATCTTGAGTATGCCTCGAGCTCATTCTTCGCGATCCCGATCTTCACTGAGATGGGACGGAAGGTGGGGTGAGCTTTAAACAGGGTAACACGCTTATATTTATGAAAATAAGCAAAGTTTATTGAATTACTTATGATTCAAGCGAATTCTCAAACGATCTTATAAGACATGCATCAATCATCAATCACGACTTTTCAATATTTGCAACAATCATGTAATGTTTATCATCGCTCATACAAGTAAGCACAAAACACAACATGATTGGCTCGGTAAGTCCATATTCATGGCACTACATAATCTCATTAATGATCTTATGTAGGCAAAATCTTGAGGAGTCCCGAAGGAACATCCTTGCCACAATCGCAAAGGGCTAAGCCTTTATCATGGTCGACGCACGTGACATTTCTTGGGGACTATACCTTACCCACATAACATATACTTCATGCATTCAAAACCTCATGTTGCCCAATTGGCATAGTCTTGAAATCTCATTTTCATGCACATGTCATAATTCTCAATTCATCAATCTCATTTCAAATCAATCATCAAACCATGCTTATTCATCACAAGTCAACTCAACCATTATAACAATTCCATAACAAATAGCATTTATGGCTAAACTTCTTACATGAGTATAATCATAAAACAATTCACAAGCATTTATAGCATCATTAAGACTCACTCAAAAGTAGTTGGAAAACAATTAATTTCATTGGTTAAATAACATTTATAGCTTATAAACATAAAGATAAAAGTGAAACCCACCTTATATCCTTGCTTAAACTTGCCTAAGGAAGTTCCTCTTCTTGTTCTTCTCCTCTTTCTTGTCCTTATTCAACCATAACAAGAAAATAACCCCACATCAACATAGGGTTTCAAAATTGAGAAGACCAATAAACCTTAATCATGCTATTAACCCTAGAATCACTAAACTCACTTCATTTCTAAGCTTTTCAAACCATAACCCAAGCAAAAGTTCAAACTAAAACTCATAACTTACCTTGAATCCTTAACCAAACAAGTGGTTTCTTGTATCAAATTGAAGCTCTTGCCTTCCTCCACATTTTTTTCCCTTGGACTATCTTCAAAAACTCTCTAAATCTTAAGGAAATTCAAGACCTAGCCCAAAGCCTCTTCTTTTTCTCCTCTTCTCTCCTCCATGGTCGAAAATTCCCTCTCTCCCTCTCTAATTTCGTTTTTTTCCTTCTTCCTTTCCCTACTCACTTATTTCCTCCTCCCTTTATACTCCTCCTTTATTTAACTTAAGCCCATAAGCCCAATATCCAACTCCTTCTTCTTCCTTCCTCCACATCTCCTCTTATACTACTTAAGCCCATCTATCTTTAGCCCACTTAATCTCTTTTCTTTCTACTTCATTAAGCTACCAAGCCCATTTATCTTAAGCCCAACTTACTCATTTAATTCCATTAACTCACTACTTAACATCTTTAATGCTAACTCATACTAATTAATGTCAAGTTAATTAATGCTAACATAATTTACTTAATTACTCTAATCATGCTTAATTTTAAAAAATTTTAGGGCTAACAACGGTGTTGTGACCGAACGCCTATCGCTGATCGTAAATCGACTGCGTCAGGGAGTAGAAGAACCTCCTGGTATGCACTAACTCCCCAAGCTCAAGGCTCTGCTCAAGATCGAAAACAAGAATCGCGTCTTCTAAGTAGGAGAGCCCTCCGGTATGCACTACTTTCCACGCCACGAGAGGGATAGGAGAGCCCTCCGGTACGCACTAATCCTTTGAACTCGAGGCTCTTTTTCGATGATAGCTAGAGCTTCAAGAGTAGCTCCAAATACAACTCGCCTTTATCTCGATCATGCCTTTATGCATGAATGCACATGTATCAATTCACATTCACAATCATTTTACATTGCAAAGACCAATTCCCATTCCTTCGGACCCTCGGTCCGGTAAGTCACTCATTAGCAAATTTCATATTCACAATTCATTTCATAGTAGCATTCACATACAGTATACACAATTTGCACTTCAATATCACATTCAATTACTTCGGACACCCGTGGTCCGAAATCAATCAAAGCAAACACATATATCCCTTCATTATCACCACATGGCATAATTGCAAAATATTAAACACATATAGGTTGAGAAACCAACTAGGTTACTCACCTGAACTTCCTAAATGCTTGCTGAAGCTCCAAAGATCGTCTGTGGAATAACGATCCAACAAAGGCTCTATAACAATCAAATAGTCATTCATTTAATGCACAAAAAAACAATTTGATGATGCACATGTCGTAAATAAAAGACGTACAATGCCTATTCATAACCCTCCCGGCACTATTTCCCAATTTTCACTTCTAATATCCAGTTAATTAATCACATCATATCCACTCGGATATTCTCAAGAAAGATCTCAATTTCAGTGTCACTATTCTCTATATCAAAATTCACACTTTATACTCAGTTCCCAAAACTCTCAATAGCATTTCCTTAAATTCAGAATTGCACAATTATATCTCAATTATCCATAAACAACCCCTAGATTGCAATAGAACCTATTCTCAAATTTCATTCAATACTTTCTTCTTTTTTTCCTTAATTGTAGACCTCTTTCCCTAGTTAATAATGAATCAAGAATCACCTCAATTTGAGGTATACACCATAAGTTATGCCTTAAAAACTAAACCCAATCAATTCAGAAAAACCATCCTTGCCGCGATGTATCAATTTCCGCTCATCGCGGCATCTAAATGGTTACTCGTCCCGACGTCCCGCTCATCGTGATATCTACGCACGTCGCGGCATACGCTTGTCGCGACGTCTAATAATTCCTTCGTCGCGACGTGCGGCCCTGGTTCTTCTTCTCCGATCGATTTTTCCGCCATTTCTCACTCTAAAAACTTCCATAACTCACCCATAACCACCCCAATCACCATATAAATGCCATAAATGCATCAAGCAACATTAAAGAACAACATTTTCCACAAATCTCTGAAATTCCTCTAACTTTTTCCCTTTCCTCTAGCATCCACGGTTTGCTCCAAAAATCACACAAAACATCATTTTCCTTAAGCATCAAGCAAGGCTTTGGACAAGGAGGAACAAGCAAACAAAATCTCAAAGGAAGAAGAAAGATCGATCAATGGAGGAGGAACGTGCGTGCCATAGGGAGAGAATGATTTCTTTTCTCCAACATTTAAAAATCTAAGCTATTTAAAGGATAAACAAATAAACCTTCGGTCTTTTCCTCACAATACAAGTAGATCTCTTTCTCTTTTCACAATCATTTTCAGTCCAATTTGTCTCCAAATTTTAATGGCTCGAAATGTTAATTTCTAGAATCATGTGACTAATTTTCCATAGCCATTTGACCATCATTTCAGTCCTATACAATGATTCGCCATTACCGAAAAATTTCCTGCTCGACTTTTCTCCCGATTTTAAAATTCCTAAGGGTCACTATCAATTGACGGTCACTCTAAAACATTTCCAATTCAACTATACAAGCCCAATTATTTCCAAAATTTCCAATAAATCATAATCAAATCTAATTATCTCCAATTTCACAATTCATATCAGTATCACAATTAAAAGCCGGGAAAATGTCATGAATGCATGTACCTACATGTGCATGTGCTAAAAGACTCAATCCTCTACAATTAGAGGCCAAATGAATGATTACATTTCAAATATGCAATGCAACAACCTAGCCTGTCCTAATTTACCAATTTACCCTTCCCATCGGGGACGGGATGTTACAATTCTCCCCTCCTAACAAAAATTTCGTCCTCGAAATTTCATATACGATTAATCAGAAAGGCAGGGGAAAATTATTTCGATCACTTATATACTATTTCACGCTTATTGCACTACATGACCAAATTCTGCCAATTAACCAAATTAATACAATCGATCACTCTTTTATCTTTCTCAAATTTTCACTATCATAATCTGCTTCCTCATGATTACTCGCAATTCTTCACTTTCGATATTAATAACACGTATATCAAGTCATAACAATATTTTCTAATTCTGTCCATGCAACACTCTCTAAATCCGAATCAACTTCCAAGTTCTCAACTGGCTTTCCAAGCTATAGTTCTATTCACAACACTGTCATATTGAGGACACTTATAACGAATTTAGTTTCTTCAAATTTTACCTGTATCTCCATCAAGTGTATCTTGGCCGAGATTATACACTTCGAAACATTTCATTTATCACTTATTAGATTACACCTCTCAGGTGTTAACACACTAATATCATGAGATTCTAATAACCTTGATAATAATTAATTTGGCTCTGGATCATTTAACCCCTATTACAGATTCATTTTACTAATCAATATTATCTCGAGTCAATTATGCCCTTCGACTATCGAATGATATCACCAAGAAAACAATTGATATACCCACAATAAATCTGGGTTATACATCAATCTCATATCCCTATGAACTCCGAAAATATCAGTTTCACAATGGTCTCTAGCGGTCAAGTCTGTTAGTTAATCACACATATTCTCATTTGATTTCATATTAAAGCACTCTTACTAGAACATAACGTTTCGATTGTTCCTTGCGTTTTCACGAATAGTTCATTTGGCGGGTATTACCCATACTTCATAGTCCAATCACAAGTATCATCTTCTCAAAAGTTGAATCCATTTTCAATTCCTCGATAAGGTCCGCAAATTCTAAATCCACGATTGGGGTTTGCCATTCCTGTTTATACACACCTGATTTAGAATTCCACTTACTAATAATACTTTCTTTTTACCTTTGGTTCACTCGACAGATTGCACTCAGAATTACACTAGGTTTCGTAACCTTATCGCCCACATTGTAATCATTCTGTCATTAACTTTTCTGTGCAATCCATCAAATTGCATCACTAACTTAATTCTGAAACACTCAAGCACATAATCCTTTTCAATTCTTTCAATTTCCTAAAATACCTCAATCATCGCTAATTATCGATTCAGATATCCATAGATATATCCACAAATATTTCGGTACAAATAAAATCCCCAAACTTCCAAAGCAATACCTGGAATAGCAAATTTCAAGTCATCAATCACACTGCAGCCCATGAAATTATACTTATCCCTATGCATATCAAACCTCTTACCCTATTTCAATAGGTTGCATCAAAACCTTTATCGACATGTCGTTAAATATTGCAAGATTTCCAATTTAAAGTACTACCATCAAAACTCGAATTATAGATATCTCACATGTCTCTTTTACAATCATCACCATATAAATCACACGCTCTTCCTCAATCAATTCTATCAATTAGCTAAGACCAGAAAATCTTTAACAACTTCTAGACGTATCCAGCATACAGCTAGTTCTAAATAACTCCAAATCCTATATAGATATATATATCCTTTACAATTTCACATTTTATCATTACCTCAATCGTCATTAAGTCTCCCAAAGCCATGTTCGAATACTAGTTCATCCACAATTGTTTGATCAAACTTAGATTCACTTTGTTGAAGCTTTCATGATATGAAATTTCTTCACTTATGCCAACTATTTTTCTTCACTCTCCAAATGCATTTGATGTATCATTAATGATCATAATCACTTTCCAATCTAAATACAATTGAAACACTTTACTCTTCGGTAGCAAATAAATTTCATATACCCTTGATTGACTTTCCTAACTCTTTAAAAATCGAATTTCTCCAATGAGGAAAAATTTTCTTATACTTTCTCAGTTTCATCATAACATATTCTAACACATATTCCTTTACACAAATTTCTCCACATACTTCAATTCATTGCTATCTTTACAACCTGGTTAGTAACATATTCATCAAATTAACTTTACACTTTCCGAACATTTTACACAAAATATTCAGAATCAATATTCTCCTCATAATCACGACTGATGTCTCTTTACTGTTCAATAATCCTATTACACAGTCAGATTCTTTACACTAACATAGTACATACCTTCTCAGTAGCAGATTCTATCATTTATGCTTGAGTCCCCACTAGAATTAGGACTTCCAATAATAACCTTTCTTTCATCTCAAACTTATCTCCAATTTGTCCTTTCATTGATATTTCGTTCAATCAATCATCCGATCGACTTAATCCAAGTCGAGAAAACTCCTCTTTAAAAGAAAATTTCACTACTTTCATCAATACCGATCTTGAAATTTCTATTCATCAACAGCTATCACATTTCTTGTCACCATTCTCAACGCCTTTAAGAAATCAATTTCCATAAAGATCAATTATGCCTCAATTCATATAAATCGGGACATCCTTTTCAATAAAATTCAATGAAGTAAATACCATCAAAATCATTTCATCTTATCGAGGGATGATATAAGACAACTCACCAATCACCACTTACACTAATGATACCTTGATCTCATTTGCTTTTGATAACACTCTCCTTTTTACTCGTCCTCGCCCCCGAGGATTATGCCATGATCATGTCCTTAACATATAACAATTTCAATTCATTTCCAATTGATCACTATAAACACTTTCATTTCTTATTCTAACTCATACTGAGCTTTAAACTACAAACTATGACTAGCAATAATCCACTAACTCACCGATGACTTCATGTAACATCCCGTTACTGTTAGCAAGGGTATTTTGGTAATATTGGGTCAGACTGATAAGTTCATTGCATTCAATGATTGAAATGTTACTGGCCTCTAATCATAGAGGAACAGGTTTATTGCATATGCATTTATTCATAGGTACATGCATTCATGATTTTTGGCATTTTATTGCGAGTATGAATTGATTAGATTGTGAACTAGAAACTGACTGAATTGACTGGATTGTGATCAATTGAGAATTAGGATAAGTGGGCTCGAATGACTGATTTAGAATAGTCTAAGAGCGATTGGCAATTGATAGTGGCTTATAGGAAATTTTCGAGAAATTCGAGAGAAAATGCCCGAACCTGAAATTTTGGAGTGGAAGACCGATTGACTGTATAGTACTGAAAGAATTGTCTAATGGCAATGGAAAAATTTAGAGTTATACTGTCAGGAAATTAAAATGTTGAGCTATTGAAATTTAGAGACTGAAATTTGGACTGATTGAGAGACCTATGTCTATAAATAGGTAGGTTTGAAATTGGGGATTTATCGTAAGGTAAAAAGCATTTCTTCTCATCCTCCTCCCACGGCGATCTTCGATTCCTCCCATCGGTGAGGATTCTTTGATCTTTCTTTATGGTTTTCTTCTCATTATGCTAGCCTAACTGGTTTATTGTGATTGATGAAGATTGAGGAGGATTGCGAGTGGGTTATCGTTGATTTGGAAGGATTTTAGGGTTTACGGTGATTTGTGGTTTTGATCTTCGATTGGTAAGTATTTATGACTTTAATGTTGTTATTAATGGTTTCTAATGCATTTATGGCATTTATTATGGTTGAGTTGGGTAGATGGGAGTGTTTTAATGCTGGTTTTAGAGAGAGAAGAGGAAAAATGTGATCGGAGAAGACGGTGGCGTGGCCGCACGTCGCGACGTCTGGCGTGGCCTCGCCGCGGCGAGAAAATTTAGTGCTCGCCGCGACGAGCGCCTGGTTCCACGCCGCGGCGAACAATTCCGCCTGCGTCGCGGCGAGCCGTGAAGAGGATGCACGCCGCAACGAGTGTGCTTCACGCCACGGCGAGCGATCTTCTCTTCGTCGCGGCGAGGGGTGTAGGTCGCGACGAAGGACAGTTTTCTGATGGAGTGATTTTTAGCTTATTGGGTATAACTTATGGTATAGACCTCCGATTGAGGTGATTCTCGATTCATTATGAACTAAGGAAAGAGGTCTACTGTTGAGGATAATTATAAGAGTTGGAATTTAATTATTATGGTACTGATTCATAGAGAATAAGGTCAATTATGGTTCATAATGTGACCTAAATATTGAATTGAGACAATTGGAGTTTTAATTGGGAATTTCAATAAAGGTTTTGACCCAATGGATAGGAATTGCTATAGGAGTTTAAATTGAGGAAATTGAACTCAATTATAAGATTGGATTAATTATTGTCGATCAATTGAGCCAAGAGTTAGAATGGGACATAAGAGTTCAACATTGGGTTTTAGCTACGGAAAATCGTGAACATGCATTGTACATATTTCCACCGAGACATATGCATCAACGAAATGTTTAATTGAGCATTTAGTAATGGACCGTATTTTATCATTATAGAGGCGCCGTTGGATCGTCATTCCACGGACGTTGTTTGGGACTTCCGAGCAATAGCTCGGAAGTTACAAAGTGAGTAATCTAGTTGGTTTCTCAAATTCTCGATCGCCTAAATGCTCAATGTGAATTACTTGTCACCGTGAAATTGCATGATTATCAAATATACATGATCGAATGACATGTTTCTACCGTATGGGATCGACTATCGTATTGATTGGATTATCGATGATACCGAGGAATGTAATCGGGCTTTTATAACCATACACCAATTATCGAACATCGCATTGCATACATAAATGCATGATCGATAATGGAATGTGACCCAAGTTGCTATTATCATCGAAAAGAGCCTCGAGCTCAACATCAGATCGACCGCCTCGAGTCCGAGGAGAAATCCTGACGCGTCCCCAGCTGAATACTAACTCGGCACTTGGGCACAACATCAATAACCGGAAAAGAGTCTCATATGCATTGTATACACTTGATGATTGAATTGCAAACTTATCAATTATGTGATGACATGAGAGATTGCAAATTGTTACATGCTATCGTAAACTGCTTCATGATTTATCAGAAATTGTGATATGATATCGTAAATCGTTATATACTATTGTAAATTGCTATTTGATATCGCTAACCGTTATATACTATCGTAAATTGTTATATAATACTCGTTAATTAAATATTATCGTGCTTGTCAGTCACGCAATTTATGTAATGCATGATTTGAGGAACCATCGATGATGGTTTCACCGAGTTCGCAAACTCACCCAACATTGTAATTATTTTTAGGATTTATGAAAGTACCCGTTAGACAAACGGAGTATGATTACAAGAAGCAAGTCGAGTTCGTGTCTGGATCGCCTCATGTCTCGATTTGAGTCTTTCTAATTTATGTGTAAATTTGTATTTCCGTATAATTGTACTATTATTATAGAGGGCCCCTAACTGATTAATATTGCATTGTGAATTGAATATTGAAAGAGTGTTTTGATTGAAAATGTTTCAATATCGCGGGCCTAAATTGTTTATTGATTTCTACGCACTCGAGTGTTTTCAAAAAGAAAAATGTCATAATGAGTAATTAAACTGAATTGACTGCTCTAGCATGTCACCCTCGTGGGTCACGAGCTCGGATATCACCATCGATATTGGGTTCAGGTCTGGCGGGAGTGGGGTGCTACATTTGTGGTATTAGAGCCCAGAAGTACAATCTTACATGGGCTTTCTGAAAAATGTGTCAAGTTACATGCATGTAAGTCATTTCATGGCGATAAAGGACAATCGATCCCTAGTCTAGCATATGAGTCACATATACGAGCTGTCTCAATTGTTTAAACAGCTAGAAAGGATGAGGAAAAGGAAGTTGTGAATATCGTGAAATAAGGAAAAGTGTCCGTTCGATTTGGACAAATGAGGATTTAGTGTATTGGTATTGGTGTATATGTAGTATGAAAGGCAACATCGTTGTTATAATCGAGTATATTCTGAATGGAGAATAGATATGAATGTATAGTTGTGGATTGATAAAGAAAATAGCAATATGGTAAGAATGGTAAGATTGAAAGTGTATAACCAAAGTGAGTGGAAATAAAATGTTCTACGATCTATAGAGACTATAATTGGGTTTGATTACCGTGATGAGAGTTATGAATAGAGGTTTGTGACTTAAAGTCGAATGTGTTAAGGGGATATCGAGAATGATTGTACATTTATGATATCGAGTTGCGAGTGAAAATTTATAGGTATGATACAATAATGAAAAGATTGAAATGTAAGAAATGACAATGGTAAATGAAAAGTTGTCAAGGTCCAGCTTGTTTTGCCTATGTAAATGCACACCGATTATGGGAGCCCCATGGCAAGTGAAAGTATTGCTGCAATTGATGAGTTAATGGATAGCGCTAGCCGTAATTTTGTAGTTTGAAATCCTATTGAGTTAAAATAAAAATGAAAGTTCTTATAATGATCAATTGGGAATGAATAGAGATTGTATACGATCCTCATGAGCGAGGACGGGTGTAAAAAGGAAAGTTGTTGAGTTCAGATTATATTGTCATCGTAAGCGTACATTGATAGTGGACTCACCATCATGGGTGAAATGATTAAGCATAAATGAATAATATGCGTGAATATGATATAGGAGGAAATTGATGGTTTATTAAGTAAGTTCCGATTATAATTCTGGTAGCCCTAAGTTCAAGATGAGTTAGAGTAAAGCACGAGCATGCTTGTAGCGATCAATTAAGAAAGAAGTGTGATTATCAATGATGATAGCATAGGCAATGAGCTTGAGAGAGTTAAAGAGGGACATGAATTCAGCAAAGTCCCCCATGATCGAGAGCTGGTATCAAAAAGAGAAATGATGTCTAAAATTAAATAGGATTAAAGTGTCTTCAGTAGTATGTGCTATTAATGGGTATATTGATGTGAATACATTTTCAGATGAGATGAGATGATTATAGCGATGTATGCCAAGAGATTAGAATAAATGAAATTGTTTAAGTGCTCTTTAGAGATTAAGTTTCTTGAAGTATCAAGAGTGACTGATTTTTTGTGATAAAAAAATAGTTGATTGATCGAGATTTATAAACAGTATTAATGATTGATAAGGTTTAGTGATCTGACGATTTGATTTAAGAATAATCATTGAAAGAATAAATTTGAAATGAAGTACAAGTAAATTGTGGAGTCTGAATTCTAGTAGAGACTCAAGCGTAAGAAATAAACTAAGTATGTATTATTGTGCTGAGACGAATTCGATTCTGTAAGAGAATTACTGAACATCAAAGAAATACTAATTGCGAACATGAGGAGAATATCGGTTCATGAATATTTTGTGTAAATATGTTCGTAAAGTATAAGTTGATATGATGAATGGGTTATTCAACCTAGAGGATAAAAATGGTCGATAAATTGCAATAGGTGGTGAAATTAGTGTAAAGGAATATGTGTTTAATATATTATGATGAAACCGAGAAAGTTATAAGAAATTGTTCCTCATCGAGGCAATCGATAGTTAAATATGAGTATGAGGAGTTGTTATGCTATCAAGAGTAAAATGTCTCAATTGTGTTTAGAGTGGATAATGACTATAAGCATGGGTCAAGAATTGAGTGCTTTAAAAAATGATGAAGTATATAAATTGGCACAATTGAGGAAATTGTTTATCATGCAAGTTTCGTAAGAATGAATCTCGATTGACCAAATAAATAGTGATTGAATCAAGATTCTAATATGGCTCATCGGGAGACTTAATGTCGAAAGAGGTGATGATAAAATGCGAAATTTCAAGGGACATATGTATTTGGGATTTGGAGTTATTTAGAACTAGCGGTATCTTTGGATACGCCCAAAATTGTCAAAGATTTTCCGGCTTTAGCTTTGACAAATGTTCGAGGAATAACGAGTGTGATCATATGATCGATGATTGTGATGTAAACATTTGGAGATTTTATGCTATGTATGTAAATGTTCCATTAAAAGTTATGATGCTATTTGATGAAATTGTGTAAAGTGGTTTTATGTACCTAGAGGTAAATATCGCCTTATGGGCTACATTCGAGTGATGACCAATTATTTTGATCGGATATTGTTTTGAAAGTGTAAGTACAAATTAATTTGTACTATCGATAAGTCGACTTGTTCTTGAAAAGTGCGATAAGTCGACTTGTACATTGGATAAGTCGACTTATTCAAGGATTCTTGTTCATTTGTGCCCTAAAGGCAATCCCTTTAGCGCTGCTTTTATTCACAAATGTATGCGACTTCATGAATAAATAAAGAAAGGCATTCTTCATTAATTTGATATTCATAAACATTTTTATGAATTGATCGATCTTTAATCGAATTAATGAAGTCCATGATATATGACATAGCATGAAGGAAATTATGATGTGATCATACTCGAGATTCCTATCATGTGCAATTGTGTCAAGATTCAAATTCTCCTAGTTATAGGATTAATGAGACCGACATCATTAATCCGGATAGACTAGCACATGTCATATTCCTTGATCGATCAAGCAAGGATCTCGTAAACCGTAAATATGAGATATTTAGAGTTGACATGTGATGCTTACTAGCGGTAGTAAGTTCATTGATGACTCGCCATGAGATCATCACATGGATATCTTATCTAGTGTCAGTGATAATCTCATCATAGCAATGGTGCAAGTATCCTTAGACTTGAGGTACTCAAGGATATCTTGGATACTGATCCTGTGCTTTGACTCCATTCCTTGTTGCCTTCCAGAGGTAACTCATAGGGTGGTGCTTGGGTACAGCTTGAGGTATTCGAAGGTAATTGAGTAGCCAATAAAGGATTCACCACTTCTGGATTAGCAGAGGAGATACCCATGGCCTCTTGTCAGGATCATTACTTGTAAATCTCTGGCCAGAGTGAATATGTCATGGAGAGTGTCTTCATGGACATATAGAGTAATGAGTCCTAGGACGAGATCTGTTATCACTTGGGCTAGGCTCAGTCTAGTAAGAGTTGACATTTTAACCATACTCATAACCAAGTGGGGTATAGATGGTGAAAGGACTAATTGCACAGAATTGTCTATGGAAGGGTTCGTGATCCTGCTCGTGATGAATACATCAAACCGATTACTTTCCTGGTCAATTAGGGGTCATGATGTGTTGCTAGATACCGCCATGACTTGCTCAGATTAATTGTTAATCTAAGGGCCAACATAGCCGAAGCCTAAAGGGTCACACGCTTAAGAGTGTTTCGAGAATCAGAAATAGTAATTGGGCGTAGTTCCAATTATGGAGAGCATTAGATTAAATGGATCCCAATGGATTGGGATATGTCCCGATGAGATCGCGACATCAATATTGCTAAGAAAGGTCTCCGAGCGCCAAGATCGGGGGACGATAGACCGGACCGACCCAGTTGGATCGACCTTAGCAATTATTTATTAATTGATTAATTAACTAATTAATTAATTAATTAATTAATTAATTAATGTCTTTGCGTGGAAGTGGAGGAAAGGAAGCTTCATCTTTAAGTTTTACTTTATATATATATATATATATATATATAAAGAAGAAAAAACGTGGAGCTCTCTCCACCTTTAGTTTGTTAAGTCTTCTTAAAGACTAAAAAGACTAAAGTATGAAGAGGAAGATAGATGATCATCGTGACTTTAAGAAAGGAAGAAGGAAAATGGTTTTCCTTCTCATCTCATCACATCATCGATTCTTCATCTTCTTCCAAGCATGGATTCCAACGTTTCCTTCAGCTCTCCAGGACAGAGGTAGGGTCTAGCAGCCTTTAATCTGTTCTAGCTATTCCCGGGTCAAAGGGGTTTGATCCGGTTAGATTTTCTGATCTCTGCGTGGATTACCTTTAGAGATAGTCTCTTTTGGCTATTTAGGTTTATGTCTTCATACGGATACCTGGATCCTATGTTTCGGGAAAGTCCCGGGAATAAAAATTTTTGTTTTCCGCTGCCGGTACATGTGATGTACCTCCCGGGATTTTCCTACAGTGGTATCAGAGCGTCTGGTATCCCGTATGAAGCTATAACCTAAGCTAGATCAGAAACCCTAAGTGTTGTTGATGTTGATGCATGTGTACTGCCCAGATTTCGAATTGCTATACAGATAGGTTTTTCGAAATTTTTCTGCCCAGAAATGTTCATAACATGTTAGAGAATATGTCTATGAATTTTCAGAATTTATTGATTTGATTTGATATAGTTTTGCTAATTAATTCCCTTAGGTTACAGATGCTGTTTTGTGAAACGATTCTGGAACAGGCAGTAGTATAAAATCGAGAATAAATTCTAGAAAATCTTTTCTGATTTTCCTTCACCTACATGTCTCTAATATGTTGGTGAATGTCTGTGAGCATGGAAATTGATTTCAAGGTGATTGGATATTTATTTTCGATTTTATTCTATGCTGTTGGGAATTACTGTGTTTATGAACACAGAATTGGAATCGGTTTTGTTATTTTGGTTGACTGAGTTTTTGATGGTCTAAAATCCTGAAAAAATTCAGGTAGCATGTTCAGAACATTTAGTAACCTATATAATTTTCTCATGATTTATTGAAATTGTTTCATTGATCATTTCAAGCAATGTACAGAACTGGACAGTTTTGGTGAAAATTGTTGAGACTGTTTTGCTTGGCTTGATTGAGTGTTCTTTTTCAGTTCCAATGCCTTGCACCATTTTTAATGTGATTAAAAATGTGTTATCTTGATGTAGTATGATTGCCAAACTGAATTGCTTGAATTACCTTTTCCAAGAATTTTTGAATGCCGAATTGGTCACATTAGCGTCTCGTTAGTATATTGCATTATCTTGCTTGTTTTGGCCGTCACAATTTTTGTGACAAGTGCCGGAGTAGTTTTGAGAGTGTATATGCTAGCTAGAGATGCTTAGGATGATAATTTGGGTGTTCCTAAATTGTTTGGACATTAATGAGTTTTGACTCATTTCAAGTTTTTCATATAGTTTGACTATTTAAGGCTTTCATGGTTCAATGAATTGTTCATTGATACATCAAATTTATCAGATATTACCTTAGGTATGTAGGTGTTGTGAATTGGAATTGCATTAATTGAGGAATTAGCCGATTAGAGATTTTAGCAAAATTCTGGATAAGTCGACTTTGCGTGAAATAAGCTTCCACTTGTTCGTTTTTGGGATAAGTCGACTTGTCTATATAATAAGTCCACTTGTTCAGATCTCAAAGATAAGTCGACTTGTAGTACCTTATAAGCCCACTTGTTCATGGGCAGAAAATAAGTGGACTTGTGTGATACAAGTGGACTTGTGTATCAAGCGAAGCATAAGTCCACTTGCATTTGATGAAAGTCCACTTGTGGCATGCTCAGTTGGATGATGGATGATTATAAGGATTGATTCAATACGATTGATGAAACCTAAATCATTCCATATAGTCTTCGTGACTATAATCCTTAAGCTTGGAGTCTAGAGACCGAAATCCTCCTCGGTATATGAAAACTAACGCCCATTAATATGGTAAGAACCGAGTTCTTATAGGTCATTTGTTGAGCAAACTCAAGCTCACTCTATACTGGATATGTTCAACCATGAAAATATGATTTTCGATTAATGGGTTGGTTTTCACCGAAGTTAGTTTGTTGAGCAAACTCAAGGTCAACGTGGGCAGAGGCGAAATTGGGTAGCATACATCGGATGTATCGCATCAAAGAGTTGATACCCAATGAAGTGCACACATCAACAAGTTGATAAAGACTGATCGATAGTTGTGTCTAAGATGTAATTGGTATATCCGATACCTCCCGAGACATAAGGTGGCTTGTTGGACAAATCCAAGGTCATTCTCAATGTCGGTTATCGATGATACAATTGGTATGACCGATACCTCCACCGATTGACCTAAGTCAGGCTTGTTGGGCAAACTCAAGGTCACTCTTAGCAATGTCGATATCGACCCACTAGACATTATGTCACTTCGCTTTCTCCGGATTCGTAAAGAGGGTTATGGATTCTAGGAAACTAGTGGGAGCCATATGCATGTCATGCAAGTCCTTATGATCATGCAGCATTTCTATTCTATCATTCCTTCTCTATCGCGTTTAGGTTGACATGAAGAAGTCTTTCAGGTGAATTTACGCCTCTATTCTCGACTGAATTTTCTTGATTGGCTAAGGAATCGAGAATTGTTCTCGATCCGAGGAACAGGATACGCCCTAGATGTTCCACTTCCAGATGCACTCTTGTCGATGCTTCGATAAGGATCGAAAAGCATATCGTAAGCATCTAAAGGACGATGATATGGATACTTGCATTATGCTTGTCTTGATGTCACTAGAGCCGCAGCAAGAAGACGAGTCCATGGATACTCACTCTATAGTATTTCATCTTAGGAGCTGCTTGATGAGTAAGCTCGGTCGAAAGGTTCAAGACCTCGAGGCTTCTCTTCATCATTAAAGATGGCTCTGTGGACAATCACATGCAAGATACCACAAGATGAATGGCTATATTGAGAGATTGGCCGCCTTAGGATTTGTAATGGATTATGAATTAAGTAGAGACTTAATTCGGTTGGATTGTCCGATGGTTATTCACAGTTAGTGTTAAACTATCTGATAAACCAAATATCCACAACAATTCCTAACTCGATCAATCTGCTCATGACAAATGAAAGGTGCTATCAAGATAGATAACAAGTTAATGGTGGATGCTTCTTCTTCTAGTTCAAAGAAGAAAAGGCCAAGAAACCAAAGGAAGTGCCATCAAGGAAAACCAAAGAAACGCCCCAAAAGGATTTTGCTTTCATTGTGGCAAGTCTAGCCACCAGAAAGTAAACTGTAAAATCTATTCGAGTCCTTGAAGCGTATAAGGCATCGATGCCTCTACTTCTTCAAATATGTTTGTCATTGAGGTTAATACTATTCCCTATCCAAACATATCGGTATTTGATACGGATGTGGCTCATACATATGAAATGTTATGCAGGGGCCTCGTGGATGAGAAAGCTCATAAAAGGAGCACTAGACCTTCGTGTAGGTAATGAAGCAAGGGTTGCTACATTAGCCGTATGCACTTATGTCTTGTTTCTCCCTATTGGGCTTATATTCAAATTGGATGATTATCATTTTGTACCCGTTTTAAACAAAGAACATATTGTATGTTTTATGTTTAATTAGAGCTGGTTTCCATTGGACTTTTAGTAGCAATGGTTGTTCTATTAGTTCGAATGGAATGCTCTATGGTACTGGTACATTATGCAATGGAATTGACATATTAGATATGTCATATCCAGTTATGAATATCAATGACGCGAAAAGACATAATCGAGATAATTTAAAATCAACGTACTTATGGCATTGTCGGCTTGGCCATATAAATAAGACACGCATCGCTAAGCTCCATAAGAGTGGATGTTTAGGGTCATTTGATTATGAATCATATGACACATGCGAATCTTGTTTATTAGGCAAGATGACTAAGTTATCCTTTAAAGGAAAGGGTGAACAAGTGAATGGAATATTAGACCTGATACATTCGAATGTATGTGGTCCGATGTCCATCCATGCCAGAAGTGGTTGTTTTTACTTCATTACTTTTATCGGTGATTATTCACGATATGGGTACATGTATCTGATGAGATACAAAATCTGAAGCATTTGAATAGTTCAAATAATTCAGAAATGAAGTAGAAAACTAACTTGGTAAAAGTATCAATACATTACGATCTGATCGTGGTGGAAAATGCTTACACCAACAGTTTTGGATTATCTCAGAGATAATGGGATATTATCTCAGTGGACTCCTCCTTACACGCCGCAGACACAATGGTGTATCGAAAGGAGAAATCGAACCTTGTTGAACATGGTGCGATTGATGATAGGTTTTGCACAGTTTTGGGTATATGCGCTTGAGACAACTGTTTACTTGCTAAACAGAGTTCCATCAAAGACAGTTGATGTTACTTCATATGGAGATATGAACTAACAGAAAATCCTATCTTTCTCATCTGAAAGTATGGGGTTGTCCTGCTTACGTGAAGCGGACACAGTCAGATTAGCTTGAAGCAAAGCTGACAAGTGTTTGTTCGTGGAATATCAATTCTACCTTGCTGAGGAACAAAAGGTGTTTGTTTCAAGCTTGCTTGCTTTCTTAAAGAAATAGTTTCTTTTACAATAAGACAATTAGAGCAAAGTTGAACTTGGAGAAGTTCAAAATGCTCGAACAAACACAGATCAATCGTCAATCAAACTGCCACTCATATAGATGAGGTAATAGCTCAACCTTCTACTACACACGATTTCAGAGGGTTAAATAGGATACGCACTCGCTCCCGAGAGATATGAATTTCGTAGGGAACAGAATGACGTATTGCTCATATGAGATGATGAGCCTACTACCTATGAAGAGGTTCTCGAAAAGTTCGTAGTCCTCAAAATAGCTTTGAGCCATAAAAATCTGAAATGGATTCCATGTACATAAACCAAGTATGGACTTTGGTCATACACTGAAGGATAAACCCATAGAGCAAAGGGGTTTTCAAGATGAAAACCAACATGGATGGTAATTTGATTACCTATAAAGCAATGCTTCGTTAAAGGATTTCATCACGCATAGGAGTTGACTATGACGAAACCTTCACCCGTAGCAATGTTTAAATCCATTAGGATACTCCTAGCCATTGCCGCCATTATGATTATGAGATATGGCAATGGATGTGAAGATAGCTTTCCGAGAGGAAATTCACCCGAGGATGTGTATGACACAACCTCGAGGGCTTCACTTCCATCGATGGCGAAACGTATGCAAGCTTCGAAATCCATGTTTGGATTGAAGCAAGCTTCCAGAGTTGGATTATCCGCTTAGATGAGTCAATCAAAGAGTTTGATTTCTCACAAAATTCGGATGATCATCAGGTGTACAAGAAGGTTAATGGGACCGT
The DNA here is from genome assembly GCA_029891385.1 of Erythroxylum novogranatense. NCBI lineage: Eukaryota > Viridiplantae > Streptophyta > Magnoliopsida > Malpighiales > Erythroxylaceae > Erythroxylum > Erythroxylum novogranatense. Next base: position 17,594,969 of record CM057225.1, read on the forward strand.
AATCGTATTCCTTGTGTTGTATGTAGATGACATATCGCTACTCAAAACGATGTCTCTATGTCGCAATCGCTAAAATTTGGTTGTCCAAACAATTTGCCTTGAAAGACCTTGGTAAAGCAACTTATATCCTCGGGATATAGATTTATGCAGATAGATCAAAGGTTGTTTGGTCTTTCACAAGCATCGTACATAGATGAGATGCTAAAGAGGTTTAGCATGGAACAATGTTATGTACGAGGCCCGATGTATCGTATGCTCTAAGTGTTACGAGCGAATACCAATCGGATCTCGTGAGGGTCACTAGGTGATTGTCAAGAATATCCTCAAGTACTTGCGAAGCACTAAGGATGTTTTTTTATCTATGGAGATGGAAATTCCATGTGAGCGGGCATTCAGATGCCAGTATCTAATCTTATAAGGATGATTCTGAATCATGATTAGGTTATACACATTCACATCGAATAGCGTGGCGGTCGATTGAAAAGTTCCAAACAAGAGATGACTGCCGATTCAACAACCGAGGCAGAGTACATCGCGCATGAGATGCGCAAAAGGAAGCGATTTGGATCAAGAAGTTCATTATCGAACTTGATCTCGTCCCTAGGCTGTGGTGGGCCCATAGGATTGTATTGTGATACAATGGGCTAATGCGCAGCAAAGGAACCAAGGTCTTATCGACGATCCGAACTCGTATTTTGCCGATTCGGAGATCATTAGTCGAGATGATATCCCGATAGAGAATTCCCATAGAGCAAAGTGTTGTTGTTCGCTGACAAAGCCATTGTCACAGGAGAATTGTGATTCTCATGGACTCGCTTATGGTATCGATACTAAGGCGATTGACGTTAGGTCAAGTGGGAGATTTGTAAGTACAAGTCGACTTGTACTACTTGATAAGTCGATTTGTTCTTGAAAAGTACCGATAAGTCGACTTGTACATTGGATAAGTCGACTTATTCAAGGATCTCATGTTTCATTTGTGCCCTAAAGGCAATCCCTTTAAGCGTTTTTATTCACAATCGATGCGCACTTCATGAATAAATAAAGAAAAGGCATTCTTCATTAATTTGATATTCATAAACATTGTTTATGAATTGATTGATCTTTAATCTAATTAATGAAGTCCATGATATATGACATAGCATGAAGGAAATTATGATGTGATCATACTCCCGAGATTCCTATCATGTGCAATTGTGTCAAGATTCAAATTCTCCTAGTTATAGGATTAATGAGACTGGACATCATTAATCCGGACAGACTAGCACATGTCATATTCCTTGATTGGATCAAGCAGTGGATCTCAGAAACTGTAAATATGAGATATTTAGAGTTGACATGTGGATGCTTACTAGCGGTAGTAAGTTCATTGATGACCGCCATGAGATCATCACATGGATATCTTATCTAGTGTCGATTGATAATCTCATCATAGCAATGGTGCAAGTATCCTTAGACTTGAGGTACTCAAGGATATCTTGATACTTGATCCCGCATTTTGACTCCATTCCTTGTTGCCTTCCGTAGGTAACTCATAGGGTGCTTGGGTACAGCGACGAGGTATTCAAGGTAATTGAGTAGCCAATAAAGGATTCACCACTACGGATTAGCAGAGGAGATACCCATGGCCTCTTGTCGGGATCATTACTTGTAAATCTCGGCGAGTGAATATGTCATGGAGAGTGTCTTCATGGACATATAGAGTAATGAGTCCTAGGGCGAGATCTCATTATCACTTAGGCTAGGCACGATCTAGTAAGAGTTGACATTTTAACCATACTCATAACCAAGTGGGGTATAGGATGGTGAAAGGACTAATTGCACGCAGTAATTGTCATGGAAGGGTTCGTGATCCTGCTCGTGATGAATACATCAAACCGATTACTTTCCTGGCCAATTGGGGGTCATGATGTGTTGCTAGATACCGCTCATAACTTGCTCGATTAATTGTTAATCTAAGTGGCCAACATAGCCTAAGCCCAAAGGGTCACACGCTTAAGAGTGTTTCAGAATCAGAAATAGTAATTGGACGAGTTCCAATTATGGAGAGCATTAGATTAAATGGATCCCAATGGATTGGGATATGTCCCGATGAGATCGCGACATCAATATTGCTAAGAAAGGTCTCCTGAGCGTTTTCGATCGGGGCTTGTGAGGCGGTAGGGGCCAATTCCCAGTTGGATCGACCTTAGCAATTATTTATTAATTGATTAATTAACTAATTAATTAATTAATTAATTAATTAATTAATTAATTAATGTCTTGCACGTGGAAGTGGAGGAAAGGAAGCTTCATCTTTAAGTTTTACTTTATATATATATATATATATATATATATAAAGAAGAAAAAACGTGGAGCTCTCTCCACCTTTAGTTTGTTAAGTCTTCTTAAAGACTAAAAAGACTAAAGTATGAAGAGGAAGATAGATGATCATCGTGACTTTAAGAAAGGAAGAAGGAAAATGGTTTTCCTTCTCATCTCATCACATCATCGATTCTTCATCTTCTTCCAAGCATGGATTCCAACGCTTCCTTCACTCTCCGGATGAGGTAGGGTCTAGCGACCTTTAACTGTCTAGCTATTCCGGGTCAAAGGGTTTGATCCGTTAGATTTTCGATCTCTGCGTGGATTACCTTTAGAGATAGTCTCTTTTGGCTATTTAGGTTTATGTCTTCATACGGATACTGATCTCGGTTTCGGAAAGTCCCGAATAAAAATTTTGTTTTCCACCGCGGTACATGTGATGTACCTCCCGGGATTTTCCTACAGAAAGCTGGAGACATTATTCGGATAGAAACTTTTAAATATAGATATGAATATGTAAAGCTAGAATGATTGAGATATTAGTGAATTTAGAAGTATTGAAAAGGGTTATATGTTTGAGTGTTTCAGAATTTAGTTAGTGATGCAATGTAATGTATCGACTCGGAAAATGCGATGGCAGAAAATCACAATTTGGGCGATAAGGTTATTAAACCTATTGCAATACTGAGCATGATCTGTCGAACTAGTATGGGACAAAAAGAAAGTATTATGGGCAATTGGAATTCCAAATCGATGTGTAAAAGGATTGGCAAAATGCAATTGAGTATTTAGGAATTTCAAATGGATTAAACTGTTGAGGAAAATGGTAGTGATAAATGGATTAAGAAATATGGGTAATACCCACTAAAGGAACTGTTAGAGAAATCGTAAGGAACGATTAAAGTTTTATGTTCGAGTAAGAGTTCATGGGAAAGGTAATTGATGGGTTGGAATGTAAAATTGAATGATTATAGGTGTGAGTAACCAACAGGTTTGATTGTAGGAGATAAATGTGAAAATGATATTTTGAAGTCATAGGGACATGATATTGATGTACAGTTCAAATTGATTGAGTGCATATCCATTGTGCATTGGTGTCACCAATTGGATCGTGCATGAGGGGTCTTTAAAAAAATGAGATTATTAAGAGTCCCTTGAGATATGAAATTGATGTTAGTTCAGATTGATGGTGAGCATATCGATTGTTTTATTGATGATACCATTCGAATAATGTATAAGGGGTCTAACAGCAAAAAGGGAGTCGTTCACCCCTATATTAATGTGATCAGGGCCTAAAGTTGTAACACCCCACTCCCGCGAGACCCGAACCTGATATCGTGGGTGATATCCGAGTCCTTGACCCACGAGGGTGGCGTGCTAACCACTCGCTCAGAAATCAGTACATTACTTTTTATAACATATGCGCGGAATTCTATATTCGAATTTGGTACTCATTCAATCATATCCAACTGGATATACACATTTTCAAAAGCCACTGAGGTTAATTTACAAATACACATAAACACTTTAGTACAAAAGTAAAGACATGAAATGCAGACACGAACTGATCCCGACTTCTGACCTTCACTTGAATCCTGCAACATACTCCCGTTTTGCTAACGGGATACTCTTCGGTTCCTGAAAAATAATTGCAATGTTGGGTGAGTTTGTGAACTCATTGAGAAACCATCATCGATGGTTCACTCACATCATGCATTACGCAAATTGCATACAGCACGACACAGTAATATTAATTAACGATATATATAACAAAGGTACAGATGTCTATATAAATTATACGGTATCAAGAATAATATTACAGTAGCTTAGTACAGTTCACAGTATCACATCACACTTTACAATAAATCATGACATCACACAGTTCAATAATCGTCACACAATTTAGCAATTCAATCAGTCATGTATATGATGCATATGAGACTCTTTCCAGTTATTCAAGACAGCCCAAGTGCTCACCAAGTGTTCGATGGGGGCGCTGTCGAGATTTCTCCCCTGCTAGGCCGACAAGACGATGTTCGAGCTCTAGGCTCTTTTCAAAGGAGATTAGCAACTTGGGTCACATCCTTTATCCGATCATGCATTTATGCATGCAATGCGATGTTCAAGAAATTCAGATTCAAGAGCTTCAAGATATGGCTATAAAAGCCCAAGAGGTATATCTCAAGAACTTATAGTAATTCAAAGATTCAAAGATTCAAGAATTTATAAAGTATGGCTATAAAGCCCAGTATATCAGTAATAAGTAACTTAGTGATATGGCTATAAAAGCCCAAAGTAGAAGATTCAAGGTGATTCAAGAATCCAATCTAATACAAGAAACACATACAATTCGATCGCACCCTTTCAAGAGTCATGCAATCATACAAAGGCAATTCATATGGTTCATTACATATCGAAGAGCATACAACTCGACCATATACATTTCAAGAATAATACAAAGTAATCCAATCACATATAATTCAAGAATCATGTAATTCACGTTATCAAGTAATTTACAGTGAATATTTAGACACTCAAGAATTTGAGAAACCATCTAGGTTACTCACCTGTTACTTCCGAGCGATTGCCTGGAAGTCCTAGCAATGTCCGTGGAACGACGATCCAACCGTGCCTCTATAACAGTACAATACAGTCCATTACTAATCACTCAATTAAACAGTACAGTAATGCATATGTCTCTATGAAATTATATCCAATGTATGATCACGATTTTCGGTGCTAAAACCCCATTTCGTTATCCTATGATCGATCTTAACTCTTCACTCAATTGGATCAACACTGATTTAGTTCAATCCTCAGTTCAGTTCAATTTTCTCAATTCATACTTCACTCCAATTGTCTCAATTCAAGACTTAGATCACACTATAACCCATAATTAATCGTAATCTCAAGAATCGCCATTTCAATTAAATTCCAACTCTCAATATCTCCTCGTGAGGTAGACCTCTTTCCATAGTTCACGATGAATCGAGAATAACCTCAATCGGAGGTCCACACCATAAACTATGCCCATTAAGTAAGATAGAACCACAATTAAATCAATGAATCGCCATTGTCATGACCTTGCGGCCTTCGCGCAGGAAGAAACACGCCGCGACGACGTGAAGCACGCCACAAGGCAAGCGTCGTCTCCTCACGGCTCGCCGCGACATTAGCTAGAGACTCGTTGACGCGTCTTTTTCTTCGCTCGTCGCGACGTTTGCTGCGTACGTCGCGACCAATACATTTAATTTAAATCAACTTATTCGTCGCGACGAAGCCCAAAAGCTTCTTTGCTCGTCGCGACGTGCGGCGGTCCGATCGTCTTCTCCGATCGATTTCCGCCATTAATACACATACCAATCTCCATTAAACACTCCCATCTACCCATATCAACCCTAATAAATGCCATGAATGCTATAGAAACCATTAAAAACAACATTTAACACAAAAATACTTACCAATCGATTTATTTCTCCACCGATTTCACCGTAACCCTAAAATCTTTCAAAACCAACGATTATCCACTCAATAACTTCTCAATCCTTCATCAATCACAACAAATCGCTTAGTTTAGCACAATGAGAAGAAAACTCATAAGAAAGAATCAAGAAATCTTACTTATGGAGGAACTCAAATCGCCGTCAAGGAGAGAAGAAGAAAGGAAATGTTTTAGGTTTTCCCCAAATTTCATTCAACCCTAGTATTTATAGACCTCGGTCCCATATCACCAAATTTCGGTCTCTAAATTTCAATGGCTCAACATATTTATTTCCTATCAAGAAATCCTAATTTTCCCATCACCATCGGATGCTTCTTTCAAGATTATACGATCAATTGGTCATCTCTCAAATATTTCCGGTCAAGCGTTTTCCCGAATTTCTGAAATTTCCTATAAGCCACTATAAACTACCAATCACTCAGAATCAATATAAAATCACCAATTGAACCCAATAACTCTAATTTCAATTAACCACGATTCACCAATCCAATACCATACTCACAATCAAATCCCGAAAAATCATGAATGCATATATCTATGAATAAACGCATATGCAATAAGCCTATTCCTCCATAATTAGAGGCCAGTAACATGCTCAGTCAATAAATGTGGTGCAATCCTATCAGTCTGTCCCAATGACCAAAATACCCTTGCTATCAGTAACGGGATGTTACAATTCACCCCTCCTAATTAAAATTTCGTCCTCAAAATTTCATATATGATTGATCAAGAAGATGGAGGAATTGATTCGCTCCTTTCTATTCTGATTCATGCTCAATTCCTTATATGACCAGATTCTGTCAATTTACAGACATAAACACAATCAATTACTCTTTTTTTTCCTTTCTCAGTTTCTATACCGCCTTAACTGTTTCCTCCTACGTTCGGTACCATTAACACATTCTTTAGGTTTTTAACATTGTTCATTAATCCAGTCCATAACATATTTTACCGATCTATTTACACCTTTTGTCACTTAATTGCATTCATTCTCAATTTTCACAACACAGTCATAGTACACAATCGGAACACTATCAGACAATTTCACGTTTCACTATAATCACAAATTAAATATATCACTGAGCACTCATCACATAATACACGAAGTCTCACTGTTCTCATGTATTGCCAATTTTACACATATAAGGCGTATCGCCTTTAACACTATTCACAATTTATCACCCATACGCATTCTCAAATTTCACAACACAGTCCGATGCTTAATATAAGCAAATTCTCATTTATGTCGCTGTTGTGACTGAGCATTTTCACTGTCCCGATTCGGGCACTTTTCACACTGAGCACATTTTAGGCGAGTAGGAGAGCCCTCAGGGTATGCACTACTGCCCACTCACATAAGGGATAGGAGAGCCCTCTGGGTATGCACTACTCCCTTTTACAATAATCGCATTTTAGGCAAGTAGGAGAGCCCTCTGGGTATGCACTACTGCCATTTTGGCCTTAGGCCCTTTCACTGATATCGAGCTCAAAGCTCCGATCACTAAGCTCCAGTCACAACAGTTTAATTACCACTTATAAACATGCTTAGCATGCACTAACACTTGCACAGTCGCTATCACATCTATATATATATATATCGCAATAGTCATTTAACACATTCAGAACACGGTACATCAATTTACACAAGGGTTAACTTCAACCGAAACTCACATCTACAAGTCCTCAAATCTCTTAATTTCTCCACAAATCCAATTCATTTCCATCATTACAATTCTGGGTTAATAACTCATTTATCAAATCACTTTTATACTTTCAAAACACAACACAAAACATATACAACTCTATTTTCTTCTCACATCCGCTGTTAACATTCCCTTGATATTCGCAATTCTCTCACACAATCGAGTCATCTCATCCACTAATGTGCACTTTTTCAAGAATATATTTTATCTCTTACCTCGAGTCTCCGTTAGGATTAGGACTCCAAAATTAACCTTTACTCCATTTCAAAGTTTTACCTCTTCAATGATCACTCTCAAATCAAATTATCTGATCAAACCTTATCATTCATTAACACTGCTCATAAAATCTTATAAATCAATTATCTCTCCTCACTATCGATCACCACTCTTATTCCAATAGAGCGCTTCATGCCATGCCTTACAAGATTATAACATTCCTTATAATGAGGCTCATGAGCATTTAAACAATGTCATTTACTTTGATATTTTGTATGCATCGCTATAGTCATCGATCTTATCTATAAATACATTCACATCATTTAACCCATTAGTAGCCTATACTACTAAGAACACTTTAATCCTATTTAATTCTCGATAACCTTTCTTTTGGTACCAGCTCTCGATCATTAATAGTCTCACTTCTTTCTCAATTGATCGCTACAAGCGTTCTCATGTCTTGCTCTAACTCATCTCGAACTCGGGGCCACTGGAATTATAATCGAAACTTATTTAATAGGCCACCGATTTTCCTCCTATAACATATTTACACATATTATTCACTTATACTCAATCATTTCACCCATAAGGGTGATCCCATTATCAAATGTACACTTACAGTGACAATCAAATTTGAGCTCAACAACTTTCCTTTTTGCACCCGTCCTCCCATGAGAGGATCAAATACAATCTCTATTCATTCCCAATTGATCACTATAAACACTACTATGAACACTTTCATTCTATAAGAATTGAACTGGCAATTTTCCACTAACTCATTAGTTGCTTCCCATGCCTTCTCCACAAATAAGACAATTACGTTTAATATTTTCGCTTGCCACGGGGTTCCCACAATCAGGTGTGTATTCACTTAGGCAAATCAACGGAACCTTAATCACTTTTTCATCTACCATTATCAGTATTTTATATTTTAATCTTTTCATACTTGTCTCATACCCACGAAATTTTCACACTCAAATCAATTTCAGTGATATACAATCACTCTTGAATTCTCACTAACATAATTGATTCTCAGTCATAAATCATGATTCATAACTCTCGTCGCAATAATCAATCCCAATTGTAACTTCTCTATAACATAGAACACTTTATTTTCATTCACAATATACACTTGACCTCTTGCCATTTCTATCATATTTCCATTCTCATTTTCCTCTCTCAATCCATAACTATCACGTCATTTCTATTTCACATTCCAAAAGTATACTCAGCAAAACTCTCATATTGCATTTCATAATATAACCGCTGATACCAGTACACTAATCTTCACTTATCAAATCAAACCATATACTCTTTTCGGGTTTCATGTTGTCCACAACTTCCTTTTGTCATATTCTCACACATTGTCATTTTCCTCACTGCTTTCTAACCGCTTAAACGATCGATACATGCTCATGCATGTGACTCATATGCTAGACCGGGATCGCTTGTCACCGTCATTGTGACATGACTTAAATGCATGTACTCGACACATTTTTCTCGTAATGCCTATGTAAGATTGTACTTCGGCTCGATACATTAAATGTAACACCCACCCCATGAGACCAACCCGATATCGTGGGTGATATCCGAGTCCTTGACCCACGAGGGTGGCGTATAACCACTCGCCGTAAATCAAGACATTACTTTTATAACATATGCGCGAATTCTATATTCAATTTGGTACTCATTCAATCATATCCAATCGATATACACATTTTCAAAAGCCACCGAGGTTAATTTACAAATACACATAAACACTTTAGTACAAAAGTAAAGACATGAAATGCATATACCTAACCGATCCCGACTTCGACCTTCACTAATCTCAGAATATACCCCGCTTTGCTAACGGATACTCTTCTGCTCCTCTAAAAATAATTGCAATGTTGGGTGAGTTTGCGAACTCAAAGAGAAACCATCATCGATGATTCACTCAAATCATGCATTACGAAATTATGCGTATAGACGACACAAGAATATTAATTAACAGATATATAACAAAGGTACAAGAGTCTATATCGATTATACTAGACGAATAATATTACAAAGAGCTTAGCATACCACAAGATCACATCACACTTTACAAGAAATCATGGCATCACACGATTCAAGAATCGTCACACAATTTAGCAATTCAATCACCATGTATATGATGCATATGAGACTCTTTCCAGCTTATTCAAGATTGCCCCAAATGCTCACCAAGTTCAGCTGGGGACGCGCTGTGGATTTCTCCCTGCCAGGGCTGACAAGACAAAGGTTCGAGCTCAGGCTCTTTTCAAAGAGATTAGCAACTGGGTCACAAATTTTATCCGATCATGCATTTATGCATGCAATGCGTGTTCAACAAATTCAAGATTCAAGAGCTCAAGATATGGCTATAAAAGCCCAAGAGGTATCTCTTAGTAACTTATAGTAATTCAAGATTCAAAGATTCAAGAATTTACAAGTATGGCTATAAAGCCCAAAGATATCAAGAATCAAGAATTTAGTGATATGGCTATAAAAGCCCAAAGTAGCGACTCAAAGGATTCAAGAATCCAATCCAATACAAGAAACACATACAATTCGATCGCACTTTTCAAGAGTCATGCAAATCATACAAAGGCAATTCACATGGTTCATTACATATCGTAAGAGCATGCAACTCTACCATATACATTTCAAGAATAATACAAAGGTAATCCAATCACATATATTTTAGTAATCATGTAATTCACGTTATCAAGTAATTTACAGTGAATATTTAGACACTCAAGAATTTGAGAAACCATCTAGGTTACTCACCTGTTACTTCCGAGCGATTGCCTGGAAGTCCCAGCAATGTCCGTGGAACGACGATCCAACGGTGCCTCTATAACAGTACAATATAGTCCATTACTAATCACTCAATTAAACAGTACAGTAATTCATATGTCTCTATGAAATTATATCCAATGTATGATCACGATTTCTGGTGCTAAAACCCCATTTCGTTATCCTATGATCGATCTCAACTCTTCACTCAATTGGATCAACACTGATTTAGTTCAATCCTCAGTTCAGTTCAATTTTCTCAATTCATACTTCACTCCAATTGTCTCAATTCAGTACTTAGATCACACTATAACCCATAATTAACTGTAATCTCAAGAATCAAGCCCATTTCAATTAAATTCCAACTCAATATCTCCTCGAGGTAAACCTCTTTCCATAGTTCACAAAGGAATCGAGAATCACCTCAATCGGAGGTCCACACCATAAACTATGCCCAATTAAGTAAGATAGAACCACAATTAAATCAATGAATCGCCATCGTCACGACCTTGCGGCCTTCGCCAAGAAGAAACACGCCGCCAAGGTGATCAAGCACGCCGCCATGGGCGCATGCTCTCCTCATGCTCGCCACGATGTTAGCCAGAGACTCGTCGCAACGTGCCCTTTTTCCCTGCTCGTCGCGATGCTTGCTGCATACGTCGCGACCAATACATTTAATTTAAATCAACTTATTTGTCGCGACGAATCCCAAAGCTTCGTGTTCGTCGCGACGTAGGCGTGTCCGATCGTCTTCTCCGATCGATTTCCGCCATTAATACACATACCAATCTCCATTAAACACTCCCATCTACCCATATCAACCCTAATAAATGCCATGAATGCTATAGAAACCATTAAAAACAACATTTAACACAAAAATACTTACCAATCGACGATTTCTCCACTGATTTCACCGTAACCCTAAAATCTTTCAAAACCAACGATTATCCACTCAATAACTTCTAAATCCTTCATCAATCATAACAAATCAGTTAGTTTAGCACAATGAGAAGAAAACCTATAAGAAAGAATCAAGAAATCCTTACTTATGGAGGAACTCGAAATCGTCGTCGAAGGAGAGAAGAAGAAAGGAAATGTTTTAGGTTTTCCCCCAAATTTCATTCAACCCTAGTATTTATAGACCTCAGTCTCCATATCAGTCCAAATTTCAGTCTCTAAATTTCAATGGCTCAATATATTTATTTCCTATCAAGAAATCCTAATTTTCCCATCACCATCGACGCTTCTTTCAAGATTATACATCGATTGGTCACCTCTCAAATATTTCCTATCCGTGTTTTCTCCCGAATTTCTGAAATTTCCTATAAGCCACTATAAACTACCAATCACTCGTAATCAATATAAAATCAATAATTGAACCCAATAACTCTAATTTCAATTAACCACGATTCATCACCAAATACCATACTCACAATCAAATCCCTAAAATCATGAATGCATATATCTATGAATAAACGATATACAATAAGCCTATTCCTCCATAATTAGAGGCCAAGAATATGCTCACCAATGAATGCGGTGCAATCCTATCAGTCTGTCCCAATGACCAAAATACCCTTGCTATCAGTAACGGGATGTTACAAAAGTAGTCGAAGGCCAAAATTTATATGAGATAATGTGGATAAGTGAAATGAATCTGTAAAGGGGGTTAGAAATTAAAGTTAATGTCGTTGAGTTAAATTGATTATATTGAGGTTGATGGAACCTTTCGAGATTAGTGTTTTAACACTATAGAAATGTAGTCCGCTAAGCGATGAATGAAGTGTTTCAAGTGTATCGCCGCCAAGATACACCAAGATGAGATAAAGGTGAATTGGGAAAGTTAAATTCGCTATAAGTGGCCTCTCCGTGGATCGTGGTGTAAATAGAATTAATGATTGGTAAGTCATTTGAAAACCTAAAAGATGATTTGATTCAGAAAGAGTTACAAATACGTAATTAAGAAATATTGTTATGATCCCACATAAGTGTTATTGATACCGAAAGTGAAAATTTTGAGAAAGCTTGAGAATGTTAATGAGTGATTGATCGATTGATTCAAGATAATCGATGTAAATTGGTTATATAGTGAAATAAGTGGGAGATAGTATATAGTGATCAATCAATTTCCCTGCTTTCGGATCAATCGATATGAAATTTCGAGGACTAAATTTTTGTAAGTGAGGGAGAATTGTAACATCCGCTATCAAGTTAGCAAGGATATTTTGGTAATATTGGGTCGACCGATAGTTCATTGCATTCACCGATTGAACATGTTATCGGCCTCCGATCATAGAGGAACAGGTTTATTGCATATGCATTTATTCATAGGTACATGCATTCATGATTTTCTGGCATTTTATTGCGAGTATGAATTGATTGGATTGTGAACTGGAAACTCACTGAATTGACTGGATTGTGATTAATTGAGAATTAGGATAAGTGGGCTCGAATGACTGATTTAGAATAGTCTAAGAGCAATTGGCAATTGATAGTGGCTTATAGGAAATTTTCAGAAATTTGAGAGAAAATGCCCGACCGAAATTTTAGAGTGGCGTAATCGATTGATCAGATAAGATCGAAAGAATTGTCCAATGGCAATGGAAAATTTAGAGTTATACCGTCAGAAATTAAAATGTTGAGCTATTGAAATTTAGAGACCTAAATTTGACTGATTGAGAGACCTATGTCTATAAATAGGTAGGTTTGAAATTGGGGATTTATCCTAAGGCAAAAGCATTTCTTCTCTTCCTCCTCCCACAATATCTTCGATTCCTCCCATCGGTGAGGATTCTTTGATCTTTCTTTATGGTTTTCTTCTCATTATGCTAGCCTAACTGGTTTATTGTAATTGATGAAGGTCGAGGAGGATCATGAGTGGGTTATCGCTGATTTGGAAGGATTTTAGGTTTACGGTGATTTGTGGTTTTGATCTTCGATTGGTAAGTATTTATGACTTTAATGTTATTATTAATGGTTTCTAATGCATTTATGGCATTTATTATGGTTGAGTTGGTTAGATGGGAGTGTTTTAATGCCGGTTTTAGAGAGAAGAGGAAAATGCGATCGGAGAAGATTTGGCGTGCGCAAGACGTCATGACGTCTGGCGTGGCTCTCGCATGGCGAAAATTTAGTGCTCACCGCGACGAAGAGATGCGTTCTACTGGTTCCACGCCGCGAATAATTCCGCTGCGTCAAGGTGAGTCATGAAGAGGACACACGCCATGCGAGTGATCTTCTTCGTCATGGTGAGGGGTGTAGGTCGCGGGCGAAGACAGCTTTACGATGGAGTGATTTTTAGCTTATTGTATAACTTATGGTATAGACCTCCAATCGAGGTGATTCTCAATTCATTATGAACTAGGGAAAGAGGTCTATTGTTGAGGATAATTATGAGAGTCGGAATTTAATTATTATGGTACTGATTCATAGAGAATAAGGTCAATTATGGTTCATAGTGTGACCTAAATATTGAATTGAGACAATTAGAGTTTTAATTGGGAAATTCAATAAAGGTTTTGACCCAATGGATGAGGGAATTGCTATAGGAGTTTAAATTGAGGAAATTGAACTGAATTATAAGATTGGATTAATTATTATCGATCAATTGAGCCAAGAGTTAGAATGGGACATAAGAGTTCAACATTGGGTTTTAGCGCCGAAAATCGTGAACATGCATTGTATATATTTCCACCGAGACATATGCATCAATGAAATGTTTAATTGAGCATTTAGTAATGGATCAGATTTTATCTGTTATAGAGGCGCGTTGGATCGCTATTCCACGGACGTTGCCGGGACTTCAAGCAATAGCTCTGAGTTACTGTGAGTAATCTAGTTGATTTCAAATTCTGATCGCCTAAATGCTCAATGTGAATTACTTGCCATCGTGAAATTGCATGATTACCGAAATGTACATGATTGAATGACATGTTTCTACCAGATGGGATTGACTCTCGTATTGGATTGATTATCGTATGATACCGAGGAATGTAATATCGGGCTTTTATAACCATACATCGAATTATCAACATCGCATTGCATGCATAAATGCTTGATCGATAATAGAATGTGACCCAAGTTGCTATTATCACCGAAAAGAGCCTCGAGCTCAACATCAGATCGACCGGCCTCGAGTCCGAGGGAGAAATCCCAGACGCGCCCCCATCAATAATCGACCGAGCACTTGGGTACAACATCAATAACTAGAAAAGAGTCTCATATGCATTGTATACACTTGATCGATTGAATTGCAAACTTATCAATTATGTGATGACATGAGAGATTGCAAATTGTTACATGCTATCGTAAATTGTTTCATGATTTATCAGAATTGTGATATGATATCAGAAACTATTATATATGTAGGAAAATCCTGGAGGTACATCACATGCATCAAAAGGAAAACAAAATTTTTGTCACCGGACCTTCCCAAGGCCAGATCTATGTGTCGGTATGAATACTCAAACTGAATAGCCAATAGAGACTATCTCTAAAGGTATCCACGCAGAGATCAGAAAACCTAACCGGGACAAACCCCTTTGACCCAGGAATAGCTAGAACAAAGTAAAGGCTGCTATACCCTACCTCTGTCCTTGGAGAGCTTGGAACACAATAGAGAAGGAGATGAAACTTGGAGAACTAGAGAGATGATCGTGAGCTTCCTTTGAAAGCAACTTGAAAACTCTTTTCATAAGCCTCCTCTCAAAGCCACGAATATCAACTCTCTTCCTTTTCTCCATAAGTCTTTCTCAATGATGAAGATGAAGGAAGCATCGTATGCACTCTTCCTTTCACCAACGAGTATCACCCTTCTCCATTTCTTTTTGTCATTTAGTCATTTAATGACTTTGGTGACAAGGCTTCCAAAAGAAGCTTCTAATGCTTCTTTTTCAACCCACGTAGCTTACATATATATATATATATATATAATTAATTAATCATATATATATGTATATATATATGTCAAGTGGTCCAATATACTGGGCTCTGGTCCTACCTACTATCGGGCCCTTGTATTAAAAACGCTCCGAGACCTTTCTAGCAATATCGATGTCGCGATCTCATCGGACATATCCCGATCTCATCGGATCCATTTAATCCTAATGCTCTCATAATTGGAACTCGTCCAATTACTATTTTATAGATTCTCTAATCACTCTTATTCGTGTGACCTTTAGTTCCCGGTTATGCTGGCCACTTAGATTAACAATTAATCTGAGCAAGTCATGAGCGGCATCTAGCAACACATCATGACCTCCAATTGACCTAAAGTAATCGATTTGATGAATTCATCACGAACCGTATCACGAACCCTTCCATGTACAATTACCGCAATTCGTCCTTTCACCATCCTATACCCCACTTGGTTATGAGTATGGTCAAAGTGTCAACTCTCACTAGATCGAGTCTAGCCCAAGTGAAATTAGTTATCGCCCTAAGACTCATTACTCTATATGTCAATGAGAACACTCTTCATGACATATTTGTCGCCAAATTTTACAAGTAATGATCCCGACAAGAGGCTACGGGTATCTCTTCCGCTAATCCGTATGGTGAACCTTTATTGGCTACTCAATTACCTTCAATACCTCAAGCTGCACTCCAAGCACCACCCTATGAGCGACCTCTCGAAGGCAACAAGGAATGGAGTCAAAGCACGAATCAAGATCCAAGATATCCTCGAGTACCTCAAATTTCTAAGGATACTTGCACCATTGCTATGATGAGATTATCACCGACACTAAAGAAGATATCCATGTGATGATCTCATGGCAGTCATCCAATGTACTTACTACCGCTTAGTAAGCATCCACATGTCAACTATAAATATCTCATATTTACGCTTCGAGATCCACCGCTGATCCAATCAAGGAATATGACATGTGTTAGTCTAACCGGATTAATGATGTCCAGCCTCATTAATCCTATGACTAGGAAAATTTAGATACCGACATAATTGCACATGATAGGAATCTCAGAGTATGATCACATCATAATTTCCTTCATGCTATGTCATATATCATGGACTTCATTAATTCGATTAAAGATCCAATCAATTCAAAAACACCGCTCATGAATATCAAATTAATGAAATATGCCTTTCTTTATTTATTCATAAAGTCTGCATAACGACTTTCAATAAAACGCGCTAAAGGGATTGCCTTTTGTGGCACTACTTAACAATCTAACTGCATCGACATCCATAAGTCGACTTACATTGGTGAACAAGGCGATTTATCGATCGAGCAAGCATAAGTCGACTTACACATGGTACAAGTTGACTTACACTTACAATATACTATTGTAAATTGCTATTTGATACCGCCAACCGTTATGTATCATCGTAAATTGTTATATAACACCGTTAATTAAATATTATCGTGCCGTTGCAGTATTTAATTTATGTAATGCATGATTTGAGGAACCATCGATGATGGTTTCTCACTGAGTTCGCAAACTCACCCAACATTGCAATTATTTTTCAGGATCAAGTCAGAGTATGATTACAGCAAGTAAGTCAGAGTTCAGGTCGGGATTAGTCTCATGTCTGCATTTGAGTCTTTCTCGATTTATGTAAATTTGTATTTTCGCAGAATTGTACTATTATTATAGAGGGCCCCCAACCGATTAATATTGCATTGTGAATTGAATATTGAAAGAGTGTTTTGATTGAAAATGTTTCAATATCGCGGCCCAAATTGTTTATTGATTTCTACACACTCGAAAGTGTTTTCAAAAGAAAATGTCATAATGAGTAATTAAACTGAATTGATCGCTTCTAAGATGTCACCCTCGAGGTCACGGCTCTGGATATCACCATCGATATCGTTCGGTCTCATGAGTGGGTGCTACACTTCAAATATCGTTTCCACACTTATGATACATATAACCTTAATACTTTCACTGGTCATAGTGTATTCCCATTATCAGCTCCCTGACAACTTTTTCAACTACCAATTTCATTGTCTTACATTTCAATCTTTTCATCATTGCATCATACCCACGTATTTTCCCACTCAAACCATTATCATAGATATACAATCATTCTTGACTTCTCACTAATATCTTCTGACTCCAAGGAATAAATTCGTATTCATAAACTCTCATCCTAATAATCAAACCCAATCGTAGCCTCCCTAAACCATAAAACATTTTATTCTCACCCACTTTGCTTATACACTTTCAATCTTGCCATTTCTAACATATCTTTATATTTCCTCTATCATTCCACAGCTAGATGTATTCATATCTATCCCACGATCAAGGATATACTCCAATATAACTCCGATGTTGCAGTTCATATTATATATCCACCAATAACAATACACTAAATCTTTATTTGTCAAATCGAATCATACACTTTTTCTTAAGTCTCGATATCCACAACTTCCACTTAGCACATTCAAACATATCTCCATTTTCCTCACTATTTCTAATCACTTAAACAATTGGTACAGGCTCATACATGTGACTCATATGCTAGACTGGGGATCAGTTGTCACTGTTTGCCGTGACATGACTTCAATGCATGTAACTCGACACAAATTTCGTAATGCCCATATACAATCGCATTTCGGCTCGATACCATAATGTAATATCTCACTCCGCAAGACCCGAACCCGATATCGATGGTAATATCCGAGCCTGTGCCTTACGAGGGTGGTATACTAGAGCAGTCAAAACCGTTTAAATACTCCGTATGACATTTTTATTTCATTGAAAACACTCACATGTGCAGAAATCAATAAACAACTTGGGCCCAATCTTACACAAAAACATTTCAATCAAAAAATAAATTCAGAAATCACATTTCAATGCAACATTTATCAATCTGGGCCCTCTACAATGACAGTACTATTATGCAGAAATTGCAGAAATACAAATCTTATAAAAAAACAGAATAACACTAATGCAGACGTGAACTGATCCCGACTCGAACTCTGACTTGCAAGCGGTAGACATACTCCCGTGCCCAACTGGGTACTCTTCAATCCCTGAAAAATATTTACAATATTGGGTGAGTTTGCGAACTTAGTAAGAAACCATCATTGTTGGGCCCGGGACCCGGATTCTCCGATTCCCGAGGCGGCCCCTCAGGTTGCGCTGGCGACGGGCGCCCAATAACCTCGGACCCGATCCTAACATCCATACAAATACATAATTCGATTCACACATACATACACATATACTCATACATATATTCTACCCATGCATTCCATTTGTGAAATTAAACACCCCATAAACTAAGGGGCTTCATGCCATTACAACTTAACGGAAATTCAGCAAGTATTCTCAAAGGTAGCATAATACAAAATGAAATTTAATTCCAAAATACATAAGTATGCTCCATGATGAAATGTTTGGCGGGCTAGCCAAAATACTAACTTAATGCAAGGCTCCTAACTAGCTTGAAGTTTCCGCTGTTTCGCAAGGTCGCATAATCGCCTCGATCCGCACCGAGGAGGGAGAGTAATGGGGTGAGCTACGAAACTCAGTAGCATATACGTTTATAGCCATTGGCAACGAGCCACACAATCAAACATATAACAAATCATCAAACCATCACTATACAATCGTCGCATCACAATTTATGTCATATGATTTCACAATATACCAATTTAACATGTCATGCTCAACAAATCAATCGTATGCACAAACAATTGGCTCGAGAGTTTCAGAAACGATCCGATAAATCGGGTTAAACCAGAACTATCCGAGTCCGATTTCTCAAGGATCTCGTTGCCAAGCGGCAGCCGGAGAAGGCTTTATGTCAACGCACGTGAATCCATCCGTAACTCTTACCCAAACAAAGCACATAATCCATTCGTTTCATGTTCAAAACATTTTATCAAAGCTTTCGAAATTCTCGTTCTTTTCATTTTTGCACAATGCCATAAGGCTGATTAAAGCCATGCATAATCATAGTCATAATGCAAGTTCGATATGCCTCATATAATTTAACACAAGTAATGTCACATAATGCAAACAAGCATACACAAGGCAATTTGCCCATACACACAATAACCATAAACATATTACCCACCTAATATCGCTCAAGTATCCGACTCACTGGTGTCCTTCCTCTTGCGATGGAATCGGGTCAGCTTGGTTTCCTATAATAAACCAAGTTCTCATTCAATCAATATCCACAGAAAATATCCAAAGCTTGGAAATCCAAAATAAAGCACTAAAAGTCTATATTCGACCTCCTCCTAAAATTTCAAACCCTTAAGGGCAAATTCCGAACTTCCCTTCTTCATACAACTTATAGCCCTTGGTCTCTAGTTCACAATGAATCAAGAATCACTTCAATTGGACATCTACACTAAAAGATATGTCCAAAATATCAAAAAGTTCACTTTCGTAACAATCGGGCGCCATGAGAAGGGACGCCACCGCAATGAACTAACCAGTTCGTCGCAGCGGCCTACTCGCTCACATGTGAGGTGAGCGCGTGAGCATATATTCATGCGACGCAGCACATTTAGGCGCCGCAAGATGCACATCATATTGTGCACGTCGCGACGTGCACCCTGTGCACGCGGCATCTCCATTCCTCTCCGCACTCCACGGCGTGCTCATGCGCACGTCGCAACGTGCGGGTCGGAGTGGCGACTCTGAACCTCTTTTCTCCTGCATTTTTCGACTTCAATCCTTCCCATTTGTAAAAACAACACCTCTAAACATTAGATCAAGTACTCTACCATAATTCTAACTCATTTTAAGCTTCCAATCCATCACAAAATCAGCAAGCCAAAGATTTCTACCCATTTTTCTTCCGAAAATCCTAAACCATCGATTAACACCATACCAAGCTATACCAGGTTTAATCCAACCCAAAGCAAGAAGAAACGAAATAAAACTTACCGGAAAACGCTTCAAAACTATAAAAAATCCTCAAGAATTGAACACCCTATCTCTTTCTCCTCTTCTCCCCTACAACAACTTCCTCTCTTCTTTCTCTTCTCTTTTTCCTTTTCTTTTCTCTCCTTCTATTTCTTTCTTTCTTTCTAATACTATTTCCCTTAAGTCTAAATGAAATGGTCAATGACCATTTTACCCCTCCATACAAAGCCTTAACCCATTTTAACCCTAGTGTTCTTCCTCAAATGCCCTCACACATATTACCCGTTAATTCTCATTTTAACCACATTAAACGCAAATACATCTCAATTATCCACTAATACTCCAAAATTAATCAAACTAAGGCATAAACACATAATTATCACAATTCATGCTTAATATCATCATAAAAAAAATTTGGGGTCCAACATTTCTCCCCTTTTAAAAGAAATTTCGTTCTCGAAATTTACCTGAATCATGAAAGAGATGCGGATACTTCTCCTGCATGGCTTCTAATGGCTCCCATGTAGCCTCCTCTACCGAATGATTCCTCCATAGGACTTTGACTAACAGAACCGTCTTGTTCCTGAGGACTTTTTCTTTAGTGTCCAGAATCTCCACTGGTAGCTCCTCATAACTCAGATCATCCCGCAACTAAACTTCACTAATCTGAATGATATGAGAAGGATCTGATCTATACCTCCTCAACATAGACACATGGAAGACATCATGAATCTGAGATAATTCCGGAGGTAATGCCAATCTGTAGGCGAGTGGTCTAATCCTTTCAAGGATCTCATAAGGACCCACATACCTCGGACTCAACTTACCCTTTTTGCCGAACCTCATCACTCCTTTCCAAGGAGACGTCTTAAGGAACACTTTCTCACCGACTTCAAATTCCATCTCCTTTCGGTGTGCATTAATGTAACTCTTCATCCTATCCTGTGCTGCCTTAAGTCGCTGCTTAACCAGATTGATCTTATCAACCGTCGTCTGAATCAATTCTGGTCCTTCCAATCTCCGCTCTCCTTCTCCATCCCAACAAATCGGAGTCCTACACCTCTTGCCATACAATGCCTCATATGGAGCCATCTGAATGCTCGAATGGTACGAATTATTATAAGCGAATTTGAACAATGGCAAATGTTCATCCCAAGCTCCTCGAAAATCCATCACACAAGCCCGAAGCATCCCCTCAAGAGTCCGAATAGTCCTCTCAGATTGACCATCCGGTTGAGGGTGAAAAGTCGTACTAAAATTCAGCTTCGTCCCTAAAGCTTCCTGCAAATTACCCCAAAACCTCGAAGTAAACCTAGGATCCCTATCGGACATAATCGAATCCGGAATCCCATGCAGTCTCACTATCTCATCGATATACTTCTTTGCTAACACATGCAAAGAATCAGTCTGTTTAATCGCCAAAAAGTGAGCTGACTTGGTCAACCGGTCCACAATAACCCAAATAGCATCATGCCTCCTACTAGTCTTGGGCAATCCCATCAGAAAATCCATCGTCACCCTTTGCCACTTCCACTCCGGAATAGGCAACGGCCTCAACTTGCCCGAAGGTGCCTGGTGTTCAGCCTTAACTTGCTGACACACTAGACACTTACTGACAAACTCTGCTATATTCCTCCTCATGCCCTTCCACCAAAAATGCTCTCTCATATCCCTGTACATCCTGGTACTACCTGGATGCATGACATAAGGCGCATTGTGTGCCTCATCCATAATCTCAGCCTTAACCTCTTGCACATATGGAATACACAATCTGTTCCCCACTGTCATAAGTCCATCATCCCTCACCTCTATTTCAGAAATCTTGCCATTCCGAATTTCATCCCTAAGTCTGCTCAACTCTGCATCTTGAACCTGCAACTCACTAACTTTCTCCCTGAGTATCGATCTCACTCGGAAGTTAGCTAGAAGGCAATTCGGCTCCTCCCGCTTCAAGCTTATCTTAAGCTTGGCCATCTCTTCCAATAAAGGAAGATAAACCGTCCGAACATGCGCAATCGAAGACTTTCTACTCAAAGCGTCCGCCACTACATTGGCCTTGCCTGGGTGATACTCAATCAACAAGTCATAGTCCTTAAGTAACTCAATCCACCGTCGCTGCCTCAAATTCAATTCCTTCTGATTCAACAAATACTTAAGGCTCTTGTGATCGGTAAAGATCCTCGTCTGAACTCCATACAGATAATGCTGCTAAATCTTCAAAGCAAAGATCACAGCTGCCAACTCCAAATCATGTGTTGGATAATTCAACTCATAAGGCTTCAACTGCCTCGAAGCATAAGCAATTACCCGGTCTCCCTACATCAAAACACAGCCAAAACCCTTCCTCGAAGCATCATATACACAGTATATCCCTCATCTCCAGAAGGCAACATCAAAATCGGAGCACTCGTCAATCTGTGCTTGAGCTCCTCAAAGCTTTTCTGACACTCATCACTCCAAACAAACTTCTGAGTTTTCCTCAACAACTTCGTCATCGGAGCGGCTATCATGGAGAATCCCTCCATAAATCTCCTGTAATAGCCAACCAAACCCAGAAAACTCCTCACCTCTACTACATTCTTCGGTGCTTCCCAATGTACCACAACTTCTATCTTCCTTGGATCCACATGCACTCCTCGCTCTGAGATCACATGTCCAAGGAATGCAACTTCCCTCAGCCAAAATTCACATTTATTGAATTTGGCATACAGCTCATTCCTCCTCAAAGTCTCCAAAGAAATCCTCAAATGCTCCTCATGCTGCTCATCACTCTTGGAATAAACCAATATATCATCAATGAAGACAATGATAAATTGGTCCAATAATGGCTTAAAAACCCGATTCATCAAATCCATAAACGCTGCAGGCGCATTCTTCAATCCAAAAGGCATCACCATAAACTCAAAATGCCCATACCGAGTCCTGAAAGCAGACTTAGGCACATCCGACTCCTTAATCCTCAACTGATGATAACGCGACCTCAAATCTATCTTAGAGAAGACTTCCGCCCCTTGCAATTGATCAAACAGATCATCGATGCGAGGGAGCAGATACCTGTTCTTCACCGTAACTTGATTCAACTTCCGATAGTCCACACACATCCTCAACGATCCATCTTTCTTCTTTACAAAAAGAACCGGAGCTCCCCAAGGCGAAGAGCTCGATCGAATATACCCCTTCTCCAACAACTCCTCCAACTGCTCCTTAAGCTCTTTCAATTCCGCCGAAGCCATCTGGTAAGGCGAAATTGAAATCGGCGCCGTACCTGAAAAGAGCTCAATGGGAAACTTAATTTTTCTAGCTGGTGGTAGTCCTGGTAATTCCTCGGGAAAGATGTCCGAGAATTCCATGACTACTGGAATATCCTCCAGCTTACCTCTATCTGCCCTGGATGTCCACCACATAGGCCAAAAACGCCTCATAACCCTTCCTTATCATCTTTTCTGCTGTCAATGCTGAAACAATTATGGGCGGACTCGCTTTTCTGTCCCCAATAAACACTACTCTTCTACCGTCATCCAATTCAAACTCCACTGTCTTCTACTTACAATCCAAACGGGCGTTGTACTTCTCCAACGTATCCATACCCAAAATCATATCTAATCCTCCCATCTTTAGTGGCATCAAATCGACCACTAGAAGTTCTCCATCAATGCGAATCTCACAACCTCTATACACTTGACTAATCACAATATACTGGCCGATTGGAGTACACACGGATCTACTCGAGGAAACAAACGAATGAGTAGAACCCGGATCAATCAAAGCAATCACAATATCAAAAAATAACTGAACCGTACCCGTGATAACATCTGGAGCGGTCTCTGCATCCTCGCGGGTCATCGCAAACACCCTAGCTGGTGCCTGCCCTCTCGGTCTCTCCCGAAGACTCACCCTCTAGGCTGCATCTGAACTGCCTACTTCTGTTGCAGTCCTCTGTCCCATGGTCTCTGTCCTCCTCCCTAACTTGCATCTCGACTCTCTCTTATCGTGGAGGCCGAGGACACTCTCCGCAATGTGTCCCTTTTCCCCACAGTTGAAACAAGCTCCTGTCAATATGAAGCACTCTCCTTATGGGATCTCCCGCAATGCTCACACTTCGGGACGAACGACCTATCTCCATCTCCCCTTCTATCGCCGCCCACCGCTGAGGCTCAGGAGAAACAGAGAAGTCCTCATTGGCCTAGTCGCCTCGCACCATCGCTTCTCTCCTCGATCAATCCAGGAAGCTCCTAACACTCACATGCCGCATAGGAGTACTAGTGCTACCTCCCTCTTGAATCGCTCTTCCTTTTCTCTTCTTGTTCACAACACTTTGATGTTCTCAATATTTTCTACCTCAAGGTCGCCTCAACCACCATCGAAAATCACATAAATTCTGCACTATCACCTTCTCTCTCGATGGCTGTGCAGACCCGCCTCAAACCGGCGACACCTAGAGCCTCGCTTAGCATCAAACCAAGCATACCGCCAATCAAGGTGGAACCGATGCTCATACTCACTCACTGACATCTCCCTCTGAGTCAAATTGAGGAACTCCCTCTGCTTCTGCTGAATATAAACCTCTGACAGATATTTCTTTGTGAAAGTAGCAAGGAAGTCCTACCATGCCAACCCTACTGGCCTCATCTGACTCCCTGGCACAGTCTTCCACCAATACAAAGCATCTCCCTGAAGCAAACTTGCAGCATAGATGACTCTCTCACATCCTCACACTCCATCCGATCCAAAGACTCTCTCGCTTTCTCAACCAAGTCTCGCTTCTTCTCGATCCGATGTCCCAAAGAAATCAATCGCCCATACTTCTCAACCTATCGAATCGCTCCGCCTTCCGAGTGGGGCAATGAGTAGAAGGTCGTGGCATCCACCCATAGGCTGAACAAATGCCTGAGTGAACGCCTGAAATAGCCTCGGATCTAATAGAGGCACTTGCTCAGATAATCAAGCGACTCGAAGTCGGCGATGAACGGGCTCACTACTTAGCCCTACTGAAGCCTCAAAGATGCCCTGGCTATCGACTCATCACCCTTCCTCTCTAGTCGGAGAGTCAGTGCAATGAATCCTTGCAAAGCTCCTCGTGTCCTTCTACGAGGTGGCATCGTACTCCTTCAAAGGGAAACACTAAGGATTAGCTATAGGGCAATCTACATGTATGCATGTTATGCATGTCACTTAATCAATGAAACAATTAATCATATGTCAAACAATTCATCCTACTATGCAGTCTAAGCCAAGGACACTAAACCTAGGCACTCTGATACCAAACATGTTGGACCCGGGTCCCGGATTCCCCGATTCCCGAGGCGGCCCCTCAGGCTGCGCTGGCGACGGGTGCCCAATAACCTCGGACCCGATCCCAACATCCATACAAATACATAATTCGATTCACACACATACATACATATATACTCATACATACATTCTACCCATGCATTCCATTTGTGAAATTAAACACCCCATAAACTAAGGGGCTTCATGCCATTACAACTTAACGGAAATTCAGCAAATATTCTCAAAGGTAGCATAATACAAAATGAAATTTAATTCCAAAATACATAAGTATGCTCCATGATGAAATGCTTGGCGGGCTAGCCAAAATACTAACTTAATGCAAGGCTCCTAACTAGCTTGAAGTTTCCGATGCCTTGCAAGGTCGACAATCGTCTCGTTCTGCACCTGAGGAGGGGAGAGTAATGGGGTGAGCTGCGAAGCTCAGTGGCATATACGTTTATAGCCATTGGCAACGAGCCACACAATCAAGCATATAACAAATCATCAAACCATCACTATACAATCGTCGCATCACAATTTATGTCATATGATTTCATAATATACCAATTTAACATGTGTCATGCTCAACAAATTAATCGTGTATGCACAAATAATTGACTCGAGAGTTCCGTAAAACGATCCGGATAAACCGAAGTTAAATCCGTAAACTATCCGAGTCCCATTTCTCAAGGATCTCGTTGCCTCAAGCAGGCAGCCGGGAGAAGGCTTTATGTCAACGTGCACGTGACTCTATCCGTAACTCTCTTACCCAAACAAAACACATAATCCATTCGTTTCATGTTCAAAGCATTTTATTAAAGCTTTTGAAATTCTCATTCTTTTCATTTTTGCACAATGCCATAAGGCCGATCAAAGCCATACATAATCATAGTCATAATGC
This sequence comes from Erythroxylum novogranatense, assembly GCA_029891385.1. NCBI lineage: Eukaryota > Viridiplantae > Streptophyta > Magnoliopsida > Malpighiales > Erythroxylaceae > Erythroxylum > Erythroxylum novogranatense. Next base: position 17,621,514 of record CM057225.1, read on the forward strand.
AAGTTCGATATCTCTCATAGAATTAAACACAAGCAATGTCACATAATGCAAGCAAGCATACACAAGGCAATTTGCCCATACACACAATAACCATAAACATATTACCCACCTAATATCGCTCAAGTATCTGACTCACTGGTGTCCTTCCTCTCATGATGGAATCGGCCTTGCTTGGTTTCCTATAATAAACCAAGTTCTCATTCAATCAATATCCACAGAAAATATCCAAAGCTTGGAAATCCAAAATAAAGCACTAAAAGTCTATATTCGACCTCCTCCTAAAATTTCAAACCCTTAAAGGCAAATTCCGAACTTCCCTTCTTCATACAACTTATAGCCCTTGGTCTCTAGTTCACAATGAATTAAGAATCACCTCAATTGGACATCTACACCAAAAGATATGTCCAAAATATCAAAAAGTTCACTTTCAGAACAACTGGGGGGCTCGTCATGCGAAAGCACAAATATGTCGTTGCTATGACGTTTCACCGACGCACATCGCGACATGCACATTTAGGATGCCATGGCGTGCACATCATGTTGTGTGACGCCATGACGCACGCACCTGCGTGCACGCTGGTGTCTCCATCTCTCCAGACGCCACAAGGCGTTTTCACAAGACGTCATGACGCTGCGGGTCGAGTGGCGACTCGAACCTTTTTCTCCTGCATTTTCGACTTCAATCCTTCCCATTTGTAAAACAACACCTCTAAACATTAGATCAAGTACTCTACCATAATTCTAACTCATTTTAAGCTTCCAATCCTCACAAAATCAGTAACCCAAAGATTTCTACCCATTTTTCTTCCGAAAACCCTAAACCGCCGATTAACACCATACCAAGCTATACCAGGTTTAATCCAACCCAAAGCAAGAAGAAACGAAATAAAACTTATCGGAAAACGCTTCAAAACTATCAAAAATCCTCAAGAATCGAACACCCTATCTCTTTCTCCTCTTCTCCCCTACAACAACTTCCTCTCTTCTTTCTCTTCTCTTTTTCCTTTTCTTTTCTCTCCTTCTATTTCTTTCTTTCTTTCTAATACTATTTCCCTTAAGTCTAAATGAAATGGTGAATGACCATTTTACCCCTCCATAAAAAGCCTTAACCCATTTTAACCCTAGTGTTCTTCCTCAAATGCCCTCACACATATTACCCTTTAATTCTCATTTCAACCACATTAAACGCAAATACATCTCAATTATCCACTAATACTCCAAAATTAATCAAACTAAGGCATAAACACATAATTATCACAATTCATGCTTAATATCATCATTAAAAAAATTCGGGGTCCAACAATCATCGATGGTTCACTCAACTCATGCATATTCACATGATTCACAGTATCACATATATCACTTGCAGAAATATCACAGTATCCACATTTAATCATTTACATATGTAATGCACATGTGACACTGTCCATTTTCATTACGGTGTTGTGATCGAGCGCCTATTAGTGATCAGAAATCAGACGCGTCTAGGGAGTAGGAGAGCCCTCTGGGTATGCACTAACACCCCTCAAGCTCAAGGCTCGGTTCAATATCAGTAAACAGTAATCGCGTCTTCGGAAGTTGGAGAGCCCTCTGGGTATGTAGTACTTTTCACGCGTCAGTAGGGATAGGAGAGCCATCTGGGTATGCACTAATCCCTTTTGAGCTCGAGGCTCTTTTTCAGTGATAGAGCTTGTAGCTCTCATGAGCGACTCCAAATATAATCGCCTTTATCTTATCATGCCTTTATGCATGAATGCACATGTATCAATTCACATTCACAATCATTTTACATTGCAAAAACCAATTCCTATTCCTTCAGACCCTCGGTCCGGTAAGTTAGTCATTAGCAAATTTCATATTCACAATTCATTTCATAGCAGCATTCATATACAGTATACACAATTTGCACTTCAATATCACATTCAATTACTTCGGACACCCGTGGTCCGAAATCAATCAAAGCAAACACATATATCCCTTCATTATCACCACATGGCATAATTGCAAAATATTAAACACATATAGGTTGAGAAACCAACTAGGTTACTCACCTGAACTTCCTAGTCATTGCTCGAAGCTCCAAAGATCGTCCGTGGAATAACGATCCAACGGTGCCTCTATAATAATTAAATAGTCATTCATTAAATGCACAGTCAAAACAATTTGATGATGCACATGTCGTAAATAAAAAACGTACAATGCCTATTCATGACCCTCCCGGCACTATTTCCCAATTTTCACTTCTAATATCTAGTCAATTAATCACGTCATATCCACTCGGATATTCTCAAGAAAGATCTCAATTTCAGTGTCACTATTCTCTATATCAAAATTCACACTTTATACTTAGTTCCCAAAACTCTCAATAGCATTTCCTTAAATTCAGAATCGCACAATTATATCTCAATTATCCATAAACAACCCCTAGGTTGCAATAGAACCTATTCTCAAATTTCATTCAATACTTTCTTCTTTTTTTCCTTAATTGTAGACCTCTTTCCCTAGTTAATAATGAATCAAGAATCACCTCAATTTGAGGTCTACACCATAATTTATGCCTTAAAAACTAAACCCAATCAATTCAGAAAAACCATCCTCGCCGCGACGTAAGGACACTCGCCACAGCGTCCAGCTAGGCTTGTCGCGATGTGTCAATTTCTACACATCGCGACGTCTAAATGGTTACTCGTCATGACGTCCCGCTTTCGTCAGCGCTCTCACAAGACGTCATGGCGACGCTTCGTCGCGACGTCCAATAGTTCCTTTGTCGCGACGTGCGGCCCTGGTTCGTCTTCTCCGATCGATTTTTCCGCCATTTCTCACTCTAAAAACTTCCACAACTCACCCATAACCACCCCAATCACAATATAAATGCCATAAATGCATCAAGCAACATTAAAGAACAACATTAAAACCATATACTCACCGATCGAGCCTCAATTCCGCAAATCTCTGAAATTCCTCTAACTTTTTCCCTTTCCTCTAGCATCCACGGTTTACTCCCAAAAATCACACAAAACATCATTTTCCTTAAGCATCAAGCAAGGCTTTGCACAAAGAGGAACAAGCAAACAAAATCTCAAAGGAAGAAGAAAGATCGATCAATGGAGGAGGAACGTATGCCTTAGGGAGAGAAGGATTTTTTTCTCCAACATTTAAAAATCTAAGCTATTTAAAGGATAAACAAATAAACCTCCGGTCTTTTCCTCACAATACAAGTAGATCTCTTTCTTTTTTCACAATCATTTTCAGTCCAATTTGTCTCCAAATTTCAATGGCTCGACATGTTAATTTCTAGAATCATGTGACTAATTTTCCATAGCCATTTGACCGTCATTTCGGTCCTATACAATCATTCAGTTCGCCACTCGAAAAATTTCCTGTTCGGACTCTTTCTCTCGATTTCCAGAAAAATTCCTAAGGGTCACTATCAATTGACGGTCACTCTAAAACATTTCCAATTCAACTATACAAGCCCAATTATTTCCAAAATTCCCAATAAATCATAATCAAATCTAATTATCTCCAATTTCACAATTCATATCAGTATCACAATTAAAAGCCAGGAAAATGTCATGAATGCATGTACCTACATGTGCATGTGCTAAAAGACTCAATCCTCTACAATTAGAGGCCAAATGAATGATTACATTTCAAATATGCAATGCAACAACCTAACCTGTCCCAATTTACCAATTTACCCTTCCCATCGGGGACGGGATGTTACAATTCTATTAAGACTTTGAGAACGTATAGAGGCACATAATATATTGTTTGTGAAGACTTCTTAAGAAAGCTTGGAATTAAGCATCAGTTGACAAATAGCTAAACTCCTAAAAAAAATGGAGTGGTAAAAAGAAAAAAGAGAATTATCATGGATATGGCGAGAAGCATGTTATTTTGTAAGAAGTTACCCAAAAGTTTATAGGCAAAGGTTGTGGCTTGTGCAATCTATATTTTGAATAGGTATCTTAGAAAAAGAGTTCGTAATAAAACTCTACAAGAAGCATGGAGTGGACGAAAGCCTAATCTTAGTCATATAAGAGTATTTGGTTGCATACCATATTCATATGTGTCTGATAAGTTGAGAAAGAAGCTAAATGAAAAGGTAGAAAAATGTATATTTCTTACTTACAACATGGAAACAAAAGGTTATAAGCTTTATAATCCAAAGACTCAAAAAGTGATCATCAGTCAAGATGTTACTTTTGAAGAAGATGGAGTATGGGATTAGTCAGAAAAAGAAAAGAAATCATTGCTAGTATTGGTGTCTATAAATAATGAATTGGAAACGACTAATCAAACTAGAGAGTCGTCTTCACCTCCAGTTCCTAAAGAGCTAACTCATGTTGATTTTTTCATCTTCTTCTATTTCCCCTTCACTTAGGCACTCACAACAAAAACGTCATCCACCCACTTATTTAAAAAATTACCAAGTAAGTGATGATAACAATGATGATAAAGTTATGACCCATTATGCTTTCTTTATAGATTGTGATCCAATATTGTTAGAGGAAACAGTGAATGATGGTCATTGGATTAAAGTAATGGATGAAGGAATGTATGCCATAGAAAAGAATAAAACATGGGAGTTAACCACTTTACGAAAAGGAAAGAAGCCTGTTGACGTTAAATGGATATATAAGACAAACTACAAGCCCAATAGAGAAACGGAATGCTTTAAAGCAAGATTAGTTACAAAAGGATACAAGCAAAAGTCAGGTATTGATTATTCTAAAGTATTTGCACCTATTGTAAGATTGGATATTGTATGTTTAATCATTTCACTTGCTATTCAAAGTAATTGGACGATTTTATCAAATGGAAGTCAAATCAACTTTTTGAATGGTGTACTTGAAGAAAAAGAAGTATACGTTGAGCAACCACCAGGATTTGTAAAGCAAGGAGAAGAAGATAGGGTTTGTTTGTTAAAGAAGACATTGTATGATATTAAACAAGCATCAAGGGTATGGTAGACTCGTATTAATACTTATTTCAATGAACATGGCTTTCATAAGTGTCAATATGAATATACTTTGTTTATCAAGATCAGCAAGAAAGGAGACATTGTTATAGTTTATTTCCATGTAGATGATGTGATCTTTACTAGTAATAATTCAAGACTATTGTTAGAAATCAAGAAGGATGTGGTTGCTCGCTTTGAGATAACATAAATGAGATTAATGTCCTACTTTCTTGGTATCAAGGAAAAGAAAACAAATGAAGGCATATTTATTTCGCAACGAAAATATGCAAAAGATATTTTGAAGAAATTCAAGATAGATGTGTGTAAGTCAATTTTACCACCAGTTGAAGAAAGATTACAGCTTGTAAACGATGGCAGTGGTGATTTGGTTGATGCAACAAATTTTAGAAGACTTATTAGAGATCTTAGGTATTTAACTAAAACTACGCTAGATATTGTTTACAAAGTGGAAATCGTGAGTAGATTTATGGATTCACCATGACAATCTCATTGGTAAGCCACAAAACAAATTTTACGATATATTAAAGGCACGATTGATGATGACATATTTTATTCAAACTATAAATATATAATACAGATAATGATTGAGCTGGTGACGTTGAAAAGAGAAAAACACTTTAGTTTATGCTTTTCATCTCAATTTTGGAGCATTTTCTTGGTCTTCAAAGAAGCAACAAGTAGTTACTCTTTCAACTGCAGAAGTAGAGTATATAACATTAACAAATTACAATAATCAAGTGATTTAGCTACCAATGATGCTTAGCAAATTACAACACCAACAAGATGGTCCAACGATAATCTACTTCCATAATAAATTAGCAATCCCTTTAACGAAGAATCTAGTATTCCATGGTCAAAGTAAGCATATTGACATTAAACATCATGGTTAAAGGTAAGGAAATTATAGCTGAGTATTGTGCATCTGAAGATTAAATAGCAGATATTTGCACGAAGCCTTTGAAAGTTAAGCTATTTTATAAGTTGAAGATCATGCTCAGAATGATTAAACCAAGTTTAAGAGAAAATGTTAGAAATTACACTTGATTTAATGAATATTTTTAAATTATGAGTTAAAAATTGTTATATTTGACTTGGTCAAAATATCAAGCCAAATTGATTTTGAATTCCTTTAAACAGTGAAGTTGAAGTTGGCAATTATAGTCGGTAATAATTAACTTTGTTTTCTTTATAAATATGGCCATTTGACCATTATATGTGCATCATACAAACAATCAAAAGAAAAGGGAGTGAAATAAAGATGTGAAAGTTTTGTAAGGTGCCCAACTCCAGCAAATTGTGTAGTGTGAAGTATTAATAAAATTTTGAGTTTGTATTTTATTATTAAATTTGTTTTTTAGATAATTATAATTAATTTAATTGCCAACACACCAGCTTGGAAAAGATTCATTAGTACTCATAATTATTTAGGTTTTAAAGCATTAAGTGTATTCACGATCTCGTTGGAATGTCATTGCAGACTGCAGCGTTAGGGTTGGAATTTAGCAACCAAAAATTAGAGCAACGGAGCAAGGGCATCTATAGGTTAGGTACGATAGTGTAGGGTGACACATGTATAATAGAATTTGTACCAGGCAGTGGTGGCAAGATAGTGGGAGTGGAGGCGGAGACGAGTTGAACTAAGAGGATAAGGTTGCTTGTGGCAGTAGTGCCACTGCTGCTAGTGCAAAAGTACTGTAAACATCTTGTACTTGATTTCCAGCCTTACAATTGATTATGCTAGATGGTTATGTCTGATTTTGATGGGGCTACGCGCTGCTGCTTGGATCCATGAGATTGGTTGACTTTGGCTCAGAGATACTTGCAAAATAATAAAGGCACACTGGGGGTTAACTGTCGGTAGGCCCCTCCAACGCTCAAGTTAGTCTTTTTCTTGTGAGGGTTTTGGTGGCTAGGAATAAAGAAAGAATAGGGTTCTAAAGTCATGCCTTTTTCATGATGAGGTAATGAACTTATATATGAAAAATACCTACTAGGTTTAGGTCTTCCCTTATGAGTGGGAAGTCACCATTTATGAATGGGCCGTCTATGCCTGGGCTTGGGCCTGGGCCTAGCAAGACCGACCCAACCATAAGCCCCCTACTCCTCGACTCTGATCATGGAGAAGGGTCGATGGAGTACATAAGGATTGTGCGGCTCATCCGCATGACAGTTTGTGATAGGCCCGATCTGTAGGAAAATCCCGGTGTGTACATCACATGTACACGGTGCGGAAAACAAAAATTTTTGTTCCAAGACCTTCCCGAAAGCCAGGATCCATGTATCTATATAACAAAGTCAAACCATAACAACCAAAAGAGACCGTCTCTAACGGTAATCCACGCACAGATCGGAGAACCTAACCGGGGCAAACCCTTTGACCCGGGAATAGCTAGAATAAAGTAAAGACTGCTAGATCTTACCTTTATTCTTAGAGAGCTTGGTGTAAACGATGAAGAAGAAAGCTTGGAGAGGAGATGAAGAGTGATGATCGATGATGAAGAAGAGATCTTCTCTTTTTGGTTTCTAAAACCCTTCTTTTTCAAAACCCACGATCATCCATTCTTCTCATCTTTTAGCCATGTGTCTTTTAACTCTTTAAAGACACATTAAAAGCTAATGGTGGAGGCTTGTCCACGTTAGCCTTTATATATATATATATATATATATATATATAAAGTTAAGATGATAAGGCCTCTCCTCCTTCATCCACGTTGACATACACACACACACACACATATATATATATATATTAATTATTTAATTAATTAATAATATATATGTATATAAATGTCAAGTGGTCCAACAGATCGGGTCGGTCCTACGGCCACTAGGGTCCCGGATGGAAAAACACCAAGACCTGTTTCAAAGAATATCGATGTCATGATCTCATCGACATATCTCGATCTCATCGGGATCCATTTAGTTCCATTGCTCTCCATTTATTGGATCTCTTTCTAAAACTATTTTACGAATTCTCCGAATCACTCTTATGCGTGTGACCCATTAGGTTCCCGGTTATGTTGGCCACTTAGATTAACACTTAATCTGAGCAAGTCATGAGCGGTATCTAGCAACACATCATGACCCCCAATTGACCGGAAAGTAATTGGTTTGACGAATGAACCTATGTTCATCACGGACCATATCACGAACCATTCCATAGACAATTACTGTGCAATTCGTCCTTTCACCATGCTATACCCCACTTGGTTATGAGTATGGGCAAAGTGTCAACTTTTACTAGACTGACTACGTCAAATCTAGTTCAAGTGATATCAGTTCTCGTCTTGGGACTCATTACTTTATATGTCACTGAAGACACTCTTCATGACATATGAACTCCGGCCAGAGATTTTCAAGTAATGACCCTGACAAGAGGCCATAGGTATCATCTTCTGCTATCATAGAAGTGGTGAATCCTCTATTGGCTACTCAGTTACCTTCGAATACCTCAAGCTGTACGCAAGCACCACCCTATGAGCGACCTCTGTAAGGCAACAAGGAATGGAGTCAAAGCACGTAATCAAGATTCAAGATATCCTTGAGTACCTCAAGTCTAAGGATATTTGCACCATTGCTATGATGAGATTATCACTGACATTAAAATAGGACATCCATGTGATGATCTCATAGCAGGTCATCCAATGTACTTACTACCTCTAGTAAGCATTCACATCTCAACCCTAAACATCCCATATTTACAGCTTCGAGATCCACCGCTGATCAAATCAAGGAGCTTGAGATGTGCTAGTCTCTCCTGATTAATGATGTCCAGCCACTAATCCTTTGACTAGGGATAATTTAGATAACCACATAATTGCACATGATAGAGTCTCGATGAGTATGATCACATCACAATTTCCTTCATGCTATGTCATATATCATGGACTTCATTAATTTGCTTATAGATCAATATCCATTCATAAATAATGAACATCAAATTAATGAGATATGCCTTTCTTTATTTATTCATAAAGTATGTACACAACTTTGTACAAAACGCGCTAAAGGCGATTGCCTTTAGGGCACTACTCTAACAAAATCTCCCACTTGACCTAAAGCCAATCGCCTTGATATCTAATACCATAGGCGAGTACATGAGAGTCAAAGCTCTTCTGTGAAAATGGCTTTGTCAACAGATCAGCAATATTATGCTCGGTGGGAATTCTCTCTATCTGGACATCACCTCGACCAATGATCTCCCTAATCAGATGATATCTGCAGAGTACGTGTTTGGATCGTTGATGAGACCTTGGTTCCTTCGCTGCGCAATAGCCCCATTGTTGTCACAATACAACTGTATGGGCCCATCATAGCTAGGAACCACACCAAGTTCAGTAATGAACTTTTTGATCCAAACTACTTCCTTTGTTGCGTCTGACGTGGTAATGTACTCTGCCTCGGTTATTGAATCAGTAGTTGTCTCTTGTTTGGAACTCTTCCAACTGACTGCCCCACCGTTTAGTGTGAATATATAACCTGATTGCTATTTGGAATCATCCTTATCAGATTGAAAACTAGCATCTGTATACCCGCTCACTTTGAGATCTCCATCTCCATATATCAAGAAAACATCCTTAGTCCTTTGCAAGTACTTGAGGATATTCTTGACAGCCACCCAAAGGACCCTCACCAAGATCCGATTGGTATCTCCTCATAACACTTAGAGAATATGATACATCAGGTCTCGTACATAGCATAGCATACATGATAGATCCTACTGCAGATGCATACGGGATCATATTCATGCGCATCCTCTCATCTTGTGTCTTAGGATTCGAGAGTGTTATCCCATGAGTCACGGGAAGGTACCCTCTCTTGGATTGTTCCATGCTAAACCTCTTTAGCATCTTGTCTATGTACGTTGATTGTGAAAGACCAAGCAACCTTTTTGATCTATCTCTATAAATCTTTATACCAAGGATATAAGTTGCTTCACTAAGGTCTTTCATGGAAAATTGTTTGGACAACCAAATCTTCACAGATTGTAGTATAGAGACATCGTTTCCTAGTAATAATATGTCATCTATATAGAGCATAAGGAATACGATTGCAGTCCCACTAACCTTCTTATACATACAGTGTTCATTAGGATTTTGTGAGAAACCAAACTCTTTGATTACCTCATCAAAATGGATATTCCAACTCCTAGATGCTTGTTTCAATCCATAGATGGATTTTTGAAGCTTGCAAATCTTTTCGCCATCATAGAATGTGAAGCCCTCAGGTTGTGTCATATACACATCCTCAGCTAGATTTCCATTTAGGAAAGTTGTCTTCACATCTATTTGCCATATCTCATAATCATAATGAGTGGAAATGGCTAGGAGTATCCTAATGGATTTAAGCATTGCTACTGGGCTGAAGGTCTCGTCGTAGTCAACTCCTTGTCTTTGACGAAAACCTTTAGCCACAAGCCTTGCTTTATAGGTAATTATATTACCATCTATGTCGGTTTTCTTTTTGAAAACCCATTTACACCCTATAGGTTTTATTCCTTCAGGTGCTTCAACCAAAGTCTATACTTGGTTTTCATACATGGAATTCATTTCAGCCTTTATGGCATGAAGCCATTTCTCCGACTCTGAACTCTTCAGAACCTCTTCATAGGTGGTAGGCTCATTATCTTCTATGAGCAATATGTCATTCTGTTCATTCAGGAAAAATCCATATCTCTCCTAATGTAGCGTATCCTCGTGACCTCACGAACTTCATGTGTTGTAGAAGGTTGAAATGTTACTTCATCTGTATGAGTCACAGCTTGTGTTCAGCAGCTGATTCTGCGTCTGTTTCGAGCATCTTGAACTTCTTAAAGTTCAATTTTGCTCCCACCGCCTTCTTGTAAAAGAAACTCTTTCTAAAAACAGCATGCTTTGAAACAAACACCTTTTGTTCCTCAGCAAGGTAGAATTGATATCCCATTGTTTCTTTAGGATATCCTACAAACAAACACTTGTCAGACTTTGCATCAAGTTTATCTGACTATATCCGCTTCACATAAGTAGGACAACCCCAAAATTTGAAATGAGTAAGATAGGGTCTTTTGTTAGTCCACATCTCATATGGAGTAACATCAACTATCTTTGATGGAACTCTGTTTAGTAAGTAAACAGCTGTCTCGAATGCATACCCCCAAAAGGATTTTGGTAAATTTGCAAAGCCCATCATCGATCGTACCATGTCTAACAAGGTTCGATTTCTCCTTTCAGCCACACCATTATACTGTGGTGTGTACGGAGGAGTCCATTGAGATAAAATCCCATTATCTCTAAGATAATCCAAAAATTGTTGGTCTAAGTATTCCCCACTACGATCGGATCGTAATGTCTTGATACTTTTACCAAGTTGGTTTTCTACTTCATTTCTGGATTGTTTGAACTTTTCAAATGCTTCAGATTTGTATCTCATCGAATCAAAAACCCATATCGAGAATAATCATCGATAAAGGTAATGAAGTAAAGACAACCACTTCTAGTATAGATGGACATAGGAGCACATACATCTGAATATATTAGGTCTAATACTCTAGTCGCTCGTTCACCTTTTCCCTTAAAGGGTAACTTAGTCATCTTGCCTAATAAACAAGATTCACATGTGTCATATAATTCATAATCAAATGACCCTAAACTACCACTCTTATGGAGCTTAGCTATGCGTCTCTCATTTATATGGCCAAGGCGACAATGCCATAAGTAAGTTGATTTTAAATTATCTTGTTTATGTCTTTTCGTGTCATTGACATTCATAATTGGATGTGACATATCTAATATGTAAATTCCATTGCATAATGTACCAGTACCATAAAGCATTCAATTCAAACTAATAGAACAACCATTGTTACTAAAAGTCAAATGGAAACTAGCTCTATTTAAACAAGAAACAGACAATATGTTCTTTGTTAAAACAGGTACAAAATAGCATTCATCCAATTTAATTACAAGCCCACTGGGACCGACAAAAATAAGTGCCTCGACTAATGCAAAGAACTCTTGCTCCATTTCCTACACGCAGTCTAGTTCTCCTTCATGAGTCATCTCATCGTCCCCGAGGCCCTCGTGATATCATTGCATATGTGTGAGCCACAACCGGTATCTAATACCCATATGTTATGTTCGAAGCAGATAACCTCAATGACAAACATACCGAAGAAGCCGAGGCATCCGATGCCTTCTTCGCTTCAATTCTTCCGATAGACTTTACGGCTTAGTTTAGTGGCCAATCTTGCCACAATGGAAGCAAGTTCCTTTTGTGCGCTTTGGTTTTCTTTTTGGCTGCACTTCCTTTTGGTTTCTTAGACTTTTTCTTCTTAAGTCTCTTTTTCTTTGAACCAGAAGAAGTAGAGTCCACCACGAGCACTGGCTTGCTATCCTTCTTGATAGCATCAACAACAAGTGGATCAGGAAGTGGAACATCTAGGACATAGCCCAGTTCCTCAGATCTGAGAACAATTATCAGATTTCTCAGCCAATCAAGAAAATTAGGTCCAGTTAATTTATTAGAATCCATTAGTGAGCGCAAATTCACACTGGAAGTCATCTTCAATCAACCTAAAAGGAAAGAGAGAAAGAATGTTAGAATAGAATTACATGCATGATCATAAGGACTTTCATGACATGCATATGGCTCCCACTAGTTTCCCTCATTACGAATCCAAGAAACATTATGACAAAATGTCCTAGTGGGTCGATATCCGACATTACTAAAATGACCTTGGGTTTACCCAACAAGCCACCTTAGGTCAATCGGTAGGTATCGGTTATACCAATTGCATCATAGATATCCGATATTACTAAAATGACCTTGGGTTTACCCAACAAGCTACCTTAGATCAATCGGCAGGTATTGGTCATACCAATTGCATCTAGATGCAACTATCGACTAGTGCTATCAACTCGTGATGTATGCACACACATTGGGTTATCAACTCTTGATGCGCGTACATCTGATGTACACTACCCAATTTCGCCTCTATCTACGTTGACCTTGAGTTTACTCAATAAATCAGCGCTTCTAGTGAAAACCGACCCATTAATCCGAAAATCTTATTTTCATGGTTCGAACATATCCGTATAGAGTGAGCTTGGGTTTACCCAACAACTCGAACTCAATAAGAACTCTGGTTCTCCCCATATTAATGGAAGGCGTTAGTTTTCATATTATATGTGAGGGATTTCAAACTTCGGTCTCATCCAAGCTGTAGGATTATAGTCACAATGACTATATGGAATGATTTAGGGCATTTCATCAATCACATTGAGTCTATACCTAAAATCATCCATCACCCCACCTAAGCATGTTGTAAGTCAACTTATGCATGTGTAAGTCGACTTATGCATGTGTAAGTCGACTTATGCTACTGTGTACATGCAAGTCGACTTATCCCATTGTACAAATCGACTTATGATATTGTGCACGTACAAGTCCACTTATACCATTGTGTAAGTCGACTTATGTGCACGAATAAGTCGACTTATGCATGTGTAAGTCGTCTTACCTGAGAATACAAGTCGACTTATGCATGTGTAAGTCGACTTATATATGTGGAATTGCTTTCTAATCGGCTAATTTCTCAATCCGTGTAGTTCCAATTCACAATATCAAGTGTAATATACTTTACTTTGATGTACCAATGAAACACTTTCATTGTATCATGCTTACCATGTATAATCATACTATACATGAAAAACTTGAAATTGATGAATACACTATTATTTACTTAAATTTCCAAATAATTTGAGAATATTAAACTATCACCCTAAGTATCTCTAGGTAGTCTACACTTTATCAAGACTACTTTGGCAATGGTCACAAAATTGGTGACGGCCAAAACAATCAAGACAAGGAAATATACTAACGAGACGCTAATAAGACATATTTGACATCCGAAAATTTTTGGAAACCCAATTTCAAGAAAATCAGTTTGGAAAGCATACAACATCAATATAACATATTTTTAATCACATTAAAAATAATCCAAGGCATTGGAATCGAAAAATACACAATCAATCATTCCAAACAAAACAGCTCCAGCAACTTTCTCAAAACTGCCACGCTCTGTCTTTTTCTTGAAAAACTCATTGAAAATATTTCAATAAATTCTGAGAAAATTAAAGAGTTTACAACATGTTCACAAAATGCTTCATGAATTTTTTCAGGATTTATTTCCAACTAAAACTCAACCAACCTCAGCAACAAATCCAATATAGAATCTGTGTTCCTCAACACAGTTATTCCCAGCAGCACACAATAAATTCTCAAATAAATAGTAAATCACCTAGAAAATATTTTTCCATCCTCATAGACATTCATAAACATCTTAGAGATATGTTGATGAAAGAAAATCCGAAATTTGTTTTTTCGATAATTTATTCTTGAATTTATAATCATGCCTGTTCAAGGAATGTCACAAACACAGCAACCAGAACATTTGGGAATAAATTAGCAAAACCATATCAAATCACATTGATAAATTCTGGTCTTCGACAAACATACTCAAAAACATCTTATGAGCACATCTGGGCAAGAAAATTTCAAAAAATATATTTCTATACTGATTTCGAAATTAACACAGTCAACATGCATCATCGTCACAAGCAATAGGCAACTCCAACCTAGTTATGATTTCTTCGTTATATAAGACACAAGTGGCTCTGATACTACTGTAGGAAAATCCCGGTGTGTACATCACATGCACACGGTGCGGAAAACAAAAATTTTTATTCCGGAACCTTCCCAAAAGCCAGGATCTATGTGTCTATATAACAAAGTCAAACCATAACGACCAAAAGAGACCGTCTCTAACGGTAATCCACGCACAGATCGGAGAACCTAATCGGAGCAAACCCTTTGACCCGGGAATAGCTAGAATAAAGTAAAGACTGCTAGATCTTACGTTTATTCTTGGAGAGCTTGGTGTAAACGATGAAGAAGAAAGCTTGGAGAGGAGATGAAGAGTGATGATCGATGATGAAGAAGAGACCTTCTCTTTTTGGTTTCTAAAACCCTTCTTTTTCAAAACCCACGATCATCCATTCTTCTCATATTTTAGCCATGTGTCTTTTAACTCTTTAAAGACACATTAAAAGCTAATGGTGGAGGCTTGTCCACGTTAGCCTTTATATATATATATATATATATATATATAAAGTTAAGATGATCAGGCCTCTCCTCCTTCATCCACACACACACACACACACACACACACACATATATATATATATATATATATATATTAATTCTTTAATTAATAAATAATATATATATGTATATAAATGCTGAAGTGGTCCAGTCACACTGGGGTCGGTCCTACCGGCCTATCAGGTCCCGGTATGGAAAAAACACTGAAGACCTATTTCAGCAATATTGATGTCGCGATCTCATCGGGACATATCTCGATCTCATCGGGATCTATTTAGTTCCATTTCTCTCCATTTATTGGATCTCTTTCCAAAACTATTTTACGAATTCTCCGAATCACTCTTATGCGTGTGACCCATTAGGTTCCTGGTTATGTTGGCCACTTAGATTAACACTTAATCTGAGCAAGTCATGAGCGGTATCTAGCAACACATCATGACCCCCAATTGACCGGAAAGTAATTGGTTTGACGAATGAACCTATGTTCATCACGGACCATATCATGAACCCTTCCATAGACAATTACTGTGCAATTCGTCCTTTCACCATGCTATACCCCACTTGGTTATGAGTATGGGCAAAGTGTCAACTCTTACTAGACTGACTACGTCAAATCTAGTCTAAGTGATATCGCCTTCTCGTCCGGGACTCATTATTTTATATGTCATCAAGACACTCTTCATGACATATGAACTTCGCCGAGATTTTCAAGTAATGACCCCGATAAGAGGCCATGGGTATCATCTTCGCTATCACGTAGTGGTGAATCCTCTATTGGCTACTCGAGCTACCTTGAATACCTCAAGTCGTAACCAAGCACCACCCTATGAGCGACTTCAGAAGGCAACAAGGAATGGAGTCAAAGCACGTAATCAAGATCCAAAATATCCTTGAGTACCTCAAGTCTAAGGATATTTGCACCATTGCTATGATGAGATTATCACCGACATTAGAATAGGACATCCATGTGATGATCTCATGGCAGTCATCCAATGTACTTACTACCTCTAGTAAGCATTCACATCTCAACCCTAAACATCCCATATTTACAGCTTCGAGATCCACCGCTGATCAAATCAAGGAGCTTGAGATGTGCTAGTCTCTCCGGATTAATGATGTCCAGTTTCACTAATCCTATGACTAGGGATAATTTAGATACTAACATAATTGCACATGATAGGAATCTCAGTAGTATGATCACATCACAATTTCCTTCATGCTATGTCATATATCATGGACTTCATTAATTTGCTTATAGATCAATATCCATTCATAAATAATGAACATCAAATTAATGAAATATGCCTTTCTTTATTTATTCATAAAGTATGTACACAACTTTGTACAAAACGCGCTAAATGCGATTGCCTTTAGGGCACTACTCTAACAAAATCGATCGGACATCGTCGTTTAGTGCATCACAACTCAGGATAAGACCGACTGATCGAAGGTAGAGATAGGACTGGCCGATCGAACGTAGACATAAGATCGACCGATTAAGCGTAGAGATAGGATCGACCAATCGAGCATAGAGACAGGATCGACCGATCGAATGTAGACGCCTAATCAAAGCACTGGATTTAATCATTACTTACAGCACGTATCCACTGGTGGATTTTCAAAATTTGAAATGAAACGTCTTTGTAACCGTTGTGTGGCTGTCACACACGTCCTTTCAACTGCTGTGCCGTTCTAGATAACTGATAACCCTAATTCGCATGGCTCAGATTTTGCCACGCATCCAAGTTCCACTAGTACACCCATTCAGTATTCTGTTATAAATGCTCGGAATTGACACACTTCTTCACTTTCTGCGTGTTCGATTCTCTAGTCTTTGCTTCCTCTCTTCTTCATCTCCTTGTTCGCAGTCATAGAAATTTCCTTTTTCACCGTCATCCAAATCCCCAACTCCAGTCACTAAACTAGGTACGTCCTTTCTTTGATTCTTATCCTACAAATTTCTTTTTCGTATTCATGTCATCGACTAGCCCTAGAGGTGAACTTAGACTTAGGGATGAAGCTAGCTCCCCCTCTCCTGTTTCATCACCTCCTCGCTAGCCTTCACTACGAACATCCCCGGGTCATAGCGAAGAAGTAAGTACAGTTCTGAGAGGACTTTACAAATTGTTGAGCCAATGGAGATAGCGAAAGAAATGATGGAGGTGCCGAAAGCCAGTGGGAATGAAGAGCCGGAGGTAGGGGAAATGAGGAAATTGGGGCGAGTGCCCAGAAGGATGGGCAAGTTGTTGAAAAGCCACCGACTGACCCATCAACGATGACCGAAAGGGAACTGAACCTATCGATTATAAAAAATAATATCCCTTCGTCTTAGGGACCTAGGCTGGCCGGAAAGAACGAACGGATTTATAGCAATATAGGCGGCTACTTCGCTGTTTCAGACAACATTTTCTCGGTCGACAATATGCAGCTTCCTTACGCCCCTATTATCAATGAGGTATGCTACACCTACCAGCTAAGGCCGAGCTAGATTCCGCCTAATGGTTGGAGGTTCATTAACGGTCTGGCTCTGTTGTGCCATCACTTCGGATGTCCCCCATCGGTTGACATTCTGCGCTACGTTTTGAGGATGAGCCAGAGCTCAAGTGTCGGGGCCAGAATTCCTCACTTTCAGTATAAAGACGTGATATATCGTTCGGCTGGGACAACTTCGGCAATCAAGGCCTGGAAGACAAAGTATTTCTTTGTGAGGCCCCCAGGATCTACCCACGAGTCCAGACCATGGAGATATCCCTTGTCTGAGCGATGGAACGACATCTCCAATCTGTCCCTTACTAGGGAGGAATGGGAAGTGATCGATAGCATTAAGGCACTCGGTCGGTATTCTTTTGACAGTCTCGTTCTGGGGTATCATGGAGGGGCATCAGCCGATGCCTTTTTAACTGATACCCCTCCTCGAATTAGCGGGCTAGAAGAGGAAACTGCCCCTCCTGGTTAACTCCTCGTAGTTTAACTATTTTTTGTATTCACAAGTAATAGTTTCGATTTCTAACCTGCTTCTATAATTATGCAGCCATGGCAAAGCTCAAGGAATTCACCGGGTCCTCCAGTCTCCCTAAATCCAAAAGCCAACCCAAAGGGCCTAGATCTTCTTTGAAGGTGAAGAAGCAAAGGAAGGAGGTAGAGGTCAACAAAGACATCACTCAACCGACGATGCTGGACCAGTCTACATTATTACTGGCACTTCCGTCCACTAAGGACCGACCTGACGAGTCTGCGTCGTTGCCGATTCAACTAGTGAGTAAGGACCGAGTGGATACGGAGGAAGAGATGGAGCCACCGCTTAATAGAAAAAAGACCACTCGGAGTGTTGATCGATCGTCCTGCCAATTGGACAGAGGAAAGGGAGAAGAGCGAGTGCCCCGATTAGATAAAGGAAAGGGGAAAGAGCGAGCCTCCAGCGGTGGAAAGTGGGTGTCCACGATCAGCCTTGATAAGACCGCATCGATTAGGTACATCAATGTTGCTCTACATATTGCCTAGAAGGTTGTTCCTCCTGCGGACGAGAAGTTTTTGGATACGCTGAACAACAAGGAGCTGATGGCTAGTCTCATCCGTGGCTGTGCCAGGGATCTGACTTTCGCCTCTGCGATGCATCAGCGTATCGATCAGCTCAATGAAGTCAACCGAACGATGGACCGGGAGGTTCACGATCTTCTTGAGCAAGTTAATGCTTTAAGAGATGATTTTTCAGAGGTGAAGGAGGAGAAGAACGTTTTACGAGCTCAACTCTCTTTACTGGAGGAGGAGAAGAGTGTTTTGGAGGAAGAGAAGAGTTTTTTGAGAGCTCAACTCATTTCGGGGGAGGAGGAGAGGAGTAGAGCGGCTGCTTCCAGGGGTGAGCTGGAAAGTGAATGCCGAGCGTTGCAGCTCAGTAATGAGGGCCTAAGGAGAGAGGTGCTCAATGCCAATTCGAAGGCAAAAATGGAGGAGGAGCTCCGTTTGAAAGTCCTCCATAACTGTCATGAGGCGGTGATGGATAAAATGAAGGCTAAGAGGAAGCTGCTGGAGCTACAAGACTCCGTCAAGGAGCAAAGGGTTGAAACGATCAAGCAATGGAAAGAGCGGTACTTACACGAGGAGTGCAAAGAATTTGCTTGCGACTTGGCTCTTTCCATCTTGAGGATCTGCCACAGCATTTGCGTCCCTGACGGGTCGGATGGTCCTTCATTTGAGGATTATGCCGAGTCGATGCTTCCCTCTGAAATCGGCCTTTCACTTGAGGAGGTGAGAGAGATAGCTGAGAAGGAAAGAGAGGCCTTGCGGGATGAGGTGCTGGACCTGAGTTTAGATGAGGAAGAGGGTGTCTCTCCGTTGTCTTCTCCTGCCAATCTAGCTGCTGGCACTTCCTCCCCAACTGAGGGGTCAAAATAATTTTTCCCTTTTCAAGGCTCATCTGGTCGGGTTCGTAATCAGAACAGCAATAAAACCTTATTTTTATCCTTCGTTGCCTTCTTTATTTAGGGTGTTAAGATAGGGTTGTCTTTTCGAATAGTAGGTAGCGAACGAGTGTGCTCAATACGCGTCGATCAGTTATGAGGTTTGAGAGAGTCATGGTCGACCAAGGCCAGAGAACCTGGCCGAACGATGCTGAGGCGATCCAAGATTTTGGCTCTTGGCATCGCCTAGTTCCAAGATCCAGTCTTGGCAACTTGGTCGAGCGATGTCGAGGCCGAGAGATCCAAGATTTTGGCTCTTGGCATCACCTGGTTCCAAGATCCAGTCTTAGCAACCTGGCGAACAATGTCGAGGCAGAGCGATTTAAGATTTTGGCTCTTGGCATCCCCTAGTTCCAAGATCCGGTCTTAGAAACCTGGCCGAACGATATCGAGGCCAAGTGATCCAAGATTTTGGCTCTTGGCATCGCCTGGTTCCAAGATCCGGTCTTGGCAACCTGGTCGAGTGATGTCGATGACAATCAGTCTGCAGAATTTTCTCCATTTAGCCCATCTTGACTAGACTTTTCTTGCCAAAAAATTTGAAACTCTTTATTGATGATGATAGGGGGTGGGCCGTTAAAAAGTACAACTCCATTTAGCACAAGTTGTGTGTACAAGAGCATAGGCAATAATAAAGTACAAAACAAAGAAATAAGTGAACTAGAATAAAGCTTATCTATTGGTAGAACATCTTCAGGTTTTGAGAATTCTAAGGCCTCGGTAGAATCTTGCCGTTCGTATCGCGTAGGATGTAAAAGTCGTGTTTGGCTTGTTTGACCACTCGATAGGGTCCTTTCTATGTCTGACCGAGCTTCCCAGGGTGTTTTCCAGCCACCTCGGCCTTTCGCATAACATAACCACCGATCTTTATATCGATCGGCCTTACCCTTTTATTGTAAAACTTGGTTGCTTTTTGTCTGATGGCTTCTGAACAAGCGGTTGCCCTATTCCTGTCTTCACTGAGAAATACTGCAGGCTTCATCATTCCTTTCTTCCTCATAGCTCGAAATTCGTTGGTTATGCAGTACCACTTCTACTAGGACTAAGGCCTTTGCCCCAAAGGTCATTCTAAACGGTGTCTCCCAGTGGCCCCATTTAGGGTTGTTCTGTATGCCCACAACACTTCATCTATTTCGTCTACCTAAGTTTTACGTCCATCTAAACGCTTCTTGAGGGCATTCATTATCTTTTTGTTAGTGTTTTCCGCAAGACCGTTGCTTTGAGGATGAGCTACTGAAGTCAATTGGAGCCTTATCTTCAGTCGCTCACAGAAATCTTTGAACTTGTCGTTATCAAAATGCCGACCGTTTTCTGTAACCAACACTAAAGGCATCCCAAAATGACTCAGTATATTCTTGTGTACGAAGTTTTCAATTTTCTGCTCAGTGATGGTGGCGACCGCTTCCGCTTCAACCCATTTAGTGAAGTATTCGACTGCCACTATCAGAAACTTCTTCAACCCAGGACCAAGAGGAAAAGGACCTAGTATGTCCATTTCCCAATGAGCAAAGGGAATGGGATGACTCACAATTTTCAACTGCTCGGTCGGCTGATGAGATAAATTACTATTCCTCTGGCAGGCCTCGCATCGGTTAACTTTCTCTTGACAATCCTTTTTCATCACCGGTCAATAATACCCCTGCCTAATCGATCTATGAGCCAACATTCTGCCTCCTAAATGATTTCTACACATTCCTTCATGGACTTCATATTGGCCCCCGAATTTTTCTTATTAAATTGAGCATGATCTAAATGAATTATGAGGTTTGATGGATAAAATTTTGGATCTATTTGTTATGTAAATGTTAGTAGAATTTATTCTATGGTTTGGTTGTATTAAAAGTGGTAAAAATGCATAAGGGCAAATTGGGCATGAAACTTAAGGTTATAAGACTTAAGGCTTTAAGGAAAGGGCAAAAGGGACATTTCACAATTATTAAGGGTATAAAAAGAAGGAGAATTGGTTGTTTTGTTTAGAAAAGGAACGAGAGAATCATGGAAGAAGAAGAGAAG
The DNA here is from genome assembly GCA_029891385.1 of Erythroxylum novogranatense. NCBI lineage: Eukaryota > Viridiplantae > Streptophyta > Magnoliopsida > Malpighiales > Erythroxylaceae > Erythroxylum > Erythroxylum novogranatense. The sequence continues at coordinate 17,643,108 of CM057225.1, forward strand.
AAGAGGAAAATTAGGGTTTTGGAAATCTTGAAAAATTTGACGAATCTTGGAGCTAAACAAGTAAGTATAAGCATCATCCCTTCTTGATTTGGTGAATGAATTATGTTTTGTGATGGTTTGAAGTGAAAAATGAGGTTGAATGTATTAAGTGAGTTTTCGGTTGAAGGTGTCTTAGGTTTAATGATTTTGTTGTATTTGTGAATGGATTTTGTGTTGAAATGAGTTTAGAAATGAAGTAGGAACGATGATTTAGGGTTAAGATGAGTTATTTGTGAAAAATGGGAAGTTTGAAGATGAAAAATGTCGAAAATCAGGGTTCGGAAGGTTTTCGGCTCGCATGTCGCGACGCGCGCAGGCGTCCACGACGCGGAGGGCGCTTGCATGCGCGCATGCCGCATCGTGAATGAACGCCCTCACCGCGGTGAGCTTCTGGGTTTTGTCGCGGCGAGCTCCAGTGTTTTACGCCGCGACGAGCTTCTGTGTTCGCCATGGCGAGCTTCCGACTTCGCCATGGCGAGCTCTTGTTTTCCTGCACAGACTTGTTTTGGTATTTTGGACATAACTTTTGATGTAGATGTACAAATGAGGTAATTTTTGATTCGTTGTAAAATAGAGACAAAGGTCTACAAGTTTTATGAAGCAATGAAGTTTTAAATCAGTCTTAAAGATCTCAAATTTTGTATGGAATTTGAGTGTAGATTCTTGTTTTAACATAAGGATAGTCCCAATATGTTTGGAGTATAATTTTCGGATTTATGAAACAAATTGAATTATTTTGGATTCAATAGAAACGTAAGACAATGGAGAACTCTTATGGAAAAATTGTCCCGAATGTTTGGACTTTTGAAAGAGTTTGAGTTTTAGAATTTATCTCAGTGAATATGTAATTTATGGATCCTTAAATTGTATTCCTATTGAATGGGAATTTTGTATTTGATAAAGGGAATCAAAGAAGGCAAGAGGACCAAGAGGAGAGGCATCTTTTAAGCATGCTTCTAAGCAAAGAAATTCAGGTGGGTTTCATGTTTATAATTTAGAAATGAACCAATAAAGTTTTCTCCCAAATCCAGAATGATTTCAACTGCTGCATAAATATTGTTTTTGTTTCTTTTGAATGATTTGCTAAAATATTCCATGTTTGGATATATGAACTTTTATGATGAATTTCAAAATATAAATGGAAATGAATTGAAACGTTTTATGTTGTGCTTTGGAAAATTTATAGCATTTTGTATCTTTGAAAAGGAAAGAAAAGAGCATGAAAAGCATGGAAGCATTTGATAGAATGATTTGAGCATGAAATGAATATGTGTTTTGTTTGGGAAAGAGAGGAACGTTTCATTAGTCACGTGCACGTCGACATATAGCCTTCTCCCTGCTGCCCGCTTATGACCACGAGATCCTGAGAAATCGGACTCGTTTTGTTCACGGTATAAACTTCGGTTTATCCGTTTTGTTCCACCGAACTCTCGAGCCATTTTTTTGTGCATTGCATCTTTGAATTGTCAGGAATATTGCATATATTGAGTGTTTTTGTATTGATGGTTAAATGGTTATGCTGTGTTGATATGACGACATTTTCAACTATGAGTTTTGAATTCAAACTTCGAATTTGACTGAGGAATTGAAAACAAAGCGTTTTATGAACTCATTACAAATTTTATATGACAAATGAACTTTTCACCGGTTTTGCTTATTCTTCGTTATAAACCTATTACCCACGAGCTATAAGCTCACCCCCCTTCATTCCTATCCATAGGTGATGAGAAGAAGATCGGGTGAAGGGAAGTGAAGGTTTTTGTTTGTATGTGTACATATTGTATTATTTTTAAGTTAGATTATTGTTGAAAATTTTGGGAGTTGTGTATTTTGTATATTTGGATTTCAATATTGATATTGTATTGTGGCTTGGAATGCCATTAGAATTTGTAAAATTCTATTCTTTGATGTTAAGGAATTATCAATTATGTATGGATGATGTTGAGAGGAAGTATGCATTTGCGTATATGGATTAGGTTGAGTGGAAATTCGGTATACTTGAGGAAGTCATCGATTTGACATGAATATTTTGATTATGAATTGTTGTTATATATATAGATATAGAAGTGAGATGTGTTGTGGAAAAAGGAACATAGAAATGACATGAGACTTTAAGCTTCTCGATTTCTTGGGATTACGCTAACGTTTATGGTTCAATGGTTGGACTCTGAAAACGGGGCTCTTCATGTTTGGTATCAGAGTAAGAAAATATTCCAAGGAACCACGCTTCAGTATGATGATATTTTGTACCAAGGTTGGGTTCTAAAAACGGGGCCCAGCATTTGCAGTATCAAAGCAAGGTTTGAAATTGTTATGGTTTTGTTAAGAGCTATATTCTGGAAATGGGGTCCAGCATTTGTGGTATTAGAGCGCCAACATTATGATCTTGCCATGGGCGCATGTGTATGGGTTACATGCATAAGCAATTGTTAGGAGATTGAGGTGATAGAATTAGTGAGAAAATGATGATACTCTTTTATGATATGAGAAACAGAATGTTGCGGATAATTAGAAAGGAGAAATAGTGGATGGGTAAATAGAATAGATAATGATTTAAGGCAATTGTACTGGAGGATTGAACATGACAACAATATTGTACTATGGTGCTGTATTTTTGAAAGTGATATAGATACGAATGTATTGCCATGGATTGTTTGAGACATATAGGGATATGAGTATACACGATGAGATTAGAGTGTACAAGTAGAGTGCAATGGAAGCATAACTTCGTTATGATCTTAAGACGAGGAAATTAGAACCGAAGTGGTTGTTCGATTAATACGAAAGGAGTTATGATTCGCAATAAGAAGAAATTAGTGGGATTGAGGTCAGAATTTCATAATGATTATACATCGATAATTGCGAATTGATTGAGGATATACATGTGGAAGATGAAATAAATGATAATTTTGAAAATGAGATAGAAGTGAGGAAATAGAGAAAGGGAAATGAAATAGACATAAATGAACTTATATAAGATGAATGAAATGATATGTAGTATGGGAAAAATCGCTAATGCGTATAAGATTCCATCTTATGCATGAATGAGATTAAGACGAAGGATGAAGAACTAAATGAGAAGTGTAGATGCACTCAATATGGTAATTGACTCATTATGAAATGACATAGCATGAGAAAAAGGTGAATTCTGGAAAAACTAGAATAAAATTGGTGTTAGTATGTTTGATAAAGAGAGAACTGTTGTGTAAGATCAATGAAGATCAAGGTATCAATTGTGTAAGATATAAATTGGTGATTTTAAGAACTAAATCTATGAACAAAATGGCATGACTCTGAAGATGCCCAATCAAGCATAAGCGATAGCAAGTTTGTTCGTTACTCCATTGAGTTTTGAGTGACTTGAACATTATCACCTTATGAGGATGAGAGGAATTGGTCTTCTCGAGGGATCAAAAGTAGATGATGATGTGATGATGATAGAAGGTGATTGATAAACATTTGTATGGATGGTATATATGATAGTAGCAAGAAATTCTCTTTTGAAGAAGGATTTCCCTAAGTTAGATTCAGCAGATCAGATAGTTTATATGAACAATGATCAATGAAAGAACTGATCAGAAAGGAATGTGTAATGATTCGAAAGTGAGTATTGGAGTCCTATCCTTAACGGAGACTCAAGTAAAAGAGGTAGAGTATGCTACTGAAAAAGGTATGTGTTTTGTTGGATGTAAAAGGATCCAACTATGCGAGTGGATTCCTAAATTTGAGGAGACATTAATTGCCAATATGAGGAGTATATAGGTTTACGTTATGTTCTGGGTAAATATGTTCAGGAGATGTAAGGTTTATCCGATGAAAGTGTGACAAGCACAGGAAGCTAAGATTGCAAATAAACTAGAGTGTGTGGAGAAACGAGTATAAATGAGCTAACATTAGAATACGTCAATGCGAAATATGAGGAAATCTAAAGAATGGAGAAAATCAGTTAAGAAAGGTAAGACAATTGGAAAATTGAAAATAACAAAAGGTAATAGTTCCTCATTGAGGAATCATTTATTTGAGGAATTACTAGAACCAATTGTGGACATATGGAGTTTTGACAATATTTGTTCAAGTTAACAAATTCCCTGACAATACTCTGGTATTGAAGATTAAAGCGATCCAAGCGAAGTTGATGATATGTTAAGTGTATTCGAAGAGTTGAGAAGAATAGTCTGAATATTTGAAAAAAAAATGAGTAAGTCGTATGTGGGACGAAGGTAAAGAAAATTTGGAGTAATGATAACACTGATATTAATTATATCGTCTGGATTCGGAGATTCAGTAGTATACAATAGGGTTTGCATAAGAGATCAGGATAAGGATCAGCGCAGTAAAATGAAGTGAATTCATGTGCATGAAGACAATTGAAACCTTATAGGTTGATTGTTTATACATGAATTGAAACTCGCTGCTGTAGTGATTGCTTGAAAGTTGGAGACATTATATGTACAGAAATATTTTGACTGTGTGTAAGATATACAAATCATGATACTTAAGGTACCGATTGAGTTAAAAGAATTGGATACGAGACTGAGACAATGGATAGAGTTACTGGAAGATTATGTTGTACAAATGAATGCAAAAATGGTAAAGCTTGTGTTGTAAACAGATGTATTGGATAGAGAATTCAATAGCAGTGAAGTATGAATTCAGATATAGAGGTTATCAGATCTGGTGAAATAAAGAGTGCTGAATGGAGTCAAATTCAGGGCAAAATGAAGAGCCATTAGTCGCTGGAAATGTAAGATCAGTTTCACATGAACAAAGCTCAAATTGAGGATTCAGAAATTGTGAACCTTACCAAGAAAGCGAAAATGAATTTAAATTTTGAGTTCGATTAGGAAAAAGGGATATTGGGTGATTGAGATAAGAAGTATGCGTTCTGGCAAAGAGATTTGAGCAAAAAGACTGTTAGAAAAGTACAAGTGGTGATTTAAGCTATACGTCCTAGAAGAAATATGTCAAGTGACTGAAAGTTTGAATTGTCGACGGTCTTAACTGTCGGAGATATGCTTTTTGGAGTTCATGGGAACATAAGACCAATGTGTGGTTCTATTTGAATTTAAGCATCACGATCGTTATCATAGTGATTTCAATCGAATACTGTATGAGGAGTTTGATGATAGAAAGAGTCATCGCTTTTAGATTATGATGAGTAAGGCCTACTGGTCATTGAAGGCTGGAATTGGAGAGGTTATGGACAGGTGATATTAAGTGATTCAAGAAAGATGGATGAATTAGGCGAATCCGTGCCAAGGACATGGAATACAGTGAGATAGACATAAGAGGTAAATGTACTGATACTAAAGTGATGTGAATTAGTAAATGAAAGATAATTTGTCTCTGAGGGTATGACCTTTCAAGGTGTGTGCTTACATGGGGTACAAGTTATGCTCAAGTTAGGACAAAGAATTCGCTAAGCCCGCTATGAATTGGTTCTTATGACATTATTATAAGTTAGTGCTACTGACAAAAGATGTCTTAGATTCGAAATGTGATATACATGAGTATGTTAAGGAAATATTGATATGACATGGTATTGGTTTTATCGAAACAGGAAGTGGCAAAATTGTAAGTGATTTGAAGAATAATGAAGAACTAGTTCAAAAAGTGAATGGCCAAAGAAGGGGTTGAAAGACCGAGTGACTCTGTTGACCACGGTCATTTGGAAGAAAGTATTTGAGTTATGAAGTTAAATGAGAAATGTGGGAGCATCCTACACTCCTGTCCAATCAGATAAGAATTTCGAGGACGAAATTCTTTTTAAGAGGGGGGGAGTTGTTGGCCCCAAATTTTCTTGTTAAATTGAGCATGATCTAAATGAATTATGAGGTTTGATGGATAAAATTTTGGATCTACTTGTTATGTAAATGTTAGTAGAATTTATTCTATGTTTTGGTTGTATTAAAAGTGGTAAAAATGCATAAGGGCAAATTGGGCATGAGACTTAAGGTTATAAGACTTAACGCTTTAAGGAAAGGGCAAAAGGGACATTTCACAATTATTAAGGTTATAAAAATAAGGAGACTTGGTTGTTTAGTTTGGAAAAGGAAGGAGAGAATCGTGGAAGAAGAAGAGAAGAAGAGGAAAATTAGGGTTTTGGAAATCTTGAAGAATTTGACGAATCTTGGAGCTAAACAAGTAAGTATAAGCATCATCCCTTCTTGATTTGGTGAATGAATTATGTTTTGTGATGGTTTGAAGTGAAAAATGAGGTTGAATGTATTAAGTGAGTTTTCGATTGAAGATGTCTTAGGTTTAATGATTTTGTTGTGTTTGTGAATGGATTTTGTGTTGAAATGAGTTTAGAAATGAAGTAGGAATGATGATTTAAGGTTAAGATGAGTTATTTGTGAAAGATGGGAAGCTTGAAGATGAAAAATGTCAAAAATCAGGGTTCGAAAGGTTTCCGGTCTCGCCGTGGCGTGAGTGAACTCCCTCGCCGCGGTGAGTGTCTGGGTTTCGCTGCGGCTAGCTCCAGCGTTTTACGCCGCGGCGAGCTTCCGATTTTGCCGCGGCGAGCTCCTGTTTTCCTGCATAGACATGTTTTGGTATTTTGGACATAACTTTTGATGTAGATGTGCAAATGAGGTGATTTTTGATTAGTTGTAAAATAGAGACAAAGTTCTACAAGTTTTATGAAGATATGAAGTTTTAAATCATTCTTTAAAGATCTCAAATTTTGGATGGAAGTTGAGTATAGATTCTTGTTTCAACATAAGGATAGTGTAACATCCCGTTACCGAAGTGACGGGTATATTTGTAAATTGGATCGGGTCAGGTTAATGTACAGGCAAATGTGAATTCTTCATGCATTATAGTTTCTATAGTCATCGGTAAATGATTATTGATGGCATAAGTATATGAATATGCGTACATGTATGACATTTCCCGATTGAATTGTGGAAATTGGAAATTTGTGCGAAAAGTGTATAAATGACTTTTGTATATGAATTGGAATGAGAAAAATTGAATTTAGAGAACTGAATTATGAGATTGGAGTGTAGGAATATGCAATTCCTAATTTTGTGAATTTATAGAAATTTTTCTAGAATTTTTAGAGAATCGAGTCCGGACCGGAAAAATGATATAATGACTGATAAACTGGATTCCGGGTCCAAGATTGATTGGCAATTGATATGAGACAATTTGAGTTATGATTTTAGGATTTAATATGAATTGGTATTGTGAAATTGGGAGTAAAATAGAATAAGAAATTGGATTGAGGTGGTTCAGATTTGGATTTGTGGCAATTAAATTGCCAAACAAGCCCTAGATATTTTGTTTATAAATTGAAATCGTCCGTATCGTCATCCACGAATTTCCTTTGTTTTCAAAGGAAATGGGTTTTGCCGTGGATGGAGAAAACTTGGGATTTGGAGGTTCTTGAGGAATTTTTGGAGGATTAAAGCTTGAATCAAGTAAGTCTTTTGTTTCCTTATGATTTAAATCGTTTAATTTGATCATTGATTGAGTTATGAAATGGTTTAGAGAATTCGAAAGTTTCGGATGATAGGGTTTTAAAATTTTGATTTGGATTTTTGATGAAAAATGAGTTAAAGGATGATCTGAGGTTAGAAATAAGTTGGGTTTAATGTTTAAAAGTGATTGAGAGTGTTTAGAATGGATTTGGATGAATTAGAATCAGAAAATCTGGGAATTTTTGGGCTTCGGACGCTAAATCGGGTTCGGTTCCATGCTTGAGATACCCCTCTACACACACCGCGAGGTGGCGATGCACACCATGCCAAGAGTGAAATCCTTCCGCACGCCATGCAAGCAAGAACACACGCCATGACAAGCGTATCAAGTCACGCCATGGGAGAAGGTCGCACGCACGCCGCGACATGGCGAGGTGGTCTCGCCGCGGCGAGGACACTGATGAAGGCCGATGGTGATTCTTTTAATTGGAGAAATTTGAGCTCAACTTTGAATTGGTTCGATTGATGGTAATTTTGAGGATTAATTTCTTATGAGTTTGGCTATTGGATCAATTGAATTTCTGAGACTAGGAATTTCAATCTGGGAGAATGAAATGAAGTGATTTTTAAGATGATTGTTACAAGTAATGAATTTGAGATTTGATTTCAATTGAATTGCTTTCTAAGTGATTAATTGGAATTTAGAGATTAAGAATTTGAATTGATAAGATGGAATTTCGGATTTTAATTCGATGATTATAGGAATTTAGTGACAATAAATAGTGATTGTGATTTTAACTGGAATGTGACTGCAGAGAATTGGATATTAGTCTATTGACTTATGGTAATTGGATTTTGCTATGAATTAGAGTGAAAGTGGTCGAATTGGGAAAATTTAGGGAATGTCATAACATGTACAGTACTCAGTGTATTTGCTATATTTGCATTTTTTTGAAGATTGGAAATTGTGCAATGAGTGATATTCAATTTTTCTGATTGTTTTAAAGGCACCGAGCAATTCCAAGGGCAATGCTGAGTCTTCCAGGCTGTGGCTCGGAAGTGAAGGTGAGTAACCTAGTTGGTTTCTCAACCTATATGTGTTTAATTTATTGCACAGATGCCATGTGGATTTAAGGATGGATATATGTTATTGCTTTTGATTGATTTCGGACCGTGGGTGTTCGAAATATTGAAAATGTGAGATTGAAGTGTTAATGTGAGTAAGTGTATTTGAATGCCTCAATGTAAATGATAGTAAATGCATATGATCGCAATACCGGATTAAAGGTCCGAAGAAATGAGATATGACTGTATAATGTGAATGACTGAAAATGGAAAGTGAACATATGCATTCATGCATAGTTAAATGATCAGATTAATGATAGTTGTTGACCCGAGACGCCACTGAATATTTGAGGATGCCGCGGTAAAACCCGCAAACACACGCCGCAGTAAAATCTGCAAACACCTACGGGTGGGGTGTGGGGTCCTATTATGTGAAAGTGATTAGTGCATACCAGTGGGCTCTCCTATCCCTAATGTGAGTGGGCGAGTGCATACCCGAGGGTCCTCCTACTTGCCAAAATGTGATTACTTGATTTATCATTGCGCTCGGTCATAATAATGAAATGAAATCGAAAGTGTCACATGCATCTGCATATGTAAATGATCTAAAGTGAACTGTGTGAAAGTGAAATTGAATGCATGTGAATATATGAAAGTGTGAATATGTGATTCAAGTGTATATGAATTGTGAATGCATGAGTTGGGTGAACCATCGATGATGGTTTCTCATTGAGTTCGCAAACTCACCCAACATTGCATCTATTTTTAGAATCAAGAGTACCCGTTAGACTAACAGAGTATGATCGTTGCTAGCAAGGCGAGTAACGGTCGGGATCGGTGTCCTCACATCTGCATGAGTCAGATGTTTTTTTTGGTGGGCCCTAGCTTAATAAATGTAAAATTGTATTGAGATTTTGGTTACTGAATTGTGTTCAGAAATGGCATCGAGACCAGTTGGGTCATGCTTTTCTGCTTATGTACTGATTGAGCACCGTTGAGTGCTAATTAATAACTGAAAGTGTTTTGTATCTGAAAATATTTTTGTGATATGTCGGGCCCAAAGTGTGTTTTGATTTTCGCGCGTTAAAACATTTTTGGAAGAAAAATTTCATAACGTGTTTTAAATTGTGATTGACTGCTCTAGCATGCCACCCTCGCGGGTCACGGGTTCGGATGTCACTGTAGATGTCGGGTTCGGGTCTCGCGGGAGTTGGGGTGCTACAAATAGTCCCAATATGTTTGGAGTATAATTTTCAGATTTCTGAAACAAATTGAATGATTTTGGCATCAATAGAAATGTAAGACAATGAGGAACTCTTATGGAAAAATTGACCTGAATGTTTGGACTTTTGGAAGAGTTTGAGTTTTAGAATTTATCTCAGTGAATATGTAATTTATGGATCCTTAAATTGTATTCCTATTGAATGGGAATTTTGTATTTGATAAAGGGAATCAACGAAGGCAAGAGGACCAAGAGGAGAGGCATCTTTTAAGCATGTATCCAAGCAAAGGAATTCAGGTGGGTTTCATGTTTATAATTTAGAAATGAGCCAATAAAGTTTTCTCCCAAATCCAGAATGATTTCAACTGCTGCATAAATGTTGTTTTTGTTTCTTTTGAATGATTTGCAAAAATATTCCATGTTTCGATATATGAACTTTTATGATGAATTTCAAAATAAAAATGGAAATGCATTGAAACGTTTTATGTTATGCTTTGAAAATTCATAGAATTTTGTATCTTTGAAAAAGAAAGAAAAGAGCATGAAAAGCATGGAAGCATTTGATAGAATGATTTAAGCATGAAATGAATATGTGCTTTGTTTGGGAAAGAGAGGAAGGTTTCGTTAGTCACGTGCACGTCGACATATAGCCTTCTCCCGGCTACCCGCTTGTGGCCACGAGATCCTGAGAAATCAGACTCGTTTTATTCTCGGTATAAACTTTGATTTATCCGTTTTGTTCCACCGAACTCTCGAGCCATTTGTTTGTGCATTGCATCTTTGAATTGTCAGGAATGTTGCATATATTGAGTGTTTTTGTATTGATGATTAAATGGTTATGTTGTGTTGATATGACGACATTTTCAACTATGAGTTTTGAATTCAAACTTCGAATTTGACTGAGGAATTGGGAACAAAGCATTTTATGATTACATTACAACTTTTATATGACAAATGAACATTTCAATGGTTTTGCTTATTCTTCGTTATAAACCTGTTACCCACGAGCTATAAGCTCACCCCCTTCATTCCTATCCACAGGTGATGAGAAGAAGATCGGGTGAAGGGAAGTGAAGGTTTTTGTTTGTATGTGTACATATTGTATTATTTTTAAGTTAGATTGTTGTTGAAAATTTTAGGAGTTGTGTATTTTGTATATTCGGATTTCGATATTGATATTGTATTGTGGCTTCGAAAGCCATTAGAGTTTGTAAAGTTCTATTCTTTGATGTTAAGTAATTATCAATTATGTATGGATGATGTTGAGAGGAAGTATGCATTTGCGTATATGGATTAGGTTGAGTGCAAATTTGGTATACTTAGGAAGTCATCGATTTGACATGAATATTTTGATTATGAATTGTGAAGTGAATCACACGTTAATACAATACTTGGAAAACGATATAGAATGCACGAGAAGGGGAGGTTGAATTGTGTATTCCCCTTTTTGAAAAATCTTTCAAAACTATTTGGTAGAAATAAAAAACTTTATAGAACTTCCGATAGATTCTGATTAATCAAAACTTTGAGAACTTTGTTTATGAATTAAGTATTGATAAAACTTGAATCTAAAATATAGAGATATAGAGTGAAAGTGGTTGACACAGAGATTTATCCTGGTTCACCCCAAACCGTGGGCTACGTCTAGTCCTCAGAGTTGCTTCTGAGATTTCACTATCTCTTCAACTTTACAAGTATTCTTTGCGAGCCTCTTCAGGTCTCTACAACCAGTATTCTTTCACACTTAGTCTCTGCAGCTATCTGTACTACTTTTTCTAAGAAAAGTGTTTGAACACTTTGTTACAATAAGATAGCTCTCAGCTAATTCGCACAATAAGCTCTTTACGATCACATAGATGTAATTCAACTAATTTTTCAATCTTTCTAACTTTGCAATTTTCGAATTCGACTTGTACTTATAGCCTTCGCCTCCAACTGCTTCTTGATTCTTGTTTTTTGAATCTTTAAAGAAACAGTTATTCAGTTGAGTTCTGTAACTAACTCGAACTGACTCCTTCGTCTTCTTTTTGAATTCGGCATCTTCTTTTCTTCGTCTGTATTTGATCGTCTGTGTTTCTGCGTCTGCGTCTGCTTTTACTATTTCGCATATGAGTCTGCGTCTGCTTTTACTATTTCGCATCTGCATCTGCGTCTATTTTTCTTTGCTTCTGCTTCTTCTTTGCTTTGCTTCTGCGTCTACTTTGTCTGTGACTTCATCTTTCTCTTTTCTGTCGATTTCTTCATCTTACCTCGACTTAAATCAGATGTCTCGTGACTTCGTACATCTTATTTTATTTTTATTGATTCTCTTTTTGTTATACATCAAAATCATATCTAAGTAAAGTCATTTGGACTTAACAATCTCCCCCTTTTTGATGATAACAAATTATATACAAAAGAAAATAAAATACAATGTTTAAAAAACAAAAACTTATCTTCAGAATTTATTCTTTGACTTCTTCCTTTCTTCGTCTACTTCAGTCACACCTTCTTTGCGTGATCATCTTCTTCTTTTCTGCTCTTCTCTTTTGCTCTTCGTTCATTCTCTTCTTTTCTGCTCTTCTCCCCCTATTTGTTATAATCAAATAATGATTAACGATGATGGCTTTTTAGCAGTTCTGTCATCAGCTTCTTCAGATCATTCATCGTCTCCTTGATCTCATTGACTTCTCCGCGTAATTTTTTAAGTTCATCTGGTGAGTCAATCGATGAGGAGGTGTTGGAACCCGATCCGGAGACCGAACCCCAACTGCTTAAAACTTCACACTATCACTCTTGTTTTAATTCCACGTCTATTGGACCCGTCTCCAGAGCCCAATTTTCGGAGTCCTGAAGCCCTGTGCTTATTACCTTGCAGGGTCATAAGTTGTCACTCAACATTCGTGGCTAGTGCACACCAATTAATCACCAAAATCATAAGTTAATTTATTCATACAAAATGTAGCCTTATGACTCGAGTTCGATTTAAAATAAGAATCACCTCAAACGGAGTTGTATAACTCAATATATGCTTAAAATACCCCAAAGAGCTCATACTTTAAACATGATCTCCAAACAGACCTCTCACTTATTTTAATGTAAAATTCTTCAATTTAACTCCAAATGATACCAAGTTTTTTATGGAGAAATATATATGTCTTAGGAATCTAATGGTTCAAGTCTCACCTCAATTGGAGGTCGGATGAGGGAGTTATGCCCAAAAGAATAGACTATGTTCACACCCAAAATCAAATTGAAACTCTTTCGGCGCGATTTCCACAACTTTTAATCCAGATGTTCGATTGAGTTCGTTCTTTGACCATTAGAAAGAATACATCTAGATCTACAACTCTCATGAAGACAATAAAATGCAATTCGGCCTCTAACAATGTCCAAAATCACCATCTTTCCTGTAGCTGTCGGTTAAACGAACAGCCATGTCCGTTTAAAGGACACATTCGGGTGAAAGTGGACCAATAGGTTCAAGAATGTCCGTTAAACGGACATGCAAGTCCGTCTAACGGACATGGGCAGGCTAAGGGGTGTTTTTCACCCGAGGTTGTCTGTTTAATGGACATACATGTTCGTTTAACGGACATGCCATTCTTCAAAACTTCAATTCCTCTTCCAACCATCTCACCTTCAACCTAACTTCATAACCACTTGAACACTTCACAAATTTATTCATACCCAAGCCTAAGAACTTCATAACCCTTCAAACTCCAAGTTCAACTCACCAACTTCACAATTTCCAGCTTAATTGGTTTATCAAACCATGAATTTAATCCTTAATCATCAAGGCTATCATGATCTCACAAACAATATTAACATCAAAAAATGACTTAAACAGATATTTTCCAATTGTCACAACTTCTTACTTCAAATCCTAAAAAAGTACATATTATACCTCAATGAAAAGATAACAAGATGCTCTATAAGTTTCATTAAGGATGCAAAACTCAATTACATCATTAAAGGAGGTAAAAACTCACTCAAATGCATTGCTCTTGTAATGACCAATGAAACAGTGAAATAGCCACATGAACAGTAACTGATATAGGTTTAACCCCCATAAGTTTTTACTCCTAATTCCAATTAAGGCACATTATACACCATTTGAAAGCTCCAATCTTATGCTACAATCTTCAAGAAGACTTCTTGATTCAATTCAAACACCAAGAGGGTCTAAATCACCATCAAAGGTTTTGTCAAATTTTGCAAGAATTTGACAGCACCTCATTTTAAACATTCACTATCCAAACTTCAATTTAATTCAACCTAACTTAAGGACCTGCATAATAACCTCAATCTTCAATCTCTCACAACACAAACCATTCCAAATATCCCAAAGGATCAATTCCAATGGCAGCAACACACTCCTAGCATTCTAATCATATCCAACTATACATTTTCTCTTTTCTTGACAAATCCAAACCATGCAACAATGCATTGCTATAAAACATATACAAATTGTACAAAATACATCAAAGCTCAATACTCTTGCCTTCATATGAACAATATAAGTTATTACAAAACTTTAGAGGGCATTCAAGCCACTTACATCCAACTCCAAAATGTAAACTTACAAAAGTAACATTTCCTCAAAATGCATCTAAAGCATTGATATACAAAGGTTAACTTGAAACACAAAAATATCCAATTCTGGTGCAATGCCTTTAAGCTTAATTATCGATCTCGTGCTCCTCACCTGGAGATGGGACAGAGGAGGGGTTGAGCTTACGCTCGTGGGTAACACGTTTATATCTGGTAAGAAGCCAAAATCATTTAAAAACATTCACATCATAGCAATTGTGCATATAAACGTCATTATCTTGAAATACTTGATTTTTAAACAATTCATGAATAAATTCAAAAACATGAAATGCATCACATATGATCAAATTAAATAGCACATCATAATGGTTTGGTAAGTCCATAATTCATGATGAACTACACAATTCCATAAAATGGCCTTGTGTAGTCGTATACACATAAGGGAGTCCTAAAAGGAACTCCATGCCACTTGCGGGCAGCTGGGAGAAGGCTATACACATGAGTCAATGTGCACGTGACGGTTTCTTGAGGGACTATGCCGCACCCACATAACATGTAATTCATGCATTTAAAATTTCTTTGCCCAAATGGCATAATCTTGAAAAACTTGGTTTCATGTATATGACATAATTTTCAACTCACACAATTCAACAATCCAAATTTCATACCAATAATACTAATCATATTTCAACTCAATCAAAAGCAATTAATACAATACTTGCAAAACAACTTAAGGTTATTTTCAAAGGTTCACCCACAACTACAACATAGGCAATTTTTCAATCAATTTAAAGAGCCATAAATGTTCACTTCAAAGTAGTTGGAAAAATCATTTATGGCACTTATGAAGGAACATTAAATAGGCTATTATTCAAACATAAAAATGCCACCCACCTTTGTTCCTTTATCTTTTAAGTTTGATCAAGAGCCTAACTCCAATAGCTTCACTTCACCTTTATCAAACATAAAAATCTCATATCAACATGAGATGTCAAAATTTGACATTCTAAGGAGATGAAAGCATGGAATCTAGCCTATCTAACTTTACCCATATCAAACTTAAGCTATTTTCACTAAAACCCATTAATAATTCCAAAAGAAATCATACTTCTCTTACCTCAAGGAGAGACCCACGAATTTCTCCTTTTTGCTTCTCATGGAAGCTTGATCCTTCCCTCTACTTCTTCCTTCTCCTTTCTAAAGCAAGATGAACAAAAGCCTAACCTTTCTTCTTCTCTCTTCTTCTTCTTCTTCTTCTTCTTCTTCTTCTTCTTCTCTCCAACGAAATCTCCCTTTCTCTTCTTTCCTTCTAGAATTTTCGTGACTTTTCCTTCCTTAGCCTTGAATCTTGTCTTTTATATTAAAGACCTAAGCTCCCTACATTCAAAACTACGTAGTTTTACTAAAACACTTCTTTTCCTCACAAGTTTGTCTCTTCTCCCTCATTCATACGACTACACCACTTGGCTTTTCTTTCTTCTTGTCCTTTTTGTTTTAATTTGACTCTACTAAGACTAAAATAACCTTCCTTATAAACCTTAAGCCTTAATAACATTTGTGATCTTCCCAAAATGCCCTTATTTATGTCTTGTTCCTTTAATATCAATAACACACTCCACTCAATTTAAACATAATCCATCATTAAATTTTCATCTTATTAAGAGCTAAAACCCCATAATAATATAGACAATACCTCAAAATAATTTAGACATGCTTAATTTAAAAAAAAAATTCAGGGGCCAACAAGAGGCTTGATCAAAATTTGCTGAGGGAGGAGTGAACGGTATTGATGTAGTATAAGCATCAGAGGTCGGAATGTATTCATCATTGATCTGAATTGTTGGTGGATGAATATACGTATTAGCTTCAGGAAGATCTAAGTCAAATGGAGCAGGCAGCATCAGCAATTGTCTTCCTTGCAGGAGTAATCCTTCTGCTTGAATAGACATTGTATTAGACAAAGGTCTAATACGCAGAATTGTCTGAACAAGGAACTCAATAATCGTCCCTGTTATTACTCTTCCTCCCATCGATGGTCTTCTCGCATCGAAGATAATCTTGGCTCGCTTGATCTTTATTCTGTGTAGAAGCGCATGCTTCATCAATTTTACGCACTTCTTCAGCTATTTGATCTACGGACAGATCATCACAATCTTCTTTAGGAAATAGCTTTGAATTCCCCTTAGTTAAATCCAACGGATATCTTGGCTGGATATCTGGTGCAACCTTTATTTCGGTCTTCTCTGTAATCAGAAAAATAGTACACAGCTTACAGGGAATTTTTGTAGGGTATGGCTTGGTAGCAACATCCCTCAAAGCATTGTAGAAATTCTTTTCATCTTCTTTCACTAAGTCCCATGTGTTACTATTTATCGACATAGGTCGCACTACGCCCATCGCCTTCTTCACCCTTTGGTTGACCGCAGATTGCAATAGCGCTTCTCCTTCCGTAACAACTTCAACCATTCGATCTTGACTTTTGTTTTCAAAATCGATGATAGTTGTATACCATCAGACAAGGTTCATCATCATCCGAGTCTGATTCTGCTATGGCTTCTGGTTGTGCTTCAATAGGATCCTCCTGAACCAGGATTTGCTCCACTGGTTCCTCCTATTGAGCAATGGGGGTTTCCTGAACTGTGCTCTGCTCAGTTTCTTTTTCTTTTTGAGCAGCTTCATAGGTTTCTTTCTTTCGACTAACTTCCCCAGCAGTTGTGATAGTTTTCTTCCGACTAACCTTCTAAGTCTTTTCTTCTGCTTCAATCAGTCTTGAAGATTTCTGCCCTTGAGATTTTTCTCTCTCAGATTCTGATTTTCTCTTCTTCTGAGTCTTTTTGGCTTTTCTGGCTATATCCTCTTCCAGAATAGAGAATAAAGATCTTGTTGCTTTATGTGCTCGAGATTGAGACGATTGTTCTTGACTATGTTCTCTGGCAATCTTTTCTTCTTGTTGCCTTAGAGTCTGAATCCTTGGTGATCTCTTCGCCTTCTTTGGAACTTCACTTAAAAGACTTTCTCCTTGTCTTTTTGGCGCACCTTTTGCTGTCCTCCGAGGTTGACTTACTTCGATATTAGGACTCGCCTGTTTTATCAGCAGTCTTCCTAATATTCTTCTTATTTCATCCGCAGGCGATCTCATACTGTGTTGAGTTCTAGAACTTGAAACGGGAGTCTTCTTCGAAACACGCTCCCCCTCAGTTCTTGTTTTTCTCGAAGAGTCTGCTTCTCCTCTAAGCACTGTACTGAGACCCATTCGTCGTATTGTAATCGAATCAATCTTACTTTTCACTGGGACAATCCTTCTATTTCCTTTATGTAGAGGGATTGCGGATTCCTTAAAAATCCTTGTTAGGAGCATACCATAAGGATAGCTATTTGTATCCTTCATCCCCTTAATCATGTAGTGAAAGATTAAGAAGGGTAAATCTATGGGGTTGCGATTCAATAGGTAGAATAGACATTGTTCATCCAGAGTAGTCACCAAATGTCTTGAACCTGCTCTGGGTAAGATGCAATTAAACAGAATTGCATGAAGAACCCTAGCCTTTGGACTCAAACTAGAGGTCTTCCTCTCCTATGGGTCATTGGCTCCATATAATTGTCTTCTGACATCTTCTTCTTTCATACCAACTTGGGACATCCAACTAGCCTTGGTAGACAAAGTCTCACCAACCGATGGACAATCAGTCACCTTCCTTATTAGCTCCTTAGTCACGACAACAGAAATACCATCTACTGAAGATATGATAGTGTTATCTACAAGTTGAGCGTTCTTCCAGAAATCGAATACCTCATTGGTATATACTGGTTCTCTTACCTGGAAGAAATTTCTCCAACCAGCTCTTACAATCTCCGGTTCTACGTCCATACCATCATTCCTCAATGACTCGAAATCTACATGCCTTCCAAAAATCATAGCTGCCTCCATTATCTCATAATGAAAACTGTTTATGGAAATCTCTTCGTCTGGGGTAGGATAATTGGGAGAAATTTTGAAAGCAAGATGAACCGTTTAGAGATGAAAGTAACCGCAATTATTTCAACTTCAGGCTACTTGAAGGGTCTAGTCTGGTGTGTTCTAGAGTCATTAAGATCCTCGAGATTATCATATTTTTTCCCTCTAAAACTTCCTTGACAGAGAAGTTACCAACTGTAACTTACTATATGTGACGTCGTTAGTTTAGACGTTACTTTAGCCTGACTGTCCGCTTAACATAACCATGTTAAGGTTGCGTCTGATCTTCTGGAACCGTTCTTCACTTAGTGGTTTTGGTGAAGATGTCTGCCCACTGATGCTCTGTTTCGATGAACTGTAGATGCACCACCTTCCTCTGAACATAGTCTCTCAGGAAGTGATGTCTAACTTCGATGTGCTTCACTCTAAAATGTTGAATCGGATTCTTTGACAAATTAATTGCGCTGGTGTTGTCGCAATAGATTGGAATCTCCTCTTCTCGAACTGAGTAGTCTTCAAGTTGATATTTGATCCATAACGTCTGTGAACAGCAACTTGTGGCAGACATAGATTCTGCTTCGGCGGTTGATAGAGCGATTGAGCTTTGTCTTTTGCTTGACCAGGAAACTAGGTTTGCGCCAAGAAAGTGACATCCTCCACTTGTGCTCTTTCTTTCGATTCTATCTCCGGCATAGTCCGCATCGCAATATCCGATTAACTTGAAATCTTTACCTTTCTCAAACATTAAGCAAAGATCAGTAGTACCTGCGAGATATCTCATAATTCTTTTAACAGCAATAAAATGAGACTCTCTAGGATCGGCCTGAAATCTTGCACACAAGCATACACTGAACAAAATATCAGGTCTACTTGCTGTAAGATACATTAAAGAACCAATCATCCCTCTATATAGGGTTTGATCCACCTTCTTACCAAGTTCGTCTTTGGACAAAATGTTTGAAGGGTGCATCGGGGTCGCCATAGGCTTCACATTATTCATGTCAAATTTGGACAACAGTTCTTTCACATACTTTTGTTGATGAATGAAAATTTTCTCTTCGATTTGCTTAACTTGCAACCTAAGAAAGAACTTTAATTCACCCATCATGCTCATTTCAAACTCTTTCTTCATTAGACTCTCAAACTTCATGATAACTTATTCAAGTAGCACCAAAATGATATCATCGACGAGATCCGAACTAAAATAAAATCATTCTGAAAATTTTTCCTAAAGAGCGCCTTATCAACTTGACCTCATCAAACCATTTTCTAAAAAAAAGTACTCAGACGATCATATTAAGCTCTAGGAGCTTGTTTCAGCCGTATAAGGCTTTATGAAGTCTATAGACATGGTCTGGATTTTAACATCCTCGAAACCAGGTGGTTGCTTAACATACACCTTTTCGCCTATAAAACCATTCGTAAAGGCACTCTTCACATCCATCTCAAACAGCTTTTATATCATGAAAACTGATATGCCAAGAATATCCTAATGGCTTCAAGTCTCGCTACTGGAGTATACGTCTCATTGTAGTCTATTCCTTCTTGCTGATTATAGCCTTGTGCTACTAATCTAGCCTTATTTCGACTCACTCTTCTTGATTCGTCTAACTTATTCTTAAAGACCCATCTGGTTCCTATGATGGATTTCTTAGGGGGTTTCGGAACTAAGGACCAGACATTGTTCCTAGTAAATTGATTTAGCTCCTCTTGCATGGCTAACACCCAAGCTTCGTCTTGAAGAGCTTCCTCAACCTTCTTAGGCTCTATTTCAGAAATAAACGCCAAATTAGCTTCTCTCCTGAATCTGGACCTTGTCTTAACTCCTTCTGAGGTCTCTCTGATAATCAACTCTTCTGGATGAGAACTTTTATATATCCAGTCTCTTTTCAGTCCGATAGTTTCTGGAATATCTTCAACTTTGTCTACAAGTGTTCCTGATGATGGAGTTTTTGTTCTATCATCTAAGTTCTTTGAAGGACCTTCACTCTCCATGTCATCTTCCTTATGGGTTTGGGAACTATCATCAAACTTGACATGGATGATCTCCTCAACTGTCTTTGAAGTAAGGTTGTACACTTGAAATGCCTTAGATGATGATGAGTAACCTAGAAAGATTCCTGGATAGGTTTTTGAATCGAATTTAATCAACAACTCCCTTGTATTCAGAATAGAGCATTTGCACCCAAATGGATGAAAGTAAGATATATTTGGTCTTCTTCCATTCCATAACTCATAAGGAGTCTTCTTCAAAATGGGTCGCAACAGAATTCTATTATGAATATAGCATGTCAGATTCACGACTCGCCTGAGAGTACTTAGGAAGATTCAGCTCATACAGCATGGTCCTAGCCATCTCTTAAATCGTCCTGATCTTCCTTTCAACAACTCAATTCTGTTGAGGAGTCCTAGGAGCAGAGAAATTGTGGGAAATTTCATTCTCCTCACAAAATAATCTAAACTTCTCATTCTCAAATTCTCCACCATGGTCACTCCTGATACTGGCTATAGACATTCCTTTTTTATTCTGTAACTTTCTGGATAAGGTCCTAAAGCACTTAAAAATTTCATCTTTGTGTGATAAAAACAATATCCAACAAAATCGAGTAAAGTCATCAACAATGACAAGTCCATATTTCTTTCTTCCAAGACTTATTGTCCTTGTTGGACCAAATAAATCCATATGTAACAACTCTAAAGGTCTAGATGATGTTACAAAACTTTTAGAAGAAAAGACTTTTTAACTTGTTTTCCTTTCAAACAGTTTTCACAGAAAAACTCTTTGTCAAAACTTATTTTTGGTAAACCTCTCACCAAATCATGTTTTGTTAATTTTGAAATATGTTTAAAAGAGACATGACCTAGCTTTTTATGCCAGATTATTCTTTCTTCTTTGAAAGATATAAAACATGAAATATTTTGACTTTGAAAATCTTCTAAATCAATTTTGTAGAGATTGTTTCTTCTCTTGACAGAGAAAAGTATAGACCCATTTTTGTTTCTGACTTCGCAAAGATTTTGATTGAATGTGACTGTGAAACCAGAATCACACAATTGAATAACGCTAATCAAATTATGCTTCAGACCATCAACAAGCAGTACATTATTTATGCATGCAAAGGAATCTTTACCTATTTTACCGATTTCAATAATCTTGCCCTGCTGGTTGTCTCTGAAAGTTACTGATCCTCCCTTCTTATACTGAAGGTCTAGGAACATAGACCTCCTTCCCGTCATATGTCGTGAGCATCCACTGTCTAAAACCAATGTTGTTTGCCGTATTTTCCAAGGAAGGATATCTGCAGGAGAAACTATCTTACTTTTTGATACCCATAATTTTTGGGTCTATTATGGTTAGAAGTATGCATATTATGAGTTCTTCAATGCATATAACTAGAATGTTGATTAAAATGAGATTTATTATAGTTTCTCTTTTGAAAGAAATGTTTTTTTATGAGACTGAGTCTTATTACTAGTAAACCCTGATCCGGTTTTATCACTCGGATGTCTACATTTTCCAAGCATCTCATTCATTTTCTTAGTGCTCTATGTGAAAGTAGCTAAATCAGCTGATAAATTCTTAATTCTTAGTTTAAGCTGATTAATCTCTTCTGATCTGTCTACAATTTTTTCTTTTCTTCTAATTGCTTTTTCAGAAAGATATTTTCTCTCTCTATTTCTTCCGTACGTCTAATATTTTCTGCATACTTTTTCTTTAACAATTTGTACTATTTTAGAATAGCATGAGAATCTTCTAATAGTTTTGTGTAGGCATCATGCAAATTATCGTAGTCAGATTTTACCTCCTCATCACTATCTTCCTTGGCCATCCGGCAGATGTTTGCATGTTCAGACGATTCGGAACCTGTATCTGATTCTGATGAATCTAGGTCCTCCCATGTTGCCATCATGCTTTTCTTGCCTTCTCTACTCTTCTTTGGTTTCCTTTTTAGAGTCGAACATTCGGATTTGTAGTGTCCAGGCTGATTGCCCTCGTAGCAAATGACTGATGACTTTTCTGGTTTGGCTTCATCTTTTCCATTCTTCTTGAAGGTCTGATTCCCTTTGGACTTCTTTTTCCACATTCGTCTTATCTTTCTGGAGATGAAAGATAATTCGTCATCTTCATCACTTGACTCTGAATCTGATTGGCTGGAGTCGTCATCCTTTGATTCTTCAATCTTCAAGGCTTTTAATGACTTCCTCCTTCTTTGAGTCTTCTAATTCTTATGTCCAGCCTTCAGTGCTATCGACTTATCCCGTTTGGGCTTATCTTCAGCATCAAATTCAACTTCATGAATCTTCAAGGATCCAAGCAACTCGTCAAGATTTAATACGCTCAAGTCTTTGGCTTCTTGCACCACAGTAACTTTAGGTCTCCATCTCTTCGGAAGATTTCTTATGATCTTTCAAACATGATCTTGATTGTTGTACGTTCTTCTAAGAGCTTTCAATCCATTGACAATTGTTTGAATTCTTCCAAACATTTGATCAATAGACTCTTCATCTTTCATCCTGAAAAGTTCATATTGGTGCACAAGAATACTTATCTTGGATTCTTTTACTTGGCTTTTGCCTTCGTGAGCAATGGACAATGTGTCCCACATCTCCTTTGCAGTATCGCATCCATGGACTTTGTCATACTCGCTCCTGCTTAGGGCACACGTCAAGAAGAACTTCACCTTTGAATTCAGTTGTATTCTCGCCTTTTGATCAGCCGTCCATCTGACTCGTGAAATGGGATTGCCATCTTCATCTACTGGTGTATAAGGTTCGTTCTCTATTACGTCCCAAAGGTCTACATGAGTAGATTTTATGAATAGCCGTATCCTATCTTTCCAGTAATGATAGTCCTCTCCGTTGAATGCTGGAGGTCTAGTGACTGAGGCTCCTTCTGCGATGTATACATGTGATTCCGTCATTATCTTTGATCCACACTTTGTTAAAGTGATCCTTGGATACCTTGCTTTGATACCAATTGAAGTGAATCACACGTTAATACAATACTTGGAAAACGATATAGAATGCACGAGAAGGGGGGGTTGAATTGTGTATTTCCCTTTTTGAAAAATCTTTCAAAACTATTTGGTAGAAATAAAAAACTTTATAGAACTTCCGATAGATTCTGATTAATCAAAACTTTGAGAACTTTGTTTACGAATTAAGTATTGATAAAACTTGAATCTAAAATATAGAGATATAGAGTGAGAGTGGTTGACACAGAGATTTATCCTGGTTCATCCCAAACCGTGGGCTACGTCCAGTCCTCAGAATTGCTTATGAGATTTCACTATCTCTTCAACTTTACAAGTATTCTTTGCGAGCCTCTTCAGGTCTCTACAACCAGTATTCTTTCACACTTAGCCTCTGCAGGCTATTTGTACTACTTTTTCTAAGAAAAGTGTTTGAACACTTTGTTACAGTAAGATAGCTCTCATCTAATTCGCATAATAAGCTCTTTACGATCACGTAGATGTAATTCAGCTAATTTTTCAATCTTTCTAACTTTGCAATTTTCGACTTCGACTTGTACTTATAGCCTTCGCCTCCAACTGCTTCTTGATTCTTGTTTCTTGAATCTTTAAAGAAACGGTTATTCAGTTGAGTTATGTAACTAACTCAAACTGACTCCTTCGTCTTCTTTTTGAATTCCGCATCTTCTTTTCTTCGTCTGTATTTTATCGTCTGTGTTTCTGCGTCTGCGTCTTTTACTATTTCGCGTCTGCGTCTGCGTCTGCTTTGCTTTGCTTCTGCGTCTGCTTTGCTTTGCTTCTACGTCTGCTTTGTCTGTGACTTCGTCTTTCTGTCTTTGTCTGTATGTCTGTGACTTCGTCTATCTGACTTCGTCTGTCTTATTTTTCTTTTTATTGATTCTCTTTTTTTATACATCAAAATCATATCTAAGTAAAGTCATTTGGTATACTTGAGGAAGTCATCGATTTGACATGAATATTTTGATTATGAATTGTTTTATATATATAGATATAGAAGTGAGATGTGTT
Organism: Erythroxylum novogranatense; assembly: GCA_029891385.1. NCBI lineage: Eukaryota > Viridiplantae > Streptophyta > Magnoliopsida > Malpighiales > Erythroxylaceae > Erythroxylum > Erythroxylum novogranatense. Next base: position 17,667,348 of record CM057225.1, read on the forward strand.
GTGGAAAAAGGAACATAGAAATGGCATGAGACTTTAAGCTTCTCGATTTCTTGGGATTACGCTAACGTTTATGGTTCAATAGTTGGACTCCAAAAACGGGACTCTTCATGTTTGGTATCAGAGTAAGAAAAGATTTCAAGGAACCACGCTTCAGTATGATGATATTTTTTACCGAGGTTAGGTTCTGGAAACGGGGCCCAGCATTTGCGGTATCAAAGCAAGGTTTATAAGTGTTATGGTTTTGTTAAGAGCTGGATTCCGAAAATGGGGTCCAGCACTTTAGCCATTGCTCGCTCTGTCTCTTATTCGCTTAAACAGCGTAGTAGCGGCCAGTCATAGGAACACTTGTATAGGGCATCATTAACAATCACATATTCGATTGCCTTTACCCTTAGTTTCTTGGCCTCTAGGGCTTCTACTAGCTGCGTTCCCTTAAGAAGGTACTGTCTGATCGACTTCATCCAACTTGACCGTTCAACATCTGCTTCGAGGACTTCATTGGCTTTCTGAATGCTAGGTTGGTTAAGTCGCTCAACCAAAATGTTATTCTTTGCATTTTGATCAAAGGCATTTTGAAAAGCGCGTCTACCTGAGTATTTTGCATCCTTTCTATCCTGCTGACTGAGCATTCTTCAAAATTGCTTAACTCTTGTTTCGCCAATTCCAAATACTTGACCATGTTGTTTCCTTTTGCCTCATATCGCCCAGTAACTTGACCGACCACTATTTGGTTGTCGCTATACACCTTCAAGTGCTTTATCTCCATCTCTCTTGCCAACTGAAGTCCAGCTATTAAAGCTTCATATTCTGCTTCGTTATTGGATGCTCTAAATTTCAATCGGAGAGCATATTCCACCTTTTCTTCCTAGAGTGGGCTGATCAAGACCACACCTGCCCCACATCCTTCAGCGTTGGACGACCCGTCAACAAATAAACTCCAAGTAGGATGTTGCTCGTTCTGCAAGGAAGGTTGACTCATTTCTGTAATGAAATCCGCCAACACTTGGGCTTTGATTGTTGTTCGTGGTTTATAATGTGCATCATACTCTCCCAGCTCTATTGCCCATTTTATCAACCGTCCTAAGGTTTTGGTTTTCTGTAAACATTGCGTAAGAGGTTGATCGGTCCGTATCTCAATTGTGTGACTCTGAAAGTAGGGTTTGAGTTTTCGCGCCGCAGTTATCAACGAAAGGGCCAACTTTTCAATGGGTGCATACCGCGTTTCTGGTCCATTAAGCACTTTACTGACATAGTAGATCGGGAATTATTTGCTACCGTCCGATCGAACTAGAACTGCACTGATCGTCTCCTCTGTGACTACCAAATAAATAATCAGATTCTCCCCCTCAACGGGGCTCTGCAAAATAGGTTTGGTCAGATATCGCTTCAAGTGTTGAAACACTCTCTTGCATTCATCTGGCCATTGGAACTGGGTCACATCCACCTTCCTCAAAATTTTGAAGAATGGGAGGCACTTGTCCCCCATCCTAGAGACGAATCTGTTCAAAGAAACTATCCGCCCAGTCAATATCTAGACATCTTTCAAACATCGCGGTGAGGGCATTTGGACGATAGCTTCAATCTTTTCTGGATTAGCTTCTATTCCCCACCGAGTAATCATGAATTCCAAGAACTTTCCAGACGCCACACCAAAGATGCACTTTTCGGGGTTCAACTTCATTTGGAACTTATTGAGGGTTAGGAAGACTTCTTTGAGATTTTCCACATGTTCGACAGCTGTCTAGCTTTTAACCACCATGTCGTCCACATAAGCCTCGACTGTTTTGCCAATCTGCTTATTAAAAACTTCCATAACGAGCCACTGATAAGTAGCTCCTGCATTTTTCAAACCGAATGGCATCACCTGGTAACAATACGTGCCTTGGTCAGTTATAAAAGTTATTTTTTCTTCATCTTCGAGGCTCATTTTTATCTGATGATAACCAGAGAAGGCATCCAAGAAGCTGAGGAGCTCATGCCCTGACGTAGAGTCTACCAACTGATCGATTTTGGGTAGGGAAACTGTCCTTTAGGCATGCTTTGTTCAAGTCGGTGAAATCGATGCACATTCTCCACTTTCCATTTTTCTTCTTCACCAGTACCACGTTAGCTAACCATTCGGGGTATTTGACTTCCCGAATGAACCCAGCATCAAGTAGTTTCTCTATTTCTTTCTCGATCATCCCTTGCTGATCTTTGCTATGCCACCGCTTCTTCTGTCTAACCGGCCGATAATCTTTTTGAATACCCAGGGAATGTGTTGGCCCCCGAATTTTTCTTGTTAAATAAAGCATGATCTAAATAAATTTTGAGGTTTAATGGATAAAGTTTTGGAGCTACTTGTTATGTAAATGTTAGTAGAATTTATTATATGGTTTGGTTGTATTAAAAGTGGTAAGAATGCTTAAGGGCATTTTAGGCAAGTCGCTTAAGGTTATAAGACTTAAGGCTTAAATGAAAGGGCAAAATAGACATTGCACACTTATTAAGGGTATAAAAAGAAGAATAAAGAGTTTTTTTTGTTTAGAAATTAAAGAAGAGAGTCGTGGAAGAGGAAGAGAAGAAGAGGAAAATTAGGGTTTTGGAAATCATGAAGAATTTGACGAATCTTGGAGCTAAACAAGTAAGTATAAGCATCATCCCTTCTTGATTTGTTGAATGAATCATGTTTAGTGATGGTTAGAAGTGAAAAATGGGGTTGAATGTGTGTAGGTTGCTATGGTTGAACGGTGTTCTAGGTTTAATGATTTTGTTGTGTTTGTGAATGATTTTGGGTTGGAATGAGTTTAAAAATGAAGTAGGAATGATGATTTAGGGTTAAGATGAGTTATTTGTGAAATATGGGAAGTATGAAGATGAAAAATGTCAAAAAATAAGTGTTCGGAAGGTTTCTGGTCTCGCACGTCGCAGCACGTGCTTGCGCCCATGACGCGGCATGTGTGAGCGTCCTCGTCGCCGTGAGTTTCTAGGTTTCACTGCGGCAAGCTCCAACATTTTTTGCCGCGGCGAGCTCCAACATTTTTCGCTGCGGCAAGCTCCTGTTTTCCTACACAGACATGTTTTGGTATTTTGGACATAACTTTTGATGTAGATGTGCAAATGAGGTGATTTTTGATTAGTTGTAAAATAGAGACAAAGGTCTACAAGTTTTATGAAGATATGAAGTTTTAAATCGGTCTTTAAAGACCTCAAATTTTGGATGGAATTTGAGTATAGATTCTTGTTTCAACATAAGGATAGTCCCAATATGTTTGGAGTATAATTTTCGAATTTTGAAACAAATTGAATGATTTTGGAATCAATAGAAACGTAAGATAATGGGGAACTCTTATGGAAAAATTGACCCGAATGTTTGGACTTTTGGAAGAGTTTGAGTTTTAGAATTTATCTCAGTGAATATGCAATTTATGGATCCTTAAATTGTATTCCTATTGAATGGGAATTTTGTATTTGATAAAGGGAATCAACGAAGGCAAGAGGACCAAGAGGAGAGGCATCTTTTAAGCATGTATCCAAGCAAAGAAATTTAGGTGGGTTTCATGTTTATAATTTAGAAATGAGCCAATAAAGTTTTCTCCCAAATCAAGAATGATTTCAATTCCTTCATAAATATTGTTTTTTTGTTTCTTTTGCATGATTTGCAAAAATTGTTACATGTTTTGGTATATGAACTTTGTTGATGAATTTCAAAATAAAGATGGGAATGCTTTGAAACATTTTATGTTATGCCTTGGAAAATTCATGGCATTTTGTATATTCGGAAAAGAAAGAAAAGAGCATGAAAAGTATGAAAGCACTTGAAAATGATTTGAGCATGATTATGTGCTTTGTTTAGGCAAAGAGGAACATTTTGTTAGTCACGTGCACATTGACATATAGCCTTCTCCTAACTGCCTACTTGAGGCCACGAGATCCTGAGAAATAGGACTCGTTTTGTTCACGATATAAACTTCGATTTATCCGTTTTGTTCCACGAAACTCTCAAGCCATTTGTTTGTGTATTGCATCTTTGATTGTCAAGAATCTTGCATATATTGAGTGTTTTGTATTAATGGTTAAATGGATATGCTGTGTTGATATGACAACATTTTCAACTCTGAGTTTTGAATTCAAACTTCGAATTTGACTGAGAATTTGGGAACAAAGCGTTTTACAAACTCATTACAACTTTTATATGACAAATGAACATTTCAACGGTTTTGCTTTTTCTTCATTATAAACATGTTACCCACGAGCTATAAGATCACCCCTTCATTCCCATCCACAGGTGATGAGAAGAAGATCGGGTGAAGGAAAGTGAAAGTTTTGGTTTGTATGTGTGCATATTGTATTATTCTTAAGTTAGATTGTTGTTGAGAATTTTGGGAGTTGTGTACTTTGTATATTCGAATTGCGATATTGATATTGTATTATGGCTTGGAATTCCATTAGAGCTTGTAAAATTCTATTCTTTTGATGTTAAGGCATTATGTATGGATGATGTTGAGTAGAGGTATGCATTTGTGTATATGGATCAGGTTGAGTGGAACTTTGGTATACTTGAGGAAGTTATGAATTTGATATGAATATTTTTGGTATTTAATTGTTGTTTCATATATATATATAAGTGAGATGTGTTATGGAAAAAGGAACATAGAAATGGTATGAGACTTTAAGCTTGACAATTTCTTGAATTACGCCAACGTTTATGGTTCAATGGTTGGACTCTGAAAACGGGGCTCATCATATTTGGTATCAGAGTAAGAAAAGATTACAACCACGCTTATGCATGATGGTATTTTGTTCCGAAGTTGGGTTCTAGAAACGGGGCCCAGCATTTGTGATATCAGAGCGCCAGCATTATGATTTTGCATGGGCGCATGTGTATAGGTTACACGCATAAGCAATTGTTAGGAGTTTGAGGTGATAGAATTAGTGAGAAAATGATGATACTCTTCCATGATATGAGAAACATAAAGTTGCGGATAATTAGAAAGGAGAAATAGTGGATGGGTAAACAGAACAGATAATGCTTCAATGCAATTGTATTGGAGGATGTATTATTGAACATGACAGCAATATTGTACTGTGGTGATATGTTTTCGAAAGTGATATAGATACGAAGGTATTTCCAAGGATTGTTCGAGAAATATAGGGATATAAGTATACATGATGAGATTAGAGTGTACAAGTAGAGTGCAATGGAAGCATACTTTTTTATGATCTTAAAACGAGGAAATTGGAACCGAAGTGATTGTTCGATTAATACGACAAGAGAGATGATCTGCAGTAAGAAGAAATTAGTGGTATTGAGGTCAGAATTTCATAATGATTATGCATCGATAATTTCGAATTGGTTGAGGATATACATGTGGAAGGTGAAATAAATGATAATTGGAAAATGAGATAGAAGTGAGGAAATAGAGAAAGGGAAATGAAATAGACATAAATGGCTTTATATGAGATTAATGAAATGATATGTAGTATGGGGAAAAAATTACAAATGCGTATAAGATGGGATCATATGCATGAATGAGATTAAGAGAAAGGATGAAGAACTAAATGAGAAGAGTATATGCACTTAATATGGTAATTGACTCATTATGAAATGATATAGCATCAGAAAAGGTGAATTCTGGAAAAACTAGAATAAAATTAGTGTTAGTATGTTTGATAAAGAGAGAACTGTTGTCTAAGATCAATGAAGATCAAGGTATCAATTGTGTAAGATATAAATTGGTGACTTTAAGGAGTAAATCTGTAGACAGAATGGCATGACTTTGACGATGCCCATCCAAGCATATGCGATAGCAAGTATGTTCGTTACTCCATTGAGTTTTGAGTGACTTGAACATTATCACCTTATGAGGATGAGAGAAATTGGTCTTCTCGAGAGATTAAAAGTAGCTGATGATGTGATGATGATAGCAGGTGCTTGATAAAGATTTGTATGAATAATATATATGATAGTAGCAAGAAACTCTCTTTTGAAGAAGAATTTCACTAAGTTAGATTAAGCAGATCAGATAGTTTATATGAAGAATGATCAATGAAGCAACTGACCAGAAAGGAATATGTAATGATTCGAAAGTGAGTATTGGAGTCCTATCCCTAACGGAGACTCAAGCAAAAGAGGTAGAGTATGCTACTGAAAATGGTAAGTGTTTTGTTGGATGTAAAGGGATCCAACTATGCGAGTGGATTCCTAAATTTGAGGAGACATTAATTGCCAATATGAAGAGTATATCGGTTCACGTTATGTTCTGGGTAAATATGTTCGGGAGATGCAAATTTTATCCGATGAAGGTGTGGCAAGCACAGGAAGCTAAGATCATAAATAAACTAGAATGTGTGGAGAAACGAGTATAAATGAGCAGACATTAGAATACATCAATGCGAAATGTGAGGAAATCTAAAGAATGGGGAAAATCAGTTAAGAATGGTAAGACAATTGGGAAATTGAAAATAATAAGAGGTAATAGTTCCTCATTGAGGAATCAGTTATTTGAGGAATTACTAAAACCAAGTGTGGACATATGGAGTTTTGACAATATTTGTTTAAGCTAACAAATTCCCTGACAATACTATGGAATTGACAATTAAAGCGATCCAAACGAAGTTTGATGATATGTTAAGTGTATTCGAGGAATTGAGAAGAATAGTCTGAATACTTGAAAGAAAATGAGTAAATTGTATGAGGGATGAAGATAAAGAAAATTTTGAGGAATTATAACATCGATATTAATTATATCGTCTGGATTTGAAAATTCAGTAGTATACAATGATGTTTTCATAAGAGATCAGGATAAGATCCATGCAGTAAAATGAAGTGAATTCATGTGCATGGAGACAATTGAAACCTCATAGGTTGATTGTTGATACATGAATTGAAACTTGCTGCTGTAGTGATTGCTAGAAAGTTGGAGACGTTATATGTACAGAAATATTTTGACTATGTGTCAGATATACAGTGTTGGAGTTATGTAAATATAGTTCCCTGGAAAGCAAGTGTATTTACATGTAACTTTATCTTTTTCAGCTACAGTTTTGTAATGAAAATATTTATTATTAATAAAACAAAAGAGTTTGGTTTTATCTATATGAGCATTATATATCTAGTCATAAGGTACCAAGATTCTTTTGTAAGTAATATACATATACATAGAGATGTATGGGAAACATGTATATTATTAGAATCTGAATTAATTGATTCACAGTTGAATATTCAAGTTGGTCACTTGATTATGGTTTAGACTGTAGTGTTGCGATTTATCTCCATATAAGTAAAGGAGTTTACTTCAAGGGAATGATGAGTTTCATATCATGATAGTAGTTGACTATCGATAATGGCACTATTAAATGAATTTGGAATCAAGTATGTTTTCAAGAATAAAGTGGGTCGTTACTTTAATCTTAAAACATACAACTTAAGCATTCACTTATTATGAACCATAATCTTGATGAGTGGTGAACTCATATATGTTTCATTATAATTCTTGATATGATCGGAATGGATTTTTACAAAGTATTAATCAAATGTCTGCATGTTGGAATTATTAATTGAAACATGTATCAGGGAACATTCACTCAAATAAAGAGTTTATAGTGTTATCATCTCTTCTAGATGTTTTAAGGAGATTTGGTGATTAAACTGGCGCCAGTAGTTTGATAGACTAGCTACCCATCAAGTCTTAACACTGAGATGAGAACTTATGTGTTAATCACCATATAAAGTAAAATGAGAGATCTAGAAGAAAAATCAACATAAGGGCAAAACGGTAATTTTACCCTTTGTTGTGCGGATGGCTATAATAAGGTTCTAAATAGGGTTTGCAATTGGACATATTATCATAATATTTAATAATTCAAGAGTTCAACTAATTGCCTTTAGTGGAATGCCATTTAGTTAATAAGTTAGAATTAATTCCAATGAGATTGAATTAATTCTGGGCTTATTGGAGCTTGAATTATCAAAGTCCAATAAGATTCTCCACTTGGCTTTAAAGAAGGTTATCAAGCTAAGTAAGAAATATAAATGGAGGTTAATTAGAAGCCCATAATTGAATCTTGGACTTGGTCTAATTAAAGAAGCCCAAATGTACATTTAGTAATGGGCTTGGTTTTTGGTTTAATGTAATTAATTAGATTAATTATATTAAAACAATTTTTTTAATAAGAAGATAGCAATTTCGGTTATTCCTAGGTTAAATGTGTAACCACACATTTGATATTAAAATGCTAAATAAAGATGGTCTTTATTATGGTTAATCATCATTAAATGGAGTTATGAACGTACCATTAAATGGTTTAATGGTTGTCTTTTAATGTTGGCTTGTAACCTATTTGCATTCATTAGATTAAAGATGAAAGATGTACATTAGATGGACCATCTTCCTTCTTTCTTCTTGGCAAAACTGAAATTGGGTATTGAATTTTAGGTTATGGTCTTTTCAAATAGCCATCATAAAGATAAATGAAGATAATCTCATTTATTGGCTATTTTACGAGTGATTAATGAAAGAAGTGATGCCTTTGATGCCTCTCTCTCTTTCCATCCATGCATATACGAAATTGGTAGGCAAGAAAGAGTGCTTGCATGTTCTTTACACCTTCTCTCCTTTCATGAAAGAGAGAATCGAAAATACCAATTGAAAGAGTTTCAATTTCGCTTCTTCTTCTTCTAAGAAAATCTCCTCTAAACATTTCTTCTCCTTTCCCACCAAAGGATTTTGTTAACCTAATTTTCCTTGAAGAACAGGTGGTAAATCTAATTAGTTGAGGATACTACAACAAGGAGAAAGTAGATTGCTAAAGGAAAAGAGTCAAAGGCAAAGGATTTGGATACACGAAGAAGGAGAGGATAAGCAATGAGGATTTAAAGTTAGAATAAGGAGTCGGTAATACTCCTGATTTTGTTTATATTTTATTATCCTTATACCATATCATGTATGGATTGGCATGTTGATTTGGACTTGTTGCTTCCGTTGCAAGTAATGATTTCTTAAAAATTTTGAAATCTACCGTTTTTCCAAACAAAGTATGTTTTCTTTTCCGATCTAACAAGAGATAGCATGACGTACTGCGGTCTAGGATTAGAATTTCATTTCGAGGTACTTACTATGAAGGTGGATCGTCATAGTCTACAGCTCACACTGACTCACCTCCTCCCCCTCCAACACCTAAAGTTGCAGATAAGGCATCACCTATTGCTCCTTATGCTACACCATCCCCTTCCATAACTCATATATCATCCAATACCACTTTATTGCATGGAGGAGACATACTGTAGCACCCCACTCCCGCGAGACCCGAACCTGACATCGACGGTGATATCCGAGCCCGTGACCCGCGAGGGTGGTATGTTAGAGCAGTCAAATACACTTTAAAACACTCACTATGCCATTTTCTTTTCCTTTGCAAACTAATTGAGTGCGCAGAAAACGGTAAACAAATTGCGCCCACTTTATTTCAAAATCATTTTCAGTAAAACAATTACAATCATAAAGGCACTCAATAACAATTAACCATTTTACATACAGACATCCATAATCAAAATGGGTCCGATAATGATCCTGAACACTTGCAGTGATCACAGGACAAATACAATGTTAACCAAATAGGACCCACTGAACTAAATAACACTACACTAATGCAGATGTGAATAACACTGATCCCAACCCTTACTCTGCCTTGCTAGCGGTAGTCATACTCCCGTTTGTCTAACGGGGTACTCTTCATTTCCTGAAAAATAATTGCAATGTTGGGTGAGTTTGCCAACTCAGTAAGAAACCATCATCGATGGTTCACCCAACTCATGCATATACACCAATCATATACACATAATCACACAATAGCATTACAGAATTATCACATGCAATTTCATTTTTCACATTTCGCAGTCAATCATATACATATGCAATGCGCATGTGACACTTCCATTTTCTTTTCGTTGTTGTGACCGTGCGCCTGAAATTGTCCCAGTGACGGGCACATTGCGTTGGGCCAGTGGCTCTGAAATCGTTGGGCGTGATATGCCCTGCAGTGAGCCTGTGGCTCTAATAATCGTTGGACCTGAGGTCCTGTACGTTGAGCTTAAAGCTCTCATATACATTGGTACCATCGGTCACAACTACCATTATCTGATCATGCAATTATGCATGAATGCACAAGTCTCATTTTCCATTTTGATACCATGTTTCATATCTTCGGACCTTTGGTCCGGTATTTCAATCATATGCAATTTCAATTCATTTTCACTGATGCATTTACAATTCAATTCGCTAATGCATTCATAAACATTTACTCACATTAGCACTTCAAGATCACATTTTCACTATTTCGAACACCCGTGGTCTGAAATCAATCAAAAGCAATCACATATATATCCATCCTTAACTCCACATGGCATGAGTGCATACAATTAAACACATAAGGTTAAGAAACCAACTAGGTTACTCACTTAATAACTTCCGAGCTAATGTCGGGAAGTCTCTGCAACGTCCGTGGGATGACGTTCCAACTGTGCCTCTATAACAATTAAAATGAGTACACATTACCAACTGTATAGTTAGAAATATTAAACAATGCACATGAAATAATTAAAACGTATACAATGCATGTTCATGGCATTCCCGGCCCTAATCCAAAATTTTCTCATCATAAAAATTCCATCTAAAAATTAGAAATCTAACGGCACCAAAATTACTCAATTCGGTCCTCGATTGGTCCAAAAATAAATAAAACAGTGGCCACATAACTATTACCCGGACCCACGTCAATTTCCATTTCAAAAATTCCCAATCTCTCAGAAAATGAAATTAAATATTCAATGAATCTGAAGCCTCAAGAATCAGGTCAATCGGACGTCAGACGGAAAAGTTATTCACGAAAGAAACCAAAATTCACATTAAACAATTAATATCTATATATATATATATCCCTTATTTCCTTCTCTCTCTTTTTTTCCTGATTTCTAACCAAACTTCCAACACCCATAACTCTTTGCACACAATTCAGAAATTTATAAACTATATCTCATTGGAAAGATCATGAAAACCTCTACAAGTCTCATGAAGACCATAAAAATCAATTTCACCCCTAAGGGTGTCAAAAATCCAATCAAAGCTACTGCCCAGTGAATGCCTCTCAAAACAGTGCAGGATTTGGCAAAATCTATAACTTTCCAGTTCCTCAGTCAAAAATTACAACATAAATACCCAAAGAAAGATCAAAATGTTTTCTACAATCTTCATGAACAACCTGAAATCAAATTCCATTTCTAACTAATTCAAACAATTCAACAAAGAATCTGTCTACTGAAATCAACCAATCTGGACAGTAATTTTCTAGCTAGCATAACTCCTTGCACAAATGTCAAAAAAATCACTACCTTATATCAATGGAAAGATAAAATCTCATAATTCAATTTTCATAGAGAACTCAAAATCCAATTCAATCTCTAACAATTTCAAAACTGTTATGCAAGTTTCTGCCATGATCAGCAATCCATGACCTAGCTTAGGTTCAGTTTTTACAAATTCATTACTCCCAAATCTGACATCCAAAAATTACATGCCATATCTCATTTTCAAGATAATTTCTTCCTATACAACTTTTCAGAAGATCACTGATGCCAATTCAATTCACATAAATTGCTAAAATTGCTTCCAATCCGAATGCTCGCAAAATCTACACTTAGGCTAAGTTTCATCAAAATGCTAAAACCAGTCAATAGTAAACAGTTCATATCTCCCAATATACATATCAAAAAATTACAATATCAGTGGAAATGGAAAGCTGACTTGATAGGCTTCAACTTTTATGAAGACCATTTTTACCAATTCCTTCAAAATTAATCTAGAAAAATCCTCAAAGTATCACATCATTAAGGTCGGCTACTGTTCACACAGCACCAAGTAATTCACTTTGTTTGCCAAATTTAAAATCCTTAAAGGCAGAATTGAGCAACACTCCCTTCATATGAAATCTAGCCATAATTCTTAAGTTTAATTTAAAACAAACCTCAGCTCAATTGGACAACCACAACTCAAGTTATAAGCCAAATTCTAAAACCTACACAACTCACATTTTCCAGATTTTATTCCTTACCTCTTCCTCTTTCATTCTAGCATTTTACCTACTTCAATATACATCCATTTACACCTCTAATTCAGCCACAAAATCATCACAACAATTACTTGTATAATAGAGCATAATTGGCAGCAACCACATACACAACTTCCTTACATCATTAACATTCATCTAACATCATAAACATCATTTACAACATTCAATTCACAATCTTTAACTACCATATCAATTTCTCTCACACAAGCATACATTTAAACCCATACAAACCTACCACTATCATGATGAAATAAATGCATAAAGAATCCCCATGAATGCTTCTAACTACCAAAAGAAGAAAAACAAACATCAATACTCACCAAACAAGTTGCAAGGTCTAATTTCCTTAAATCTTCAAGTTCACACCAACTTTTATTTCAATCCTCACCCACGGCTATCATAAGCATCACAAAGATCATCATCAACTCAAGGCTTGAGCTTGGTTTATGTGTGAAGAGAAGCAAGCAAGGTACCAAGGAAAACTTCTTGTAGGGGATGAGAAGAAGAAAAACTCAAAGAAGGAAGGCAATAAAGGGAGCTATGGGTGAATGAAGAATGGAGGCTTTCAAAGTGTTTTTTTTTAATGAGGCAAAGAGAGAGTCGTGGGAAGCCAACCCACTTAAAACAATTATTAAACTATTTAATTAAGGCATCCCTAGGCAAGTGACAAGTGTCACTTGCCACCTGTCCTGATTTTTATTCCGGTTCCAAATTTCACTCCAATTTCTCTCCAAATTTCAATGGCTCACAATTCATAATTCCTAAAATCATGTACCTAATTTCCCAATGCCATTAGATAGTCTTTTCGATACCGAAAACCCACTCAGTCAGCCAGTTGGAAAATTTTTCGGTCCGGGCAAGTATTCCGAAAAATTTCAAAAAAATTCCCACAAATCCCTAAAGATGTGAAACACACCTGGAGCACTTCAAAATCCATTTTTCAAACACAATTCGCACACAAAATTTCACAAAAATTACAATTAAACTTTTATGCCGGGACATGTCATGAATGCATGTATAACCATGTGCATGTGCAACAAATCATCAGTCATATCACTATAGAAACCATAATTCCTGAAATCACAACTCCAATTATTTCATGCCAATTGTCAATCAATCTCGGAACCATAATTCAATTAATCGGTCACTAAGCCAATTTTCTGGTCCAGACCCAACACTCTAAAAATTCTAGAAAAATTCCTATAAATTCACAAAAATAAAAAACATCCAATCACACACTCCAATTTCAATTTCCAATCCTCTAAATTCAATTTCATTCCAATTCTCTATTCAAATCCTGATCTGTACTATTATATAACCAAATTTCCAATATTTACACAATTTAATCGGGAAATTGTCATACATGTATGTACATACATATGCTTATGCAATCACTAATCATTCACCAAAACTATAAAAGCTATAATGCATGTGCAATCTAACATTTGCCTGTACTTAATCCTGACCCGATCTAAATTACCGATATACCCATCACACCGATAACGGGATGCTACAATTCTCCCCTCCTAATAAAAATTTCGTCCTCGAAATTTCATATACGATTGGTTAGGAAGACAGGGGAATAATTCCAATCATCAAAACACCGCTTCCCACTATTTTAATCTGAGCGAAATTCTCGCCAACACAATCACTTGCCCATTTTCTTTCCTAAGACTTTACATGGTCTTAATCGATTTCTCGAGAATACTTGGAATTCTTCACTTTCGATATCAATAACACATACATCCGATCATAACAATATTCCTATTTACATCCATATAACACTTTACAAATCCAAATCATCTTTAAGTTCATACTGACTTACCAAATCCATAGATCTATTCACAACACGGTCACATCGAGGCCACTAATAACGAATTTCGTTTCTCCCAATTTTACCTTTATCTCTATCTCAGTGTATCTTGGTCGAGGCGGTACACTTCGAAACATTTTCTTAAGCAATTATCACCTTACATCTCTTTAGAGTTAAAACACCAATCTCATAAGATTATAGTAACCTCAATAATCATCAACTCGACTCATTCTCATCAATTTGGATTTCTTAATCCCTATTATAGATTCATTTCGCCTAATCAACACTGTCTCGAATAAATCATACCCTTCGACTATTTAAAGGCCCCAATCACTTTGATATCGGGATGAACAACTCCTTTTTAGCTATATGACCCTTTATACACTTTTCAAATGATGTCACTAATTTAACAATTGATATTCTCACAATCAATCTAACCTATACATCAATCTCATAACCTTATGAACTCCTAAAATATCAGTTTCACATTTATCACCCGCAGTCAACTCTGTTAATCAAACATACATATAATTACTCGATGTCACATTCTACCTTCTATTACTCTTCCAATATACTCTCGCTAGAACATATAGCTTCGATTATTCCTTGCGTTTTTACTAACGGTTCCTTTAGTGGATAATATACATACTTCTTGGTCTAATTCAAATCCTCATTTTCTCAATAGCTGAATCTATTCGTAATTCTTCGATAAGGTCCACATATTCAAAATTCTCAATTCGGATTTTGTCATTCTTTCAATACACACCTGCTCACCTGGTTTGAAATTTCCAATAGCGAATACTTTCTTTTTGTCCTTTACTAACTCGACAGTTTGCACTCAGCCTTACATCAGGTTTCAAAACCTTATCGCCTAATTATTTACTTCCTTAACGAAATTCTGAAACACTCAAACACATAGTCCTTTTTCATATCCAAAACATTTCTGTACGAATAGAGTTCCCAAACTTTCAAAACACTTTCCAGTATAATACATTTCATGTCATCAAATCACAATGCATCCCATGAGATTATACTGATCTCCATGCTCATAAAATCACTTTACACTATTTCAATAGATCGCATTATAATCTTTACTAGGGACACTTCATTAAATATTGTAAAATATCCAAATTAAAATGATACGATCAATACTCGAATCGTAAATCTCTCCAAATGTCTCTCTTTACAATCGTTTGACATACAATTCACACGTTTTTCCTCAAACATTTTCATCAGGGACTAAGATCAGAAAACCTTTAACAATTTCTAGACATATTCATCATACAATCGGTTTTAAAGTAACTCCAAATTCCTTATATATATGTCCTTTGCAATTTCGCATTTTATCAATTCCTCTATCGCCATTAAGTCTCTCAAAGCCATATTCAAAGAAATATTTTTCTCCACTTTTCAAATACATTACCTACATCATTAACAATCATAGCCACTTTCCAATCTAAATACAATTGAGACACTTAACTCTTGATAGCACAATCTGATCAGGAGCATTAATATCTTTGATAATTTCAACCTAAAATTCCTTATACCATACCCATGATTGATTTTCATATAACTCTTTAAATATCGAACATCTCCAATGAAAAACAATTTTCTTGTAATTTCCTCAATTTCATCTGAACATATTCAGACACATGTTCTCTTACACTAATCTCTCCACATATTTCAATTTATTCGCAATCATTACAAACTGGGTTGATAACACATTCATCAAATCCACTTTATGCTTCACGAACATATGCACACAAAATATTCATGAACCGATACTCTCCTCAAATCACGACTAATATCTCTTTACCGTTCAATAATCCTATTGCACAGTCGGATTCTTTACATTATCATAACACATACCTTCTTAATAACTTATTCTATCTTTTACACATGAGTCTTTACTAAGATCGGGACTCCCAATAATGACTTTTAATTCAATTCAGATTTATCTCAGATTTGTCCTTTAATCAATAATTCTTCCAATTAAATCATCTGATCGACTTAACCCAATTCAGGGGAAACTTTTCTGTGTAAGAAGATTTCTATCTATTTTCATCAATACCACTCATGGAATTCCTAATCATCAACAGTCATCACATTTCTTGTCAGTCATTCTCTCATGAAGATCAATTATACCTTAATTCATATAGGACATCCTTTCAATAAGATTCAGCGAAGAAAATACCATCAAAATCACTTCATCATATCGAGAAATAGACGTAGAGCAACTCATAATTTAGTCACTTACGCTAAAGATACCTCAATCTCATTTGATTTTTGATCACACTCTCCTTTTTTGCACCTGTCCTCGATCATGAGGATTTTACCATGATAATATCCTGTTTACAATCTCAATTCATTCCTGATTGATCACTATATGCACTTTCATTTCTTACTCCAACTTTAACTATAAGAACTATGACTGGCGGTTATCCACTAACTCACCAATTGATTCCGATATCATTCCCATCCATAAAATACATATAGGCTTCATATTTTTACTTGCTATGGTGTATTCCCATCATCAGGTGTGCATTCACATAGGCAATTCAACTAATCCTTGACAACCTTTTTCATCTACCCTTACCATTGTCTTACATTTCAATCTTTTCATTAATTCCTCTTACACAAGATTAATCACACTTAAGTCCATATCATAGATGTACAATCATTCTTGCTTTCTCACTTAACATATTCTGACTCTAAGTTATAGGCCCCTATTCATAACTCCCATCACGATAATCCAACACAATGATAATCCTTCTAGATCATAGAACATTTTATTTCCATCCGCTTTGTTTATACACTTTCAATCTTGCCATCTCTAACATATCTTTATATTTCCTCTATCAATCCCCAACTATATATATATATATTCACATCTATTCCACATTCAAGGATAGTTTTCAATATAACTCTAATGTCGTATTTCATAGTAAGTCCATCAGTACCAATACACTAAATCTCCAATTATCAAATCATACCATACACCTGTTCTTATTCCTTGATATCCACAACTTCCATTTATCACATTCTACATATCATCTTTTTCCTCGCTATCTCTAATCACTCAAACCATTGATACAGGCTCATGCATGAGATTCATATGCTAGAATGGGGATCAGTTATCACTGTCTGTTGTGACATGACTTAAATGCATGCAACTTGACACATTTTTCAGAAAGCCCATGTAAGATTGTACTTCTGAGCTCTGATACCACAAATGTAGCACCCCACTCCCGCTAGACCCGAACCCGACATCGACGGTGATATCCGAGCCTGTGACCCACGAGGGTGGTATACTAGAGCAGTCAAATACACTTTAAAACACTCACTATGCCATTTTCTTTTCCTTTGCAAACCAATTGAGTGCGCAGAAAACGGTAAACAAATTGTGCCCACTTTATTTCGAAATCATTTTCAGTAAAACAATTACAATAAAAAAGGCATTCAATAACAATTAACCATTTTACATACAGACATCCATAATCAAAATGGGTCCGATAATGATCCTGAACACTTGCAGTGATCACAGGACAAATACAATGTTAACCAAATAGGACCCACTGAACTAAATAACACTACACTAATGCAGATGTGAATAACACTGATCCCGACCCTTACTCTGCCTTGCTAGCGGTAGTCATACTCCCGTTTGTCTAACGAGGTACTCTTCATTTCCTGAAAAATAATTGCAATGTTGGGTGAGTTTGCCAACTCAGTAAGAAACCATCATCGGTGGTTCACCCAACTCATGCATATACACCAATCATATACACATAATCACACAATAGCATTACAGAATTATCACATGCAATTTCATTTTTTACATTTCGCAGTCAATCATATACATATGCAATGCGCATATGACACTTCCATTTTCTTTTCATTGTTGTGACCGTGCGCCTGAAATTGTCCCAGTGACGGGCACATTGCGTTGAGCCAGTGGCTCTGAAATCGTTGGGTGTGATATGCCCTACGGTGTGCCTGTGGCTCTAATAATCGTTGGACCTGAGGTCCTGTGCGTTGAGCTTAAAGCTCTCATATACGTTGGTACCATTGGTCACAACTACCATTATCTGATCATGCAATTATGCATGAATGCACATGTCTCATTTTCCATTTCGATACCATGTTTCATATCTTCGGACCTTTGGTCCGGTATTTCAATCATATACAATTTCAATTCATTTTCACTTATGCATGTACAATTCAATTCGCTAATGCATTCATAAACATTTACTCACATTAGCACTTCAAGATCACATTTTTACTATTTCGGACACCCGTGGTCCGAAATCAATCAAAAGCAATCATACATATATCCATCCTTAACTCCACATGGCATGAGTGCATACAATTAAACACATAAGGTTGAGAAACCAACTAGGTTACTCACCTAATAACTTCCGAGCTAATGCCGGGAAGTCTTTGCAATGTCCGTGGGATGACGTTTCAACTGTGCCTCTATAACAATTAAAATGAGTACACATTACCAACTGTATAGTTAGAAATATTAAACAATGCACATGAAATAATTAAAACGTATACAATGCATGTTCATGACATTCCCGGCCCTAATCCAAAATTTTCCCATCATAAAAATTCCATCTAAAAATTAGAAATCTAACGGCACCGAAATTACTCAATTCGGGCCTCGATCGGTCCAAAAATAAATAAAACAGTGGCCACATAACTATTACCCGGACCCACATCAATTTCCATTTCAAAAATTCCCAATCTCTCAGAAAATGAAATTAAATATTCAATGAATCCGATGCTTCAAGAATCAGGTCAATCGGACGTCGGACGGAAAAGTTATTCACGAAAGAAACCAAAATTCACATTAAACAATTAATATCTATATATATATCTCTCTTATTTCCTTCTCTTTTTTTTCCTGATTTCCAACCAAACTTCCAACACCCATAACTCTTTGCACACAATTCAGAAAATTATAAACCATATCTCATTGGAAAGATCATGAAAACCTCTACAAGTCTCATGAAGACCATAAAAATCAATTTCACCCCTAAGGGTGTCAAAAATCCAATCAAAGTTACTGCCCAGTGAATGCCTCTCAAAACAGTGCAGGATTTGGCAAAATCTATAAATTTCCAGTTCCTCAGTCAAAAATTACAACATAAATGCCCAAAGAAAGATCAAAATGTTTTCTACAATCTTCATGAACAACCTGAAATCAAATTCCATTTCTAACTAGGTCAAACAATTCAACAAAGAATCTGCCTACTGAAATCAACCAATCTGGACAGTAATTTTCTAGATAGCATAACTCCTTGCACAAATGTCAAAAAAATCACTACCTTATATCAATGGAAAGATAAAATCTCATACTTCAATTTTCATAGAGGACTCAAAATCCAATTCAATCTCTAACAATTTCAAAACTATTATGCAAGTTTCTGCCATGATCAGCAATCCATGACCTAGCTTAGGTTCAGTTTTTGCAAATTCATTACTCCCAAATCTGACATCCAAAAATTACATGCCATATATAATTTTCAAGATAATTTCTTCCTCTACAACTTTTCAGAAGATCACTGACCCCAATTCAATTCAAATAAATTGCTAAAATTG
Organism: Erythroxylum novogranatense; assembly: GCA_029891385.1. NCBI lineage: Eukaryota > Viridiplantae > Streptophyta > Magnoliopsida > Malpighiales > Erythroxylaceae > Erythroxylum > Erythroxylum novogranatense. The sequence continues at coordinate 17,686,873 of CM057225.1, forward strand.
CTTCCAATCCGAATGCTCACAAAATCTACACTTAGGCTAAGTTTCATCAAAATGCTCAAAACCAGTCAATAGTAAACAGTTCATATCTCCCAATATACATATCGAAAAATTGCAAGATCAGTGGAAATGGAAAGCTGACTTGATAGGCTTCAACTTTTATGAACACCATTTTTACCAATTCCTTCAAAATTAATCTAGAAAAATCATCAAAGTATCACATCATTAGGGTCGGCTACTGTTCACACAGCACCAAGTAATTCACTTTGTTTGCCAAATTTAAAATCCTTAAAGGCAGAATTGAGCAACACTCCCTTCATATGAAATCTAGCCATAATTCTTAAGTTTAATTTAAAACAAACCTCAGCTCAATTGGACAACCACAACTCAAGTTATAAGCCAAAATCTAAAACCTAAACAACTCACATTTTCCAGATTTCATTCCTTACCTCTTCCTCTTTCATTCTAGCATTTTACCTACTTCAATATACATCCATTTACACCTCTAATTCAGCCACAAAATCATCACAACAATTACTTGTATAATAGAGCATAATTGGCAGCAACCACATACACAACTTCCTTACATCATTAACATTCATCTAACATCATAAACATCATTTACAACATTCAATTCACAATCTTTAACTACCATATCAATTTCTCTCACACAAGCATACATTTAAACCCATACAAACCTACCACTATCATGATGAAATAAATGCATAAAGAATCCCCATGAATGTTTCTAACTACCAAAAGAAGAAAAACAAACATCAATACTCACCAAACAAGTTGCAAGGTCTAATTTCCTCAAATCTTCAAGTTCACACCAACTTTTATTTCAATCCTCACCCACGGCTATCACAAGCATCACAAAGATCATCATCAACTCAAGGCTTGAGCTTGGTTTATGTGTGAAGAGAAGCAAACAAGGTACCAAGGAAAACTTCTTGTAGGGGATGAGAAGAAGAAAAACTAAAAGGAGGAAGGCAATAAAGGGAGCTAGGGGTGAATGAAGAATGGAGGCTTTCAAAGTGTGTTTTTTTTTAAATGAGGCAAAGAGAGAGTCGTGGGAAGCCAGCCCACTTAAAACAATTATTAAACTATTTAATTAAGGCATCCCTAGGCAAGTGACAAGTGTCACTTGCCACCTATCCTGATTTTTATTCCGGTTCTAAATTTCACTCCAATTTCTCTCCAAATTCCAATGATTCACAATTCATAATTCCTAAAATCATGTACCTAATTTCCCAATGCCATTAGATAGTCTTTTTGGTACCGAAACCCACTCAGTCACCAGTTAGAAAATTTTCTGGTCCGGGCAAGTATCCCGAAAAATTCCAAAATAATTTCCACAAATCCCTAAAAATGTGAAACAAACCTAGAGCACTTCAAAATCTATTTTTCAAACACAATTCTCACACAATATTTCACAAAAATTACAATTAAACTTTTATGACGAGACATGTCATAAATGCATGTATAACCATGTGCATGTGCAACAAATCATCAATCATATCACTATAGAAACCATAATTCCTGAAATCACAACTCCAATTATTTCATGCCAATTGTCAATCAATCTCGGAACCATAATTCAATTAATCGGTCACTAAGCCAATTTTTCGGTCCGGACCCAACACTATAAAAATTTCGAAAAAATTCCTATAAATTCACAAAAATAAAAAACATCCAATCACACACTACAATTTCAATTTCCAATCCTCTAAATTCAATTTCATTCCAATTCTCTATTCAAATCCTGATCTGTACTATTATATAACCAAATTTCTAATATTTACACAATTTAATCGGGAAATTGTCATACATGTATGTACATACATATGCTTATGCAATCACTAATCATTTACCAAAGCTATAAAAGCTATAATGCATGTGCAATCCAACATTTGCCTGTACTCAATCCTGACCCGATCCAAATTACCGATATACCCATCACACCGGTAACGGGATGCTACACATACGCCAGTCTGAAGCTGAGAGGACCTGATGGAAGAAAAGTACATAACAATTGTCAATAATCTGTAAGTGAAATCACATTAAAAACTATTTGTTTATAATTATATTATAGGTTTATCAATTTTTTCATTGTATAAAATTACTTCTTATATTAGGTTGGTTCCGTCTGGACCGTGTTCCAAAAATATGACTTCAACATTTAAAGAAAGGATTGATCTTGAGGGTTATGTGTGAAAGAATATCTCTGAGGCCACAAAGAGATTTTACTTTCAGGTGTTTGAGGTACAATAAAGATTTATTTTCTTTTTATATTGATTTATATACACTAATTAGATAAATATTATTACATTATATAAAGTAGTTTAATTTTTTCCTTCTTATTTCAGAAAGAATTTTCTTAAGATTTTGGTTTCGATGCCATCATACATAAACTATGGGAGAAGCGAGTTCGTACACGTTATCGCGATTTTATTGATGCAATACACAAGGCTGGTGCATGACTGTGTTATATTTCAGAGGAAGTATGGAGTCGTTGGAAGGAGTATTGGACATCACCTGAGGCAATGTCCATCTTAGGGTATAACTCCATCAACAGACGTAGAGGCTCGGGGGAAGAGAATCTTCTTATGCATACGGGAGGATCAATAACCCACCACGAGCATGCACATAAACTTGTAAGTATCTAAACTTCACAATTATTTTGTAAATGTTTTGTTTTGTTGTATTACAGATAATGATAATGGTATAAATGTCTGGTGCCATATATGGTTGTGTTAAGTTATTTTCTTTGTTCAACAGGGTGAATATCATAAAAATAGATAAAACTCCGTCAAAATTTTTATAAATTGTAGTTCACATCTAACAATTTAGGTTATACATGTAGGAAAAGTCATTAGGCATCAGGTCTACACCTACTCAACTATTTTTACACACTCACACGAAGAAGCATGAAAGTGCGACATTCATCAACAGCCGATGTAAATGTGAAATTAATGCATTATTATTTCTTAATAATAATCCCTTACTAATGTAAACATTGTTTCCTAATAGGACCAAATACAACAAACTATTCAACGATAGTCTCAAGAGGAACAACATGTTGATGAAACTCAGATGTACCTTGATGTTGTGGGTGGAAGGGACCGTCGTGAAAGGATATTTGGGTTAGGTTTATTTGCGAATATATGTTATTCGCAATCTTCCATGTCTAGTACAGCAGCATCTACTAGACCAATGTAAACCAATGAAGTCACCGAGCTTCGTTTCACAATGCGTAGATTGATGGAGCAGATAGCTCACACGAAAGAGCAGATGGACCAGATGACTCACATGAATCAGTAAATGGCTCAGCTGAGACAGAAGATGGAGCAGTTGAAAGAGAGGCTTAGCAGCTCAGAGCACCCGCGATCACCATGACATTAGGATTGTATACTGTAATGTTTTTATTACGAACATAAGTTATGTACACTGTAATGTTTTATTATCAACTACGATAATTTTAACTTTATATGATCAATTAACTTTCTGATTAAACAAAAAATATATATACAAATTAATTTATTATACACAGATAATTCATAACTCTTGAAGTTATGCATTTATCATAAGATAACAAAATGAAATTTAAAGCAGGATTAAAAAAAAATTCTTACTTCTATTTACCGATGGAATATATAATACTGTCAAAAAAAGCAATATAATTTACCAACGGAAACACTAACACCTTCAGTAAATTAGATTTGTTTTGTGACAGTATTATATATTCCATCGGTAAATATGAAAATTTTACGATTATATTAACTTTTGTTTACCGTCGGAAATTCTCCATCAGTAAACTTTGCCGACGAGTACGTCAGTTACGTTTATCCATCGCTATATTTTATCGACAGAAACAAACATAAACTGTCCGTCGTTAAAGTTACTTACGGCCATCTTAACAACATTTTTGTCCGTCGTTGAATTTTGTCAGTAATTACTTTTACCGACGGAATTCTTCCATTTACTGATGGTTTTTTCCGTCGCTAAACTACATATTTCTTGTAGTGTTTTAAGTTCAATTTTCAAAGAAATCGTAGTTTCTTTACCACGTAATATTTACTGAAGTAGTGGTAACGACCTTACAACATTGGGTTCACCAGGGACAAGCTCCCAATCTGGCACCTGCCCAGGACCCATGATGAAAGGGGGGCCCTCTTCAACAGCCCCCTCTCTTCCTACTTTTTTATTATTAGCAATTTTTTACCTGTAGTCAAACAAATTTTAACTCTGCTTTTCCAATAGGCAATAGTCTCCTTTTTAACTAACAGCAATAGACGCAGGCAACACGCAACAACCTCCTCCCTCCCAAGAAATTTTAACGTTATAAGTTAATGTTAATTTATACTTGTTGGCTTTAAATGATTTTAACGTTATAAGTTGACGTGTTTTTTTTTAAGTAAAGATAACTTTGTGGTTCTCATACTTATAAATTTTCTTGAAATATTTAAGTATATTTTTACCTTCTACTTTCTTTATTTTCATCAATATATATATTTAAAGTACTTTAACTCAAAAATTAACAGCAAAGAATTTTACGATTCTATCTTCTGAATTCTAAGTATAATTTAAAGGTAAAGTGTAGCACCCCACTCCCGCGAGACCCGAACCTGACATCTACAGTGATATTCGAGCCCGTGACCCGCGAGGGTGGTATGCTAGAGCAAATCAAATACACTTTAAAACTCGTTATGAGATTTTTCTTCAAAAAACGTTTTAACGCGCGGAAATCAAAACACACTTTGGGCCCGACATATCACAAAAACATTTTCAGATACAAAACACTTTCAGTTATTAATTAGCACTCAACGGTGCTCAATTAGTACATAAGCAGAAAGGCATGACCCAACTGGTCTCGATGCCATTTCTGAACACAATTCAGTAACCAAAATCTCAATACACTTTTACATTTATTAAGCTAGGGCCCACCAAACAAAACACTGTACTCATGCAGATGTGACGACACTGATCCCGACTCGTTACTCTGCCTTACTAGCAACGATCATACTCCCGTTAGTGTAACGGGGTACTCTTCAGTTCCTGAAAAATAGATGCAATGTTGGGTGAGTTTACGAACTCAATGAGAAACCATCATCGATGGTTCACCCAACTCATGCATTCACAATTCATATACACACTGAATCACATATTCACACTTTCATATATTCACATGCAATCAATTTCACTTTCACACAGTTCACTTTAGATCATTTACATATGCAGTATGCATGTGACACTTTCAGTTTCTTTCGTTGTTGTGACCGTGCGCCTGAGCTCATATACGTTGAGCCATTGGCTCTGAAACATTGGGCTTGAAGCCCCGAAACGTTGGGCATAGCCCTAATCATCGAGCCGAGGCTCGAATACGTTAGCACGAGGCCTGTGCGTTGAGCTTAAAGCTCAAATCGGTGGCTACACCGGTCACAATCGCCATTATCTCGATCATTTACTATGCATGAATGCACATGTCGCTTCCAATTTCCAATTATCGCATTTCTATTTCCACTTCCAATTAATTACTATTTCGATCATTTTCCAATGTCCTCGGACTTTTAGTCCAGATTTCATTCCCATGCATTTACCTTTCATTTCACTAACACATTTACAATCCAATTTACTAATGCATTCTCACGCACTTATTCTCATTTGCACTTCAATATCACAATCCAATATTTCGAACACCCATGGTCCGAAATCAATCAAATCAATCAATCATTGCTTCCTCATGACACTCAATGCATATAATTAATAAACACATAAGGTTGAGAAACCAACTAGGTTACTCACCTGCACTTTCGAGCTACAGCCTGGAAGTCTTAATACTGTCCGTGGAATGTCGATCCATCGGAACCTCTATGTCAAATCAAATAAATCACACATTACCAAATATACCAATTTCAATCAATAATAATACATATTTAACAAATGCGATAAATACTATACATGTTATGACATTCCCAATTTTCAAATTGATCACTCTCACTCTGATTCATAACAATTTCAGATACCATAATTCAATTTACTAATTTCATATTCTAAAGTCACATTCCCATTAAAATCACAATCACTCTTCATTTGTCATCTGATTCCGAGAATCATCGAATTCAAATTCCAAATTTCCATCTTATCAATTCAAATTTCTTAGTCTCTAAATTCCAATTAATCATTTAAGGAACCAATTCATTTGAAATCAAAATCTCAACTCATTACTTGTAACAATCATCTCACAATCACTTGATTTCATCTTTTCTAAATTGCATTTCCAAGTCTCTAAAATGCCATTAAATCCATAATCAATCCAAATTAAATCCTGAATTCTCCAATACCAATTCAATCAATCACATTACTAAATTCCAACTTCAAAACCTAAAATTCCAATTTTTTCCAAATAAGCATTCCTCGCCGCGGCGCCTCCTCCCTCCCCGCGGCGAGCTCCCCATTTCACTTCTTCGCCGCGGCGCACGTCTGTTTCTCCGCGGTGAAACACGCCATCATCGTCGCGGCGTACGTATCGCGTACGTCGCGACGCGGGCCGTTTACGCTCGCCGCGGCAAGCCATACGCGCACGTCGCGGCGTGCGGATGAAATTTCGCTCGCCGCGGCATGTTCTTCGTGCGCCGCGGCGTGCGACCGCAGAAACGAATCCGAAACCCAGAAATTTCCAGATTTCTCAGATTCAACTCCGTCCAAATCCATTCTAAACACTCCCAAATAGTTTCATACACTATACTGAACTCATTTCTAACCTCAAAACTATCTAAAACTTATTATTCATCAAAATCCCAAATCAAACTCAACATTTTGTCAAAAACCCTAACATCCGAAACTTTCAAATTCTCTAAACAATTTCATAACTCAATCAATGATCAAATTAAACGATTTAAATCATAAGGAAACAAAAGACTTACTTGATTCAAGCTTTAATCCTCCAAAAATTCCTCAAGAATCTCCAAATCCCAAGTTTTCTCCATCCACGGCAAAACCCATTTCCTTTGAAAACAAAGGAAATTCGTGGATGACGATACGGACGATTTCAATTTATAAACAAAATATATAGGGCTTGTTTGGCAATTTAATTGCCACAAGTCCAAATCTGAACCACCTCAATCCAATTTCTTATTCTATTTTACTCCCAATTTCACAATACCAATTCATATTAAATCCTAAAATCATAACTCAAATTGTCTCATATCAATTGCCAATCAATCTCGGACCCGGAATCCAGTTTATCAGTCATTATACCATTTTTCCAGTCCGGACTCGATTCTCTAAAAATTCTAGAAAAATTCCTATAAATTCAAATAATTAGGAATTACATATTCCTATACTCAAATTTCAATTTCCAATATTCGAAAATCAATTTCATTTCCAATTCCATTTTCAAAACCTCATTTATACACTTATCGCACAATTTCCAATTTTCCACAATTCAATCGGGAAATTGTCATACATGTACGTATATTCATATGCTTATGTCATCAATAATCATTTATCGATGACTACAGAAATATAATGTATGCACAACTCACATTAGCCTGTACTCTATCTTAACCTGATCCAAATTACAGATATACCCGTCACCTCGGTAACGGGATGTTACAATTCTCCCCTCCTAATAAAAATTTCTTCCTCGAAATTTCATATACGATTGATCAGGATGGCAGGGGAATTAATCCGATCACTATAATACTGTTTTCCCACTATACAATACAAAGTGAGTTTCTGTCAATTCATTGAAATTAATACAATCAATTACCTCTTTTTCCTTTCTCAAATTCCACACTATACTCACTATTCTTTATTTTCAATCCAATCATACACACATCTGATCATATCAATATTCCCTATCTCTGTCCATATTGCACTTTACAAATCCAAATCACCCTTTTTAGTTTTACATTGACTTACCAATTTATAGTTTTATTCACAGCACAATCACATCGAGGCCACTTATAACAAATTTAATTTCTCCAAATTTTACCTTTATCTTTATTTCAGTGTATCTTGGTCGAGGCGATACACTTCAAAACATTTCATTAATCGATTATCTAATTTCATCACTATAGGGTTCAAACACCAATTTCATAAAATTCTAAAACTCTCGATATAATAGTCATTTCGATTCATTATCATTAACTATGATTTCTCAATCCCTATTACAGATTCATTTTACCTGATCAACACTGTCTCTAATAGAGCACACCTTTGGCCCCTTATACACTTTCCAAATGGTAACACCAATAGCAATTTGATATGCACTCAACCAATTTGAACTGTACCTCAATCTCATATCCCTATGAACTCCATAATATCGATTTCACATTTATCTCCAACGATCAAGTCTCGTTGGTTACTCACCTACATAATCATTTGATTTTACATTCTAACCCATCAATTACTCATTCCATGACTCTTACTCATACATCAAATTTTTAACTGCTCCTTACAATTTCTCTAATAGCCCTTCAAGAGTAGTACCCATATTTCTTAATTGATCCCAACAATTAATTTCTCAAAAGTCGACTTAGTTTATAATTCCTCAATACGGTCCGCATTTTGAAATTCACAATTACGCTTTGCCAATCCTTTTACACACACACATCCGATTTGAAAATCCAATTGCCCATAATATTTTCTTTTGTCCCATACTAATTCGATAACTCACCCATAGCGAAGACAATAGGTTTAATAACCTTATCACTCAAATTGAAATTTTCTCACAAAGACATTTTCCAATTCAATACTTCACATTGCATTACTACTAAATTACAAACACTCAAACACATAATTACTGCTCAAATCTTTCAAATTCCCAAATATCTCAATCGCATAATCCTTTTAATACTTTCAAATTCACTAATATAATCATTATTTCTTTGCGTATCCATAGATACATCTAAACACATTTCGTATGAATAGGGTCTCCAAATTTTCCAAACAATATCTATCAATAATATCTATCAAATCACAATTTGACCCATGAGATTATATTGATTGCATCATAACCCTTTTTGGGACACTTTGGTAAATATTGTATCATCTCCAAATCTTGTATACACATGTCCCTTGCAATTTTGCATTTTATCATTACCTCTATCGACATTAAGTCTCCCAATGTGCCATATTCGAATACTGATTCAATCACTCTTTAATTGATCAATTAAGATTCATTCTAACGACACTTGCATAATAAACAATTTCCTCAACTGTGCCAATTTATACTTTCCATTTTCCAAATGCATTTAATTGCTCGTCTATGCTTATAATCATTATCCACTCTAAACACAATTGATACATTTTACCTTTCAGTAGCATAATAAGCTCCTCATACCCATGATCTCTTTGTATAATTTTCTAATTATCGATTGTCTCCAAGGAGGAACAAATTTTTCTTATAACTTTCTCAATTTCATCATAACATATTCTCGACACCTGCCCTTTACACTAATTTCTCCACATAATTCAATTTATTCACTCAGCATTACAAACTAGGTCGATAACACATTCGTCAAATTCACTTGTACTTTCCAAACATTTTACACCAATATTCGCGAACGATATTTTCCCCAATTACGCATCTAATGTCTTTTCACCGTTTCATAACCCTATTACACAATCGATTCTTTACCTTAGCATAATACGCATCCTTTTAGTCACATATTTTATTTCTTACTCTTGAGTCTCCACCAGATTTGGACTCTCAATAATATCTTTTCATTTGTTTCAAATGTATCTCCAATTAAATCATTTAATCAACTCAACCCAATTCAGAGAACTCTTCTTTGTAGAAGATTTCTATCTATTTTCATTAATACCACTCATAAAATTCTTAATCATCAACAATTGTCACATTTCTTGCCGGATATCTGCAATACCTTAAGGAATCAAATTTTTTTAACTATACTTATACAATCCCATATGAATCGGTTATGCCTCAATTCATATAAATCAGAACATCCTTGTTAATACTGTTCATTGAGGTACATATCATCTAGATCGTCTCATCAATATCGAGAAATAGATGTGGAATAATTCACCAATTAATCACTTACACTATCCAATCTATACTTCCATTCATATCATATTTACAATCTCAACACATTCCAATAGATCACTATGCTCACTTTTATTTCTTATTCTAACTCATATCGAACTTTACACCATAAGAACTATGACTGGCGGTTATCCGCTAACTCGCCAACCATAGTACCCTTCTAATCAGATGTGCGTTCATAAAGACAAATCAACTTAACCTTAGACATCTATTTCGTCTTTCATTATCATTTTCTTATATTTCAATCCTTTCATTATTGTATCATACCCATAAATTTTCACTCTCAAATCAATATCATAGCTATGCAATTATTCTCGATTTCCTCACTTAACACATTCTAACTTTATGTTGAGCCCGAGTCCCGTATTCTCGAATTCGAGATGCCCCTCGGTCATATGCATGTGGCCCTAAATACCGTCGAACCCGATCCTAACATCCATACATAATCGTATATCGATACACATATAACAATACATACACACTCTACACATACATTCTAAACATGCATTAATCGTCTCAACTTCATAAAACATATGTCATTGTCATTCAAAGAAATTCAACAGGTATTCTCGGAATATAACATAATACAAAAAATGACATTGAATCCTAAAATACAAAAGTATGCTCTATGTTGAAATGTTGGTGGGCTAACCAAAGTACTAACTTATACAAGGCTCCTAACTAGCTTGAAGTTTCTGATGCCCTGCAAGGTCGACAATCGTCTCGATCCGCACTTTTGAGGAGGGAGAGTAATGGGGTGATGCTGAGCTCGGTGGCATATACGTTTATAGCCATTGGCAATAAGCCACACAATCGAGCCATATACATATAGTCATATATCCAAGCTCATAAAGAAGTTCGATTCAATTAATTCACATTCATATAAGCACAAAGCATGCAATTTCCATTTCTCAACATAATAATCATAATGCAACAAGTCTATCGAATCCATCATATGTTATGCTCATTAAATCAATCGTATATGCCAATCAATTGGCTCGAGTTCAGAATCCATCCGGATAAACCAAAGGTAGATCCGTAAACTATCCGAGTCCGATTTCTCAAGGATTTCGTTGCCCAAGCGGGCAGCCGGGAGAAGGCTTTATCTTGTCGGCGTCGTGACTCCATCCGTAACTCTCTTACCCAAACAAAGCATATAGTCCATTCGATTCATGCTCAAAGCATGTTTCACATTTTCTCAATGCTCATTCTTGTCCATTTCCATAAGGCTTATCAAGCCATGCATAATTCTATCATAATAAAAAGCATATTCAAAATTCCTCATGTAATTCAATACAAGTAATGTCATATATTGCAAGCAAGCACACATCATGCAATTTGCCCATACACACAATAACCATAAACTTATTACCCACCTAGTATCGCTTGAGTATCAGACTCACTGTCGTCCTTCCTCTTGCGATTGAGTCAAATCAGCTTGGTTTCCTATAATAAACCAAGTTTCCATACAATTAATATCCATAGCAAATATTCAATAAAGCTCGAAAAGCACAAGTAAAGTGTTAAAAGTCTACATTCGACTTTCTCTTAAAATTTTCAAACCCTTCGAAACAATCTCCGAACTTCCCTTCTTCATACAACTTGTAGCCTCTGATCTCTACTTCACAACGGCTCAAAAATCACCTCAATTGGACATCTACACCAAAAGATATGCCCAAAATACCAAAAATCTCATTTTCGGAAAACAGGAGGCCTCGCCATGACGAACTGTTTCATTGACGCGCGTCGAAGGCCATGACAACGCTTTGCACTGCCTTGCGCATGCATGCATCGTGCATTGACGTATCGTCTACCAATGCATCGTCGGGCGTGCATCAACGATGCACGCAGGCGTGCACACAAAATTAATTCGCACGCCATGCGTGTTCTTGAGCACGTCATGACGGCGGATCGGAAAAACGTTCAACTCGAAAATCTCATATTTTCCAACCCCAATCCGCTCCAAACTCAAATGCAACACATCTAAGACATAGATCAAGCCCTCTACAACATTTCTAACCCATTCTAGACTTCAAATCTCACAAAACACATCAACCCAACGATTCTCCCAATTTTCCACTCAAAACCCTAACACCTTCGATTTCTCCCAATCCAAGCTATCTTAAGGTTCAATCTTACTACAACAAGAAGGGATGAACGAACGCACTGAAAGAAAGCTTTTGAATCGGTCGGAAACCTCAAAATCGCAAAATCTCTTCTCTTCTTCTTCCTCTCCTCCCACGGCCATTTACACCCTCTCTTCTCTTCTTCTTCTATTTTCCTTTTCCTTTCCTTTCTTTTCTATTTCTATTCTAAGTCTCTTCTTTAAACTCAAGGGCATGGGCCCTTCCTACTAAGCCAAGCCCAAAACAACTTAAAGCCCTTACACACTTTACATCCTCAAATGCTCATTTAAACCTCAATAAACCATAATTATCCATAATATTCCCAATTTAATCAAGCTAAGACAAAATACCACAATTATCACAATTCATGCTTAATATCATCATTAAAAAAAATTTTGGGGTCTAACATTTCTCCCCCTCTTAAAAGAAATTTCGTCCTCGAAATTTACCTGAATCATCGAAGAGATGCGGATACTTCTCCCGCATAGCCTCCAATGGCTCCCAAGTAGCCTCCTCTACCGAATGGTTCCTCCAAAGAACTTTGAACAACTAAACCATCTTGTTCCTGAGAACCTTGTCCTTGGTATCCAAAATCTGCACTGGAAGCTCCTCATAGCTCAAATCATCCCTTAACTGAACCTCACTAATCTGAATGATGTGAGAAGGATCCGATCTATACCTCCTCAATATGGACACATGAAAAACGTCGTGAATCTACAATAATTCCGGAGGTAACGCCAATTTGTAGGCGAGTGGTCCAATCCTCTCAAGGATCTCATAAGGACCCACATACCTCGGACTCAACTTCCCTTTCTTGCCGAATCTTAATACTCCTTTCCAAGGAGATGTCTTAAGGAACACCTTCTCACCGACCTCATACTCCATCTCCTTTCGGTGAGCATCAACATAACTTTTCATCCGGTCCTGTGCCGCCTTAAGCCGCTGCTTAATCAGATTGACTTTCTCAACAGTCATCTGAATCAAATCTGTTCCTCCAATTGCCTCTTTGCCCTTCCTCTTCTTATTCATAGCACTCTTGATATTCTCTATGTTCTCCACCCAAAGACCTGCCTCAACTAACTGCTGAAAATCACTAAAATTCTGCTCAATTACTTTCTCCTGGATAGCCAAATGTAGTCCCGACTCGAACCGACGACATCTGGCAACCTCACTCAGCATCAAGTCTGAAGCATACCGGGATAACTATGTGAACCTGCGCTCATACTCAGCAATTGTCATATCCCTCTCAGTGAGACTCAAAAACTCCCTCTGCTTCTGCTGGACATAAACCTCTGACAAATATTTCTTCGAACGCGACCACAAAATCCTCGCCATGCCAACCCTCTTCGACCATCCGATCGCCTTGCTGCACGGTCTCCCACCAATGCAGAGCATCTCCTCAAGCAAACCGGCAAAGATACACCACTCGCTTCATCGCTTCGCAGCCCATCCGATCCAAAGACCTTTCGTCTCTCCGCAACCATGTCTCGGCTTCCTCGGGATCCGTCCCAAAGAAGTCAATCGCCCATACTTCTCGACTTGTCGAACTGCTTTCCCCTCTTCACTTGGGGGCGGAAAGTAGGTCAGAGATCTCGCCCATAGCCAACAAACGCTGAGTAAAGGCCTCAAACATCCTCGGTCAAACTGGTGCACTTGTCTGGCGGAATCGGCGATTCTCGAGTCGGCGAATGTACGGGCTCACTCTCTAGCCTCACGAAGCCTCAACATGCATTGGGGCTACAGACTCATCGGTCCTCTCCTCCCTAATGGAGAGTCAAAAAGCAGACCAGATAGCTTCTCGTGTCCTTCTACGAGGTGGCATCGCATTCTTCAAATAAAAACACTAAGGATTAGCTATTTGGTAATCTAAATGTATGCATGATATGCATGTCACGTAATGAAAGCAATTAATGCAGCACGTAGTCATATATCACACAATCCTATATGTATTCTAAGCCGAGGACACCTAAACTTAGGCGCTCTGATACCAAACATGTTGGGCCCGAGTCCCGTATTCTCGAATTCCTAGGCGGCCCCTCGGGTCGCACCAGCGGCGGGCGCCCAAATACCGTCGGACCCGATCCCAACATCCATACATAATCGTATATCGATACACATATAACAATACATACACACTCTACACATACATTCTAAACATGCATTAATCGTCTCAACTTCATAAAACATACGTCATTGTCATTCAAAGAAATTCAACAGGTATTCTCGGAATATAACATAATACAAAAAATGACATTGAATCCCAAAATACAAAAGTATGCTCTATGTTGAAATGCTGGTGGGCTAACCAAAGTACTAACTTATACAAGGCTCCTAACTAGCTTGAAGTTTCTGATGCCCTGCAAGGTCGACAATCGTCTCGATCTGCACCTGAGGAGGGGAGAGTAATGGGGTGAGCTACGAAGCTCAGTGGCATATACGTTCATAGTCATTGGCAACGAGCCACACAATCAAGCCATATACATATAGTTATATATCCAAGCTCATAGTAAGTTCAGATTCAATTAATTCACATTCATATAAGCACAAAGCATGCAATTTCCATTTCTCAACATAATAATCATAATGCAACAAGTCTATCGAATCCATCATATGTTATGCTCATTAAATCAATCGTGTATGCACAATCAATTGGCCGAGAGTTCAGAATCCATCCGGATAAACCAAAGGTAGATCCGTAAACTATCCGAAGTCGATTTCTCGAGGATCTCGTTGCTTGCGGCAGGCGTAGAGAAGACTTTATCACAACGCACGTGACTCCATCCGTAACTCTCTTACCCAAACAAAGCACATAGTCCATTCGATTCATGCTCAAAGCATGTTTCACATTTTCTCAATGCTCATTCTTGTCCATTTCCATAAGGCTTATCAAGCCATGCATAATTCTATCATAATAAAAAGCATATTCAAAATTCCTCATGTAATTCAATACAAGTAATGTCATATATTGCAAGCAAGACATATCATGCAATTTGCCCATACACACAATAACCATAAACATATTACTCCACCTAGTATCGCTGAGTATCGACTCACCGTCGTCCTTCCTCTCTTGCGATTAGGTCAAATCACTTGGTTTCCTATAATAAACCAAGTTTCCATACAATTAATATCCATAGCAAATATTCAATAAAGCTCGAAAAGCACAAGTAAAGCGTTAAAAGTCTACATTCGACTTTATCTTAAAATTTTCAAACCCTTCGAAACAATCTCCGAACTTCCCTTCTTCATACAACTTGTAGCCTCTGATCTCTACTTCACAACGGCTCAAAAATCACCTCAATTAGACATCTACACCAAAAGATATGCCCAAAATACCAAAAATCTCATTTTCAGAAAACAGGAGGCCTCGCTGCGACGAAGGCTTGTTACATGGCGAAGCCACCACCGTCAGGCCCACGACGAACGCACTGCGCATGCACAACAGCGCAAGACAAGACGCGGCGCGTCTTGCCAAATGCATGCGCGTCACACACAAAATTAATTCAAGACGCGCGGCGTGTTTTTGAGCACGTCGCGACGTGCGGATCGGGAAAAACGTTCCCGAACCCGAAAATCTCAGATTTTCCAACCCCAATCCGTTCCAAACTCAAATGCAACACATCTAAGACATAGATCAAGCCCTCTACAACATTTCTAACCCATTTTAGACTTCAAATCTCACAAAAACACATCAACCCAACGATTCTCCCAATTTTTCCACTCAAAACCCTAACACCTTCGATTTCTCCCAATCTAAGCTATCTTAAGGTTCAATCTTACTACAACAAGAAGGGATGAACGTAACGTACCCGGAAAGCACTTTGAATCGGTCGGAAACCTCAAAAATCGCAAAATCTCTTCTCTTCTTCTTCCTCTCCTCCCACGGCTACGACACCCTCTCTTCTCTTCTTCTTCTATTTTTCCTTTTTCCTTTCCTTTCTCTTTTCTATTTCTATTCTAAGTCTCTTCTTTAAACTCTAAGGGCATGGGCCCATCCTACTAAGCCCAAGCCCAAAACAACTTAAAGCCCTTACACACTTTACATCCTCAAATGCTCATTTAAACCTCAATAAACCATAATTATCCATAATATTCCCAATTTAATCAAGCTAAGACAAAATACCACAATTATCACAATTCATGCTTAATATCATCATAAAAAAAAATTTTGGGGTCTAACACTTTAAGTCACAAATCCCTATTCATACCTCTTATCACTGAAATCAAACCAAATTGTATTCTCTATAATTCGCAGAACATTTTAATTCCATTCACTTTGTTTATACACTGTCAATCTTACCAATTTTATCATATCGCTATTTCCCTTTATCAATTTACCACTATACATTCATATCTATTCTTCATCCCAAGATACATTCCAATATAGCACAGATGTTGCCTGTCATAACATATTCACTAATACCAATACACTCAATCCTCATTTGTCAAATCGAACCATACACTTTTTCTTATTTCACAACATTCCCAATTTCCTTTTTATCACATTCTCACATATCATCTTTTTCCTCACTATTTCTCATCACTTAAACACTAGTATGTGCTCATGTATGAGACTCATATCTAGACTGGGATCGATTGTCACTATCTGCCAATGACATGACTTAAATGTATGCAATTTGACACACTTTTCGAAAGCCCATGTAAGATTGTACTTTTGGGCTCGATACACATATGAAGATTCACCTCCATGAGACCAAACCCGACATCTACAAGTGATATCCGAGCCCGTGACCATGAGGTGGTATGCTTGAGCAAATCAAATACACTTTAAAACTCGTTATGAGATTTTTCTTCAAAACGCTTTAACGCTACGGAAATCAAAACACACTTTGGGCTGACATATCACAAAAACATTTTCAGATACAAAACACTTTCGCTATTAATTAGCACTCAACGGTGCTCAATCAAGACATAAGGTAAAGGCATGACCCAACCGGTCTCGATGCCATTTCAACACAATTCGAGAACCAAAATCTCAATACACTTTTACATTTATTAAGCTATGGCCCACCAAACAAAACACTCAGACTACGCAGATGTGACGACATCGATCTTCGACTACTACGCCTTGCTAGCAACGATCATACTCCGTTAGTCTAATAGGGTACTTCTTGCCTCTGAAAAATAGATGAATGTTGGGTGAGTTTGAACTCAATGAGAAACCATCATCGATGGTTCACCCAACTCATGATTCACAATTCATATACACACCTTGAATCACATATTCACACTTTCATATATTCACATGCAATCAATTTCACTTTCACACAGCTCACTTTAGATCATTTACATATCGCAGATGCATGTGACACTTTCAGCTTTTTTTCGTTGTTGTGACCGCTACTTGGAATATATACGCTGAGTCATTGGCTCAAACATCGGGCTTGAAGCCCGAGCAAACGTTAGGCATAGCTCGATCATCGAGCCGAGGCTCGAATACGTTAGCACGAGGCCTCGTCGTTGAGCTTAAAGCTCAAATCGGTGCTACACCGGTCACAATCGCTATTATCTCGATCATTTACTATGCATGAATGCACATGTCGGTTCCAATTTCCAATTATCGCATTTTATTTCCAATTCCAATTAATTACTATTTCCGATCATTTTCCAATGTCCTCGGACTTTTAGTCCCAGATTTCATTTCCATGCATTTACCTTTCATTTCACTAACACATTTACAATCCAATTTACTAATGCATTCTCACGCACTTATTCTCATTTGCACTTCAATATCACAATCCAATATTTCAACACCCAGTTCAAATCAATCAAATCAATCAATCACATATATCCATCCTCGCTTCCTCACGACACTCAATGCATATAATTAATAAACACATAAGGTTGAAACCAACTAAGTTCTTTCACCGCACTTCCGAGCTACAACTGGAAGTCTCAATCTTCGTCCGTGGAATGTCGATCCAT
Organism: Erythroxylum novogranatense; assembly: GCA_029891385.1. Taxonomy (NCBI): domain Eukaryota; kingdom Viridiplantae; phylum Streptophyta; class Magnoliopsida; order Malpighiales; family Erythroxylaceae; genus Erythroxylum; species Erythroxylum novogranatense. The sequence continues at coordinate 17,705,014 of CM057225.1, forward strand.
CTAACCTCTATGTCAAATCAAATAAATCACATATTACCAAATATACCAATTTCAATCAATAATAATACATATTTAACAAATGCGATAAATACTATACATATTATGACATTCCCGAATTTTCAAATTGATCACTCTCACTCTGATTCATAACAATTTCAGATACCATAATTCAATTTACTAATTTCATATTCTAAAGTCACATTCCCATTAAAATCACAATCACTCTTCATTTGTCATCTGATTCCGAGAATCATCGAATTCAAATTCCAAATTTCCATCTTATCAATTCAAATTTCTTAGTCTCTAAATTCCAATTAATCATTTAAGGAACCAATTCATTTGAAATCAAAATCTCAACTCATTACTTGTAACAATCATCTCACAATCACTTGATTTCATCTTTTCTAAATTGCATTTCCAAGTCTCTAAAATGCCATTAAATCCATAATCAATCCAAATTAAATCCCACAATTCTCCAATACCAATTCAATCAATCACATTACTAAATTCCAACTTCAAAAACCTAAAAATTCCAATTTTTCCCAAATAAGCATTCCTCGCCGCGACGCCTCCTCCCTCGCTGCGGCGAGCTCCTCATTTCACTTCTTCGCCCAAGACGCTCTGTTTTCGCCAGCGGCGAAACACGCCATCATCATCACAAGGCGACGTATCGCGACGTCACGACGCTGGTCGTTCGTTCGCCAAGAAGACGCCATACGCCAAGACGTCGCGGCGCATGGATGAAATTTTGCTCGCCATGAGTGTTCTTCGATGCGCAAGGCGTATGCATCATAAACGAATCCGAAACCCAGAAATTTCCAGATTTCTCATATTCAACTCCGTCCAAATCCATTCTAAGCACTCCCAAATAGTTTCATACACTATACTGAACTCATTTCTAACCTCAAAACTATCTAAAACTTATTATTCATCAAAATCCCAAATCAAACTCAACATTTTCTCAAAAACCCTAACATCCGAAACTTTCAAATTCTCTAAACAATTTCATAACTCAATCAATGATCAAATTAAACGATTTAAATCATAAGGAAACAAAAGACTTACTTGATTCAAGCTTTAATCCTCCAAAAATTCCTCAAGAATCTCCAAATCCCAAGTTTTCTCCATCCACGGCAAAACCCATTTCCTTTGAAAACAAAGGAAATTCGTGGATGACGATACGGACGATTTCAATTTATAAACAAAATATCTATGGCTTGTTTGGCAATTTAATTGCCACAAGTCCAAATCTGAACCACCTTAATCCAATTTCTTATTCTATTTTACTCCCAATTTCACAATACCAATTCATATTAAATCCTAAAATCATAACACAAATTGTCTCATATCAATTGCCAATCAATCTCTAACCCTAATCCAGCTTTATCACTCGTTATACCATTTTTCCTATTCAACTCGATTCTCTAAAAATTCCAAAAAATCCTATAAATTCACAAAATTAGGAATTACATATTCCTATACTCAAATTTCAATTTCCAATATTCAAAAATCAATTTCATTTCTAATTCCATTTTCAAAACCTCATTTATACACTTATCGCATAATTTCCAATTTTCCACAATTCAATCGGAAAATTGTCATACATGTACGTATATTCATATGCTTATATCATCAATAATCATTTACCGATGACTACAGAAATATAATGCATGCACAACTCACATTAGCCTGTACTCTATCTTAACCTGATCCAAATTACAGATATACCCGTCACCTCGGTAACGGGATATTACATAAAGTTTCTGATTTTTTAATATATTTTTTCTCTTTGTTTTCTATTTTAATATTTGATATTAAATTTTGCTATTTATTATCAAATTCTATTGACTATACATGAGACTGTAGCATCAGCTGATAGAAGTTTTCAAAGTTAAAATTATTGAAAACCTATTTGAGGTCATCAATGTCACAAGAATCAAAGTTAAAATTATTGAAAACCTATTTGAGGTCATCAATGTCACAAGAAAGGTTGAATGATTTAGCTGTGTTATGTATTGAGAAGGATATGTTGGACAATATTAATCTTGATAATATTATTAATGATTTTGCATATAGAAATGCACGGAAAAATTGTTTTTCATAAATCATGATCCTATGTATAATTGTTAGTATTATGATCATTTAATATTTAGTCGATTATGTAAACTTATAAATTAAGTTATTTATGTTTCATACAAATATGTAAATTTAAGTATATTATCGATTTATTAGGGCCCTTTTTTTAATTTCTCCTCGGGTCTATAAAACTATAAGAACGGCCCTGCTCCCAATAGTACGATAAGATATTTCGATACTAGCTCCCAATAGTACAGTAGGATATTTACGAAACTTGTCATGCTATGATGCTAAAAATAAAATGTCAAACATGTGGCAAACAAATGTAAAACCTGTGTGTTTTAGGAAGACATCAAAAGATCCCAGCAAAATCTGCGCAAGAACATTGTCCATTGACAAATTTGTGAAGCCTCTTGCTATCCCGAACGATAATTTCCTTAGAGGCTAGTAATGAGATGATCTTCATGAAGTTGTGGCAGTCCTTGCACATACCTATACTCTTTACAACCCTTATTGATGCACTCTTTTCCGTGTGCAACAATCCATAAGCTACAGCCAACTTCTCACTGTGATACACGCAATATGAAAAGGTCTTTTCCTCTGCCTCTTCCTCCTCATCAACCACTTCCACGTTTTCTCCAGACTCATATCCATAACTCTTTGCCTTGTTAAGCAATTCCTCCAAGAAGGTGTATATTTCTGCATTTCCAGGATGCAACCTGTCGTTAGTTTTAAATGAACGTGTCTTTTCTTTGATACTAATCCAGCTCCAATCATTTAATTTTCCAACTTTCTCTTCTTTCATTAATTTTCTCACCTGGGAAACATCTTTCCACCTCTCTGCAGAGATGTACATATTCAAGAGCATGACATATGTTTCAATATCTCGTGGTTTGAGCTTGAGTAGTTGTTCAGCAGCACAAAAACCCAGTTCTGTATGCCCATGATTTCTACACCCTGCAATAAGGAGATTCCATATAAACTCACTTGGCTCAAAATCCATTTTCTTCACAATGTCAAATGCCTCCTCTGTCCGTCCCAATCTCACAAACATATCAATCAGGCATCCATAATGATCCATAACAGGTTTAAGTTTGTATTCTGTTTTCATTATCTGGAAGTATTCGAGTGCTTCATTGACCATTCCAGCTTGACTACAAGCTGCAAGAACACCAACAAATGTAATCTGGTTTGGTCTCAGACCTGCCAGCCTCATATCCTCAAAAAGTTGCAATGCTTGCTGAGAATGTCCATGCCTTGCAAAACTTGTAATCATAGTTGTCCACGATATCAAGGTTCTCGTAGACATCTCCACAAAGGTTTTACTTGCTTTCTCAATGCTTCCACATTTGTTATACATGTTAACAAGTGCAGTTCCTACAACAACATCAGACAAAAAGCCCGATTTTATGGTCTGGGCATGGATTTGTTCCCCTTGTTCTAAGGCCACTAACCCACCACATATGGTAAGGATGCTGGACAAAGTAAACAGATCAGGTTTCATGCCAGAGCGATTCAACTTAAAATACATGCCAAGTGCCTCATTTCCACTTCTATGCGCAGAAACATCATCTTTTGCCAGTTCCATTGCTTGCGAATAGCCTGCAATTAGTGCATTCCATGTAACCAAGTTAACAGTTTCCATTGTACTGAACAGATACTCTGCTTCCTTGATGCATCTGCACTTAAGGTACAAGTACATAATAGAATTCGTTAACCTTCGATTTGATCCATAGCTAAGTTTAATGCTCAATGAGTGAACTTGCTTCCCCAGTCCTAACGACATAATCAAACAACACAAGCTCAACACAGTGGTTAACGTCACTTCATTAGGTTTTACATCCTCATTAAGCATCTCTATGAAAAATCTCAATCCCATTGCAGCAGCACCATTTTCAACACAAGCAGATATAACTGCAGTCCAAGAGATAACATCCTTGTCCCTAACCCTTCTAAAGGCCTTGACAGCAGATTTCAGGATCCCAAATTTTGAGTATAAGCTACAAAGAGCATTGCCAATACTCAATTCTTGGTCAATTCGATACTTAACAATGAAGGCATGAAACTGTTTTCCCAATTCGATAGAGCTTAAAGAAGAGCAGGCATTTAAAGCAATTCCTAGAGTATAATACGAAGGAAAAGACCCAGATTCCATCATCTCCACAAAAACTTCAACGGCGACCTCTGACTCTGAATTTTGAACATAGCCCTTCAACAAAGACGTCCAAGCAACAACGCTTCCCTTAGGCAAATTGTCAAAAACTTTTCTAGCACTTGTCATGGCTCCACATTTTGCATAAACATTAACAAGAAATGTCATCAGGAAAAATTCTTTCTGGGTTCCAGTCTTTACGATATGAGCGTGAACAATTTGTGCTCCTGAAACACATTTCCTTTTAATGCATTCTTTTAAGAGGGAAACATAATAAGCGCACTCAATCTCAGTGCCCTCTTTGGTCAAAGACAAGGGATCATCAAAATCCAAAGGCCTAGCTGGTTCTGGTCTTTCATCAAGTTGGGTACTTACTGAACTCTTCTGATATGAAATGCTTCGGCTCTGGGACTCCTGATACAGTTAGTATGAGAAAAAAGTTAAACAAGAAGAAAAGCTGACACAAAAACAGCATAATCAGTTGAGTTCCACTAAACCCACAAGATAATTAAGTGCACGTTTCGGTTAGTTCTAGACCCGTAAGTAAAAGCAGAGGCCTTGCCCTATAGGCTTAGAAAAAAAGTAAAATAATCTCCATAAACAAAAACACAAATTATAGATAGATGGTTAAAGAAAAGGAGATGAAATGTTGTATCAAGACAAAAAAGAAAGAAAAAGGTTTGTGGGTACCTTTTCAATGGAAGAAGAAGCAGAGGGGTGCTTCTTGACTTCAGTTTCAAGTTTGAGAGTGGGACTGAGAGCAACTGAAGGCAAGGAAGCCATATGAGAGGAAGGTGATGGAGCAAAGGGCACGTACGTTAGCCTCTCATGGTCAGTGGGAAGATAAAGTTGCGGAGAGAAGAGAAGGCGATTGCTCTACTACAGCCACTCTTTCGCTTTTGGCCTTTTATAACTTTCAACCCCTGACTGCCAATTAATTACATGGTTCCTAATTAACTAAACAACTATAGCGACACATCGTGCTAATAGCCAATAGCCAATAGTTGGCTTAAACGTTCGAGAAATCAGCTCTTCGCAGGACATCCCACTCAAGATTTAAAGAGTCCGTATTCTTTTACAATGTTTTATTCTGTTTTATAAATTTTAATTATTTATTTATGTGGATTTTATGTGAGTCCTGTATAAATATATGTGAAACTGACATAAATAAATGATTAAAGTTTATAAAACAGAATAAAACATCATAATATTAGACAGAGGATTCGGTATCAAATTCAAGAGCCAAGGTCATCCTATACTGAATAAATTACTTGTTTTCATTCTAGAAGAAAGAAACTAGTTATGATTAAGCCCCGGGAAACAAAGTAACATGTGCTTTGTCTATTGCCACGGTGTAACCGGTGCAAAGATTTGGAAGGAGCATACAAATATTATAATTAAAAAACTTGTATAAATAAAGAGATTTTGTAATCCTATTTGCAATGTCATCTTTAGTAAATTTTGTTCGGAATTGGCAATTTTATGAGAAAAAAGAAATAAGTTCTTATTTCTACCGGTTCTAACTGATACGAGGATTCAAGTAGACGTTATATATTAACCAATGAAAACATTAGGAATGTCTTCCACTTAACTCGTTAGGAGGCAATGAAGCAAATCGGCTTCGATTCTTGAATAATCTACATCACTTCTATTTCTATTGTAACAAAAGATTCCCTTTTTATGTGAAAAAGTCTCGTGTCAAGAATTATGATTTTACGTATGACCAATTCCTCAATATCTTGTTCATTCACAAGAGGAAATGAATCAAGAGAATTTTGGATCATAGCTCAAACTTTTGTTCATCCCTTGCTGTAATAATATCTTGGGATTTGCAGCGATAACTCAGTATATCTACTATACGACCATTAACTAAAATATGTGTATGATTGACTAATTGGCGGGCTCGAGGAAAAGTTGATGTCATACCCAATCGAAAAAGTATGTTATCTAAACACATTTCAAGTAATTGTAATAGAACCTGACCTATTGATCCTTTGGCCCTTGCGCAATATGAACGTATTTAAGTAATTGTCGTTCTGTAAGACCATAATGAAAACACAATTTTTGTTTTTCTTTTAAACGAATACAATATTGAGATTTTTTACCAAAACGTGATTGATTTCTAAGATCGCCCCTGGCTTTCGGTCTTTTACTAGTTAGTCTAGGTAAAGCTCTCAGGCGTCGTATTTTTTTGAAACGAGGCCCTCAGTAACGTGACATAAAGACTCCTTTTTTATTAAAATTTCATAAACCTAAATTCAAATTGAACTATAGGAGAAATATGATAAATGAGAAAAGCTATACTAGAGTATTATACTATAGATAATAATGAGATTATACTATAGAGAATAATGAGATGGATTGTATCAAGATCCCGGACTTTTTTATTATTGTTTTTATATTTGATTATAATTGTAGTTGTATATAAACAAAAAAATGTTTATAGACCATGAGAGAAGCAAGGAAGTCAACCTCTTTCAAATATACAACATAGATTCTGGCAATGCAATGTAGTTGGACTCTCATGTCGATCCGAATGAATCATCCTTTCCATGGAGGTCAATCTTTGCCTGCTAGGCAAGATGATAGCAAGTTACAAATTCTGTCTCGGTAGGATAGACATGTATTTTATTTATATTACTATGAAATTCATAAATGAAGTAGTTAATAAATGAATAGTTAATGGTGGGTTACCATTAACCTTGTTTTTGTAGTGACAAATCTTGTATGTGTTCCTAAGAAAAGGAATTTGTCCATTTTTTGGGGTCTCAAAAGGGTGTGGAAACACATAAGAACTCTTGAATGGAAATGGAAAGGATATATAAATCCATTTCCGAACCAAAAGGAGATTTTTATGTTCAGATAAGCTTCAACAATACTATTATGACCGTAGTGGATCATAATAGTATTGGTCGGGTGATCTTTTAATAGTATTAGTCGGTGATCTTTTGGTCTTCCACTAGCACTTGTGGATTCAGGGGTACGAGAAGAGGGACACCTTTTGCGGCTCAAACCGCAGCAGGAAATGTTATTCGGACAGTAGTGGATCAAGGTATGCAACAAGCAGAAGTCATGATAAAAGGTCCTAGTCTATTTTTTATTCATTCGTGTACTCTTTCTTAGGCTAGTTTTGTATTCTTTCTAAATTCAAGGGCCAATCGATGACTCACAAATAACAAAGAGGGAATAGATTCTTCTATTCCTTTTACATTCGAAATATGAAATATGAACACGGGAATCATTGAAATATTTGTTGGATTATGATTTTAAAAAGGGGTATTATTCCTAGAATACATTACTCTACTCGAATTATTCAAATCCAATATAATTTAGAAATTGAATTCAATAATTGAATTCAAATCAATTTGAATGGCTAAATTCAAGAGTCTTTGCAGAAAGATCTATAAAAAACTGATACAATTTGATTTCTCAAATCACTTAGTAGTCCTTTTAAAGCCCACTTCTGCCCCATACTACGAGTGAAAGGGAAAATGTAAAGACTACCATTAAAGCAGCCCAAGTGAGACTTACTATATCCATATGAATTATGTCCCCAATCTCTATAAATATGATCGAATTTTTTCATTATTGTTCATTAATGATTATTGTTCACTAATACTACTAGTACTAATATACTAATATACTACTAATAATAAAATAATATATACCAATAATATATACTAATAATAATAAATAATATATATAATAATAGTAGAATCACAGATGCAAAGTAAAAAAAAGGATTATGTCCAATACCATTAATGAAACAATCCAAAAAATCTAATTAATTATTAATTACTTAATTATAAGAAGTTATTATATGATTGCTAGTAAAATTGGAAAACATTAAGTATAAACAAAATACGCAGCGATACCTTTGGAAGTTACAGTAAAATCTTACTAAGATGTAAGAAGAATGAGTCCTAGTTGTTCTTTTTGTAGCTCCCCCTCACCGTAGGGTACACATCGGGACGCCCAAAGATCACTCCGACACGTATCACACGATAAAGGTGCACTACCAGAAAATTTCGCTAATAATCCACATGGCATCGCAATAATTAAAACCATAATATATCAGAAATCAGTAAATTTTAAAATCCAAAATAATCTTGATACAGTCATCCAATAGCAGAATAGACAAGTCTATCAGTCCCCTAAACAAAACCCAAAAAGGAAACTGATACAAGCGTCTATACTAAGTCATCCGCAAAAGTCCAACCCAGCTGACCGACCTGAGTGCCATTGCTTCTCTTGCCAGCACGCTCGCATCGCAAGAAAAGACTATCTCCGGAGCTAGGGGCCTAATCTATCAGTCCTGAAAAATAGGTTGCAATTTTGGGTGAGTTTGCGAACTCAGTGAGAAACCATCATCAATGGTTCACTCAAATCATGCATTACGCAGATTGCGTACAGCACGACACAGTAAGATACAATTAGTATATAACGATTTGCAGTAGCCTATAACAGTTTGCAGTATCATATCACAATTCACAGTATTATGTAACAGTCTATAGTAGCATGTAAGAATTTGCAATCTCTCATATCATCACATAATTCAGTAAGTGTCGCAATTCAATCAGTCATATGTATACAATGCATATGAGACTCTTTTCCAGTTATTTAGTGTTGTACCCAAGTGCTCAGTCAGTATTCAGTGGGGGACGCGTCAGGGATTTCTCCCCTCGGGCTCGAGGCCCGATCAGTACAGTGTTCGAGCTCGAGGATCTTTTCAGTGATAATAGCAACTTGGGCCACATATCCATTATCTGATCATACATTTATGCATGTAATGCAGTGTTCAGTAATTCAGTGTATGGCTATAAAAGCCCAGTATTGCATTTCTCAGTGTCATACAGTAGTCCAATCTAATACAGTAGAAACATGTCATTCTATCATGTACACTTCAGTAATCATGTAATTTCACATTGACAAGTAATTCACATTGAGCATTTAGACAATCAAGAATTTGAGAAACCAACTAGGTTACTCACCTGTAACTTCCAAGCTACTGCCTGGAAGTTCCAGCAATGTCCATGGAATAACGATCGAACGACGCCTCTATAACATTTAAATACAGTCCCATTACTAGATGCTCACTTAACAATTCAGTGATGCATATGTCTCGATGAAATTATGTACAATGCATGTTCACAATTTCCGGCGCTAAAACCTAATTTTGATATCCTATGCCCAATTCTAACTCGCCGTTCAATTTATCGACAATAATTGATCCATTCCTAAGAATTTAGTTCAATTTTCTCAATTCATACTCCCTATAGCAATTCCCTATTCATTGGGTCGAAACCTCTATTGAAAATCCCAATTAAAATTTCAATTGTCTCAATTTAATACTTAGGTAACTATAGGAACCATAATTGACCTTAATCTCGATAAATCAATACCATGTAAATTAAATTCTAACTTCCATAATTGTCCTCAATTGTAGACCTCTTTTCCTAGTTCATAATGAATCCAGAATCACCTCAATCGGAGGTCTATACCATAAGTTATGCCCATAAAACTAAAATACAACCCATTAGAAAAGCCCCTTCGCCGCGACCTACGGCCGCTTATCGCTACGTGAAGAAGTTCGTTCGTCGCGACGTCAAAGACATTCGCCGCGACGAACAATTCCTATGCAGCTCGTCGCGACGTGAGCCAGAAGGCTTGTCACAGACATTCAGCGCTTCGTCGCGACGTCTTCTTCGCGCCGTCAGCGCGAAAGCACTTAATTACTCGTCATGGCGAAGCTGCGTCGACGTCGCGACGCATGGTCGCGCCACCGTCTTCTCCGATCGCTCATTCCATTTCTCACTCTAAAACCTCCATTAACACTCTCAACTACCCAAATCAACCACAATAAATGCCATAAATGCATCAGAAACCATTAATAACAACATTAAAGCCATAAATACTTACCAATCGAAAATCAACTTCCACAAATCCCTCAAATCTCCGTAAACCCTAAAACTTTCAAACTCAACGATTAATCCACTCTCAATCCTTCTCAACCTTCATCAATCACAATAAACCAGTTAGCTTAGCACAATAAGAAGAAACCATAAGGAAAGATCGAAGAATCCTCACCGATGGGAGGAATCGAAGATCACCGTGGGAGGAGAAGAGGAGAAACGATTTTTGCCTTAGGGTGAAAATCCCTAAATTTCAATTCCTATCTATTTATAGACATAGGTCTCCAAATCAGTTCAAATTTCAGTCTCTAAATTTCAATGGCTCAACATTTTTATTTCCTAACAGTATAACTCTAAATTTTCCATTGTCATTGGACAATTCTTTCAGTACTATACAGTCAATCGGTCTATCACTCCAAAATTTCGATCCGGGCATTTTCTCTCGAATTTCCCAAAATTTCCTATAAGCCACTATCAATAGCCAATCACTCTTAGCATAATCTAAATCAGTCATTCAAGCCCACTTACTCCTAATTTCTCAATCAATCATAATCCAGTCAGTTTAGTCAATTCACAATCCAATCAATTCATACTCACAATTAAAATGCCGGAAAAACATGAATGCATGTACCTAGGAATAAATGCATATGCAATAAACTTGTTCCTCTATAATTAGAGGCCAGTAACATGCTCAATCAGTGAATGCAATGAAACCTATCAGTCCGACCCAATATTACCATAATACCCTTGCTAACAGTAACGGGATGTTACACTTTTGTTGTACTTCATTACGTCAAAAACAAAAAGTATAAAATAACAAAACAATATAAAATCAAGATGGATCACTATCTATTACATATTAGATACCTCTATTTTTTTAGATATTTTTTTTACATTTCATTTAATCCTCGTTGTCTCCCGATTGTTTTATTGTTCTTTTAGATCTAACAAATTGGATGAATCCCCCCTAAAGATTCACATCAAAATACTGCGAGTTGATGAAAGTTACTTCATAAAAAAAAGGTGGCCAAATTTATCCAATTTCTATTTATTGAGGCTAGTCTCCCACTTACAATAAACAATAAAATGCAACTGTATTTGGTATGAGTTATTGATCAGAACATATATGGATAGAGTTTATAGTGGGGTCTCGAAAAACAAGTAATTTCTGCTGGGTCTTATACTTTTTTTAGGTTCATTGGGGTTTTTATTGGTTGGAATTTCTAGTTATCTTGGTAGAAATTTGATATCTTTATTTCCATTTTAGCAAATCATTTTTTTCCACAAGGGGTCGTGATGTCTTTTGATGGGATCGTCGGTCTATTTATTAGCTCTTATTTGTGGTGCACAATTTCGTGGAATGTAGGGAGTGATTATGACCGATTCGATATAAAAGAAGGAATAGCGAATAAAAATTATATCTCCTTCCTGAGTTCATGCTACGGCAATGTTTTCTCCTTATATAAATGATATCACATTCTTCCTCGGCTTAGTGTTTAACTTCTTGATTTCCAGCTAATATCATCATTACTAACATTTTATAGGCCTTGAGCAAAGTCAAATAAAATAAATTGATAATATATAAATATGTAAGTTTTAAATGCATATTTTTATTATTAAAGAAGAGACCTTAAACTCCTCATTGTGATACAATTGAAGAATCCAATTAGTTGTATTACTTCTTAACATTAATATTAAGAGAACAACTAAAAAAATCAAATAAAAGAAATATGTTAAGAAAAACAAAAAGAAAGCTAAGAGGATTCGCCTCATTTTGCTCTTTATGAGTTTCAAGAGAATTAGCCCTATTTTACCTCATTTTGCTCTTTATGAAGATTTAGAGGAGGTCTTATTTTGTCTCATTTTACTCTTTATGAAAGTCAAAAGTGTAACATCCCATTACCTATGATAAGACTTGAATAGTGAACATGATTTCTGAGAAGTTAAAGTGCACAATTCATGCTTATGCAAAATATGGCATATACATACATGATAATATTGATTTTTGCACAATAATATGATTGAACATGCATTCATGACATTTTTCGGGTATAATTGATTTATAAATATGATTATATTAAGAATTGTGGTTTAAATGCGTTAAAAACTATTTTGGTGTTGCTACTTGTTGTTTCGAAAATTTTGGTGAATCTTAGGAAATTCTAAAAATTTGGGGTACATTTAGACTAGGACAAATGCCAAGTGGTAGGATAAATTGATGTATGAAAAATTTGAATGATTTAGCCTATAATTGTGTGACAAATGGGCTGGTAAGTTGATGACATTTGGCATAGTTAAATTGGTGACAAATGGACTAGTAATGAATTGACAAACGGACCAATCATTGTGTGGCAAATGGGCTAGTAAGTTGATGACAAATGGCATTGATAAATGGACAAGTGGCTGCTGTACTTAAATGATATGACGCTTTAATGGTGACATTTGGTAGCTTATGGAAGGGATAAGTGGCTTACATGCTTAAGGACACATGCTGAAATAATATGGTGACATCTAGCACTTTAGGTGTAAAGTTTTTGCATGTTGTCCAACCAAACTCATTCTCTTCTCTTCTGATATCTCACCACCAAAACTTATTACTATCTTTCCCTTATGTTTTGTTTGAAACTATTCAAAATTACCACACTAAATACATGCTTTTACCCATCATAAAATAGCTAAAGAACCAATTGAATGTTGTTGTTTCATCATAGCTGAAAGTCATTTAATTCCATCTTGAATGTGTGATGATTCTGCATGTTGGAGTATTGATTTGGAGTGATTTTTTGAGCTGGGATTAGAACTGAACAAGTAAGTAAAAGATTAGTGTTTATGTCATGTTAAATGGTTTGAGAATGATGTGTGAATTAGACTAAAATGCATGAGATATTGGTGAAGATGTATGCTGGATTGTTATGAACTGAAGAATTTTTATTGAACAGACTTCGGTATTTTGTTGATATCTTGAACTGTAGATATCCAAATAAATTGATTCTTGATTTAAAATAAATTAGATACATATTTCTACAACTTCCCTGAAGAATTCAAATGTTAATTCTATCTCTAAGCATTTCAAAATCTATTCTATATCTAAGCATTTCAAAATCTGGTTAGAAGTCGAGTTACGAGTTCTGTTACAGTTTTTAAAACAATCTTAAATGTTTTGAGTACAACTTTCAATATACTGAATAAAATTGTATGATTTTGGTCCTATCAGAAGCTGGAAACATAGTGGAACATTTAGATAGAAGAAAGTGTTACTAAAATACACCATTTTTCTTGTCATAATGATCATGTAAAGTTATCCCGAAAGGGGGTGTTAGGATGAAAATGTTGAGGTGTGCTGGAATTTGATAACTGGAATGTTTTTACTGAACATGCTTCGGTAGTTTGGTCATATTTTTATCTGTAGATTTCTAAATGAAATGATTATTGATTTAAATTAAACGAGAGACATTTGGATACAAATGTTAAGAAGAAATTAAATTTGAATACTGTCCTTAAGGGTCTTGAAATTGAGCTTGAAAGTAAGTCTTGGCTTAGGTAGTAGCACTACTAGGGACAGAAATCATTTCTTGGTGTTATTGAATAAACTGTATTGATATAGGCAAACTCAAACAAATATGTCTTCATAAAAGTTATAACTTATTATCTTAGCTTTAAATTGGTATAAAGTTTGTAATTTTTGGATACCGTAATTGCGAGATATGAGGTGTACAACTTGAATGCATGATCATGCATTAGTCAAATTTTCAAATGCACATAGTCTGTTGTATTTTGAGAATAACTCTTATAATAATGAACCAAATTGAATGATCTTGGTATCATTAGAAACTTAAAACATTGGAGAACAATTTTTTAGAAGAAAATATTACCTGATTTTGAAAATTTCCCTATCATGTTAATTATTCAAAGTTGACCCGTATGCATGTTAAACCCAAAATTTGAGGTGGTCCATAAAGTTTTGTAATTGGTTTCACATTGATTAATTATGGTCCAAATTATGAATACAAATGGTATTAATGAGGGTTTTGATATCTGAATGAATTAATGATAAGGAACACAATATGATACCCGGGATTGTCATTGAACATGTATTGTGCATACTTTCTATACATCAATGTGCATCAAAGAATACGTTTACAATTGTGCAAAATTGTGATCTTTGTAAATGTGTTTGTATGATATAGAGGAACTCATTGGACGTCAATCAAACATTGCCGGACTACCCAGGCAATAGTATATTAGAGCGTACTATGAGTCAACTTAAATGATTTCCTAGGATTGATTTGATTTGATTCGTTTATACTTCCAATATTATTGAATTGTTTGTGATCTGTTTTGAATTCCAAACTTGAAGTCGGAGGATTATAATAGTTGGGCATGTATTGAAAGTGCTTTGATTTGATGTAAAATCCTGTATGATATGTGAATTCTCAATGAAAGTTGAATGCCAAACTTAGTTCTGATGATAATGAGTTTCTGATTGAACATCATATGCGATTATCTGATATGACATAATCAGTATTTGACGCATTTCATAAAATGCATGCTCAGATAAAGGCGTTATGACTTAGGTAGCCAGTATGAAGTACTTCCACATAAAGTTTTACTTCGTGATAGATAATCTGCACGTAGAGCTATGCTCCGTGATTCTATTTTGATTGAGCCCTTTGGGCCAGTATTTGAATAAGTATGTGATAAGCACTCGATCATAACAATAAGAACGAATATGAGTCTCATGCATATAGCATTATATGATCGAAATCCATTGAGTGATTTGCAAATATGAAATGAGTGATATATTGATATGAACTATTTGCTATACTTGGCTCATGAATTGTGTGATCATATATCAAGAATGTAAATATGATCTGAATGAATATATATGAAATATGTGATATGTGTATGTGATCCGGTGAAATCATCAATGATGGTTCACTCAATTAAGTTCGCAAAACTCATCAAAATTGCAATGTGACTTTTCAAGTTTTATAAAGGTCTCCAGAAAGGCTTCGAGTAAGAGTTTCGGGTCTGGCTCAGTATGCACTTGCATATGTATTTCTTTATGTTGTATTGAAAGAGTAGTCTTAAGTGTTGTATTGAATTGTAAAGACATCATGCATGCAAGTAATTTGTTCTATATCTGAAATAGGCCCAAATGGTTGTTGAATACTAATGTTTGTTATAATTGAATCCGTGAACGGAAAATGTTTTAAAATAAAGTGGGCTCCTTTTGATTAATGATTTTTGCTTACGAGTACATTGTTTTAAGGAAATCAAAGTTTTGTATTGAATTTTTGACCGAATGACTGTCTTAGCATGCCACCTTTGCGGGGTATGTACTCAGATATCATCATGGATGTCGGGTACGTGTCCTGCGAGGTTAGGTGCTACAAAAGGTGGGTCTTATTTTTTTTCATGAGGGTTGGCTCTGGGCAAGTGCCCTTCTTACCCTTGCCCAAGGTCTAGCCTAATCACCTTGCTATTCACACTATCTCAAGAGATCGTCAAAAAATCATTAGGATAAAACTTATGCATCAAGTTTATTTTTTCACTTTCCAAATCATCGATCAATAATGGCCACTAGAATTTTAAGCACAGTAGTTAAAGAATGAGGTGGCTTATAGCTAATATGAACAAAAGTATAAATATATTTCTTGAACAGAAATATATGGTAAGTATGACGAACGCAACAAGTTAGTGGTAATTGCAATTTGTAAGCTACCATACTAAAGTTAAAAGTACAATGATGACAATTTATGATTTTAGATTAATTCAACAATCATAAAGAAGTGATCTGTATTACTTGGGTTGATTCTTATATAAGGTGAGCCCTAGATAATGGCTATTGAGATTGTAGAGAATATTAGAGTCAGTAGGGTTTTATTATAATTAATAAGAATCATTCCCTCTCCCTTCAATTAAGTGAACAGTTACCAAAAATAATAAAATAAATACATTTTTGCAACATTGGAAAAGAATGAAGAAAAGAAAAGCAGAGAGTGGATAAATTCTTTGCGTAAAGAAGGTCTTTACATCCAAAAGAAATAAAGATCTATAATTGTATATACGTATTAACTAACGTTAGTATTTCTTTCTCTCTCTTATAGTATGAATCCTAATTGAATGGGTTGAATCGATTGTATTATAGATGATCTTGGAAGAATTCTAGACTTGAAATATTGTTTAGAATATTACAATTTAAATTTACATGTATGGCGCATTGATTTACATTAAAGTTAATTTTAGGATTCATGTTAGCCATTAATATTGTAAGGATATAGAATGCAATTAAAATGATTTTATTGCATCCATTATAATTTTACATGAATTAAATAATTAATTTCATGTGTATTTTGCTTTTGTTCAATTGGTTGCATGAATTGCTTACTGCAATTATGAATGGTTTATGGTTAAATAATTAATTATATTAAGATTATATGGTGAAATATTTGGAATTGGTTTTTTTGCCTAAAAATTAATTCAAATTTTGGTTGGAAAGCATAAGTTGTTTGGGGTTGAAGTTTGTTGGAAATCGTGATTTCCGTTTCAAAAATCAAAAGGGTGAAGATGGTTAGTTACGTTTTAGTCCTTATAGTTTTTGGATCATTACAATCTAGTAATAAAAAATTACAATTTAGTACCTAAAAGTTTTTGAACTTTATAGTACGATCTTCCAACATTATAGTTAAATTCCTAAATTTGTTTATACTTAATTAAATGTTTATTGTATAGAAAACTTGTTAGTCACCAAAGTGACCTTGCTTGAAAGGATATTTAGACATTTAATTATGCATTCTTTCAATTGTTCATGTTAGATGATGGTAATAAATGACATAAAAGATGAATTGAAAAATTGAGATTATTAATTATAATGCTAGGAGATCACCCTAAGATGGATCATTGCTTATAATTAATAATACTAAAGTGTCACCCAAAGGTGATCTTAAATGTGTGTATATATATAAAAAGTCTATCATAGTCTGAATCTATTAATTGTACTCAAAGCATTAATATGTGGGTTTGCATTATGTTTGTAGCTTCTAATAATTTGTTAGCTATGAGCAATGGTCTGATCAGGTTCTATGGGAAAAACTATGCCAATTGGTTTGAGCAAATCTAATTTCAATTGGGTATTATAGATAAGGACCTAACATTAGTTGTTGAAAAGCCTACAACTATTACTAAGACTAGTATATAAGCCAAAAAGGCATATTTTGAGGCTTGGGACAAGTCTAATATGCTGAGTCTAAACTTGATGCGATTGAAAATGGCTGAAAAATGTTAAGCCATCAATGCCTAATACAAACAATGCAAGGGAATTCATGACGAAAATCAAGGAGTACTCACAATCAGACATAGATGACAAGTCTATTGTAGGAAACTTAATAAGTGAATTGATAACCAACAAGTTTGATTAGTCTCAACCTAACCATGATCATGCAACAGGCATGCCAAATCTAGCTGCAAAGCTAAAACTAATGGGCATGGATGTGAGTAAATCCTTCTTAGTATAGTTCATCATCAACTCACTTCCTCCTAAATTTGGTCAGTTCTAAGTGAATTATAACACTCTTAAGGAGAAGTGAAAACTTCAAGAAATCAAGGCCATGTTAATGTAGGAGGAAGGGAGATTAAAGAAAATGAAGGAACACTCTATTCATCTTACAATACATAATGAAGCTAGCTGTAAAAAGGGAAAGCCAGGAAAGAAGAACAACAAGAAGAAAATAGCTCAAATGAAGTTTAATGAGGGCCAAATCCATAAAAAGCAGTGTTCTTTCTTCTGCTAAAATGCTAGTCACCTCAAGATTGATGTCCTTAAGAGAAAGGATTGGTTCGAAAAGAAAGGTAAGTATTATATTTCAATATGTTTTTAATCAAATCTTATTGAGGCGCCCAATAATATCTGTTGGTTAGATTAAGGTGTAACTACTTATATGTCACATATTATGTTAGGATTTCTTTTAATCAAATTATAAACAAAACTAAAGAGTTTCTATATATGCGTAACAGAATGAAGACACAAATTCAGTAATTAAGACGTACAGATTGATCTTAGACACTGGTTGTAGTCTAGATCTTCAAAAGTGTCTTTATGTTCTTAAATGTGCTAGAAATTTAGTTTCTATTAGTAAGTTGGATAAGATAGGTTTTAATTGCAACGTTGGAAAAAGGTGTTATTTCTTTATATAAATGACTATACTATTATGGTTCTCGTATATTAATGGATAGTTTAGATCATTTTAACCTTGAAATTAATTATTTTGAATCCCTATTTCATATTGAACATAATATGGGTAATAAATGTAGTACACTTAATGAACACTCTACTTATTTGTAGCATCAAAGGTTAGGTCATATATATAGAGAAAGTGTGATGAGGTTAGTGAAAGTGAAATCTTACTTCAAATAGATTTTACTGATTGAGATTTATGTTTCGATTGCATTAAAGGCTAGTAGACCAAATACATATCTAAGAATTCAACCACAAGAAGTATTAGGCTCCTCGAATTAATACACACTGATATATGTGGTCCATTTCATGTTCCATCTTAGGGCAGTGAAAATTATTTTTCACCTTTATTAATGATTATTTATGTTATTATTATCTTATTTACTGCTTGAAAAGTCTCAATCAATGGCATTCTTGAGGTGTTCATTAACAAGGTGGAAAGGCAGTTAGATAGAAAAGTGAAAGTAGTAAGGTTTAATAGTTGGTGAATATTATGGTAAATATGATAAGAATGGACAGTGTCCAGGTTCATTTACAAAACTTTTTTGGAGTTGGGGCATTTATGCACAGTATACAATGCTCAGTACACCACAACAAAGTGGTGTAACTGAAAGTCAAAATCATACTCTTATGGATATGGTTAGGAGTATGTTAAGTTACAATAATTTTTACCTTTATCTTTATGAATGTATGTATTAAAGACAACTGCATATCTGCTTAATAGGGTTCTTAGTAAAGTAGTTCTAGTGACACCTTATGAATTTTGGACAGGTAGGAAACTTAGCTTAAGGCACCTGCATATTTAGGGTTTCCCAATAGAAATAAGGATTTGTAATCAAAGAAGCTTAATGTAAGAACTATTAGTGGTTACTGCGTCAGTTATCCAAAAAAGTTCAAAGTGTACGTATTTTATTGTCTTAACTATGGTACAATAATAGTTAAGTCTGGTAATGTTAGGTTGATTGAAAATGGCCAAATTAGTGGGATTAGGGAACCACAAAAGGTGGATATTTAAAAGATTCAGGCGGAAAGTGCTTCATCCGGTGTCTCTTATTAAGTTGTTGTTCCTTTTGTTGTATCAAATCATACAACATACAGGAGCAACAAGTTAATATTTCAAACCCACAATAAGAGAATCTCAATAATGAACCAGTAAATAATGTCAAATCATAAATGATCAAGTGATACCACAAGAAACAATATTATTAAGATTTATAAAGGAGAAAAAACTAGCTATATTAGATGACTATATGGTGTATTCGCTTAAGCACAAGTGACACTTGAGTATTGATAAAGATCCAATCTTATTTAAAGAAGCCTTGAAATTTAATAATTCTCAATAGTGGCTTAATGATATGAAAGAAGAGTTAAAATCTATGGATGATAATTAAGTCAAGGAACTAATTGAGTTACTTGAAGGCTTAAAGTAAGTAGGTTATAAATGGGTCTTTACGACTAAAGGGGACTTGAAAGGTATAAAGTCAAACTTGTAGCCAAAATTTATACTCAAACGGATGGCATTGACTTTAAAGAGACCTTCTCTCTAGTTTTACAAAAGGACTCTTTAAGAATTGTTATTGCATTTGTAGCTCATTATGATTTAAAGCTTCACCCAATGGATATAAATACCACTTTTCTAAATTGTGACTTAGAAGAAGAAGTTTATATAAACCAATTGAAAGGTTTTGTGACTACAGAAAAGGATAATATGGTGTGTAAATTAAAGAAGTTAATATATGGTTTGAAACAAGTTTCTTGACAGTGATATGTTAAGATCAATGATACCATTACCTCGTATGGTTTTGTAGAGAACACTATTGATAAGTGCCTCTATGTAAAGGTCAATGGAACCAAGTTCATTACTTTGGTACTGTATATTGACGATATTCTTTTGGTTGCTAACGATTTCGACTTGTTACATAATGTAAAGAAATTTCTCTTTAATAACTTTGAAATGAAAGATATGGGTGAGGCATCCTTTGTGATTGGAATAGAAATTTTTGTGATAGGGGATGAGGATTGTTAGGGTTGTCTTAGAAAGGATATGTTAGTAAAGTATTAGAGAGATTTAAGATGAAAAAATGTTCAATAAGGGTAGTCATAATTTAGAAAGGAGATAAATCTAGTGAAAAGCAATGTCCCAATAATTATTGGAAAGACAAGAAATGGAATCAATTCCCTATGCATCTGTAGTTGGGATTCTGATGTATATTCATACTTATACTCGAACAAATATCAATTTTGTTTTTGGAATGTTAGGTCAATATTCAAGTAATCCCAAAATGGACCATTAGAAAGATACAAAGAAAGTAGGCATCAAAGACTACATGCTCACTTAGAAGAAATCAAAACACTTAGAAGTGATTGGTTATTCAGATTCAGACTATGCTGGTTTTCTAAACTTAAGAAGATATACTTTTAGTTATTTATTCCAACTAGTAGTAGGGGTAATTTCTTGAAAAAGTGGAAAACAATTTGTCATTACTACTTCTATTCTGGAGGTTGAAATTGTGGCATACTTTAAGGCCACTATTCAAGCATTGTGGTTGCAGAACTTTGTTTTAGGGCTATATATTGTCAACAGTATAACTAGACCGCAAAGAATTTATTATGATAATTTCACAGTTGTCTTCTTCTCCAAAAATAACAAGTATTCTAAAGGTTCTAAATACATGGATTTGAAATATTTGTCAGTTAAAGAAAAACTGCAAAAACATAAAGTGTCTAATGGTAACGGATCTATTAACTAAAGATTACCGCTTAAAACATTTACTGGCCATGTTAAAAGGATGAGCATTATATATAAGTCATTGTTAGCATGAGATCATGTTATATATATAAATATGTTTGGTTATTTGCTATTATTGTTTTTGACGTTTATGAATTCAATTAAAGTTATGTTTTTTCTTATTTGTTAGTTATCACATTATGTTATGTACACACATTGTTTTAGTATGATGACAAATTGTGTCTTAAGAAAACATTAAAGTTGAGAATCACAGTGTTTCTCAATCATAGTTATTTTGAGTTGAGTTGATTGCATGATAAATGGAAGGAATCATGTTGTTAGATGACTTGTTGTTGGACCTCATTTCCGAAGCCCAACTCGAAAATCATAATACGTGAGCTCATTCCCATGAAAATCTCCTTAGGGTAATTCCAATAACAAAATTTTACGGCGTCTGCAGTGGAGGACTTTACCGTGGCAACAAAATGTTCACCGTGGAGAACCGTTGGGAGAAAAATTCCTCACCGAGACAACTAAAGTTTCGCAGTGGTGAAAATGCTAAAGTATTTTCCCCTGAACCTTCAGGAAAAGTTTGCCAAAAGTTCGTTGCGGTAAAGATGGTCAATTTACCACGCCGAATTTCCTTCCATCTTTCCTAGCCTTAATTTCAATCTAAGTTGTCCCAAATTCACTTCCTCTAACGCAACATCATTTCGTAACCATTCCACCACCAATATTATCTCATCAAACTCTCTAGGATATTTTCATTTAATTCATTACTTACAACTAATTCTCATCCTTCATAATTTCCTATCTTTCTTTTTCTATAACATCTCACTTATGTGTGACAACAATTCATGTTCAAAATTCATCATCTCAAATCAATAACATTTTTTAGTATACTTAAGTTCAATTCAAGCTCATCTGTAACACCCCACTCCCGTAAGACCCGAACCCGATATCGTTGGTGATATCCGAGTCCGTGTCCCACGAGAGTGCGTGCATTACATCAGTCGATTTAAAATTCAGTATACATTTTTTTTCCTTTTTGGAGCCATTAACTCCACGTTCACACGGCAAACACAGTAAGTAAATAAAATCCGTGTTCAATATACACCGATTTAGCTTATTACAGTCATCCAAGAATAGTTACAATCACCAATGCATAAAACAGTCATTAGAAATCAGTTCATATCTCCCAATATACAACTCGAAAATTAACAAGATCAGTGGTAATGGAAAGCTAACTCAATAGGCTACAACTTTCATGAAGACCATTTTCCTAATCCCATACCAATTAATTTAGAAAATTAGCAAAACTCATTTGACATATTTGCGGGTACTGTTCCCAGACCCAGAAACAGAAACTTTCCATGCCAATTTTCGACCTTCTAACATTAAAATTGACCAACACCTATTTCACACTAAAATGAAGACAACAGTCCAAAGTTTCAGTGGCCACTAACCTCACCTCATTTGCATTTCTACACAATTAATTATGAGCAAAACAGTAAACCATGTACAATTGACAATTTTCCAGCTTTGATGTTCAATTCAATTCCTATTATTCCCATGTCCATTCTACTTCAATTAGCACTCAATTTAACTCATTCATTCACCCTAACCTACCCATTTCAACTAACAAAGCTCTCATGCAAATAGATGCAACTGACATCACAATCAAAGCATTTAGTTACCAAAATAAGAACATAAATACAACCCTTACCTAAACAAATCCCAAGCTTTAATTCTTCCATTTTTCTCAAATTTCTGATTGTTTACATGCTTAACGTGAATTACGTGCAAAAGTGAATTGAATGAGCACTATATGACTACTGGCATGTATGGGTTTGTAGTGTATGATTTTACTGAATTCGGTGTATATGGACACAAAAGTGGTAAATGGATAGGTATATAGATAGAGATAAAATGGAGTAGTATCAACGACTTTGTCGGTATTGGGGACTGTGAACACCTGATCATAGACTGTTTGAGGAAAATAGAAGAATATATATATATGGAATTTGGAGTTACTTGGGATTGGTTATAGGCTGGATACATCCAGAAGTTGCGAAAGCTCAAAAAAATTGGAGGAAAAACGTATGAGGTATAAGATTGATAATTGTAAAAGGAGACGTTTGGGAAAAAAAAAATTTATAAATTGAGTATTGATTGTATCGCTTCAATCTGGAGACTTGGCAATCTGTATAGAAATGTTCCAGTAAATGTTATGATACAGTCTGATGAAATTGTGTGAAGTGATTTTGTGTGCATAGGGACAAGTATAATCGCATGGGCTGCTTTGTGACTAGTAATTGAAATACATTGTTCGGAAAAAAATTGGAGACTCTATTCGTACAGAAATGTGTTTAGAGGTAGCTTTGATACCACCTAAATGTAACACCTCACTCCCGCAAGACCCGAACCCGACATCGACGGTGATATCCAGGTCCGTGCCCCGCGAGGGTGGCGTGCTACATCACTCAGTAGAAATCATCTGTCTGTCTTTTTCCTTTACGATTTTATCATACGAGTTTCCAACCTCGTAGCACAATAATCATATAACAATTTCAGTCTCAAACTTATGCGGTCTAGTTCATAACCATTTCCCGAATTCATTCCAGTCTATCTGTACACTTTTACCTCACTCTAATAGGCACTGGGCATCACTTTTTCGGTTCTTTCAGTTCTCAATAAACCATTACAGCACTCTATTGAGCTTCTTTCCATTTCGCTATCATCATCGGCTTATAATATTTACTGATCTCCATCTCGAATACCGTGAATCAAAGATGCCCGATTGGATCATCTACATTTTACTCACTTCCAATATTTCCCCTTTCATGACATATACGGTCAGAACTGTAATTACCTAACCATCCCGGGCATTTAATCTCACTTAGATCTACTATAACCAATAAGCTTCCCATATCTCTAATGGACCTCTCCAAGTTCTCAACATTTGCATTTTTCTGTCACCATAATATTGTCAATTTAATTCAGAAATTCTTAATCAGTCTAGGCCAACACAGTCATTCTACTATCACTTATAAGGGTTTCTAACCCAGTACAATATCAACCTTCTTATCCATTTTTTTCCTTTATCCTTTCCTAATTGATTATCCCCTTTTAGGGATTTTCACTCTAATCCAGTCTCACTCTTCTCTCACTTAATCACTTGACACTTATGCACCCTTAGGATTTATCCTCGTGCGACTCTGACTAGGGATCAGTTACCACGGTCTGCAACGACGCGACTCAAATGCATGAAACCTATGTTCCAAACTGTGCCCAGATACATTACGTACTACTGGGCTCTGATACCACCTAAATGTAACACCCCACTCCCGTAAGACCCGAACCCGATATCGTTGGTGATATCCGAGTCCGTGTCCCACGAGAGTGGCGTACTACATCAGTCGATTTAAAATTCAGTATACATTTTTTTTTTTTTGGAGCCATTAACTCCACGTTCACACGGCAAACACAGTAAGTAAATAAAATCCGTGTTCAATATACACCAGTTTCAGTTATTACAGTCATCCAGTAATAGTTACAATCAGTCAATGCATAAAAACAGTCATTAGAAATCAGTTCATATCTCCCAATATACAACTCGAAAATTAACAAGATCAGTGGTAATGGAAAGCTAACTCAATAGGCTACAACTTTCATGAAGACCATTTTCCCTAATCCCATACCAATTAATTTAGAAAAATTAGCAAAACTCATTTGACATATTTGCGGGTACTGTTCCCAGACCCAGAAACAGAAACTTTCCATGCCAATTTTCGACCTTCTAACATTAAAATTGACCAACACCTATTTCACACTAAAATGAAGACAACAGTCCAAAGTTTCAGTGGCCTTTAACCTCACCTCATTTGCATTTCTACACAATTAATTATGAGCAAAACAGTAAACCATGTACAATTGACAATTTTCCAGCTTTGATGTTCAATTCAATTCCTATTATTCCCATGTCCATTCTACTTCAATTAGCACTCAATTTAACTCATTCATTCACCCTAACCTACCCATTTCAACTAACAAAGCTCTCATGCAAATAGATGCAACTGACATCACAATCAAAGCATTTAGTTACCAAAATAAGAACATAAATACAACCCTTACCTAAACAAATCCCAAGCTTTAATTCTTCCATTTTTCTCACCTTTCTCACTACCTCTACTTTCTTCTAACATCAAACATGTATATCATCATCATGAGAAGAGCATAACTTGATGGCATGAAGAAGCTCTTAAGGTTGAAGGAAGTAGCTTAAAGAAGAAGAAGGAAATCAATGAAGATGAGAGGAGGAAGATTTTCGGATGAGTTGAATAAAAGCCATAAAACTCCTCTTTTCCCTTCCTTCCTTCATTCTTTAGTCATCACCGAGAGAGGCATAGGAATTACAAGAAACATGATAAGAAGGCATTAAATGAATGAGATGTTGGCAAGTTATGGTTGGTACAAATTTTCAAAGATAAGTCAAAGGTATAAACCAATGAGTTTTCATCACTTTTTCACCATATCACCACACTTTCTTCTACATAATAAAGGAAACAATATTTTCTTATGTAAAACCGTGGGAGGAGGGTACATTCATGAAAGGGTAGGTGGCTTGGTAGGATTTGTTAAAACCAAGTTGAAAAGTCAACATATTCATACTTTATTCAATTAAACATAATCCAAAATTAACTCAATCAATTCCAATGACCCTAATTTCAATCCCAAAATAATGTAAAACCATTTATGGTGCAGTCCAAACAATTTTCCAAACTCAATTATCCCATTACTTCCAATAAAATTGCTTTAGGCCCAATTACCGGGAATGTCATGAATGCATTTACCGTAATTCCATGTACACGATTGATACTGTGTATCAATCCTATTATGCATGAACAGTTCTAATTATTCCTTTCATTTAAGCTAACAAACTCAATCCAAAACCAAGCCAAAACTCACTTAAAACTATAATCATGGCACTAGAATAATTCTTAACATTCTTTATCCACTAATCTCATGCAATTAGGCAATCTTTTCAGACAAAAGGTTTACTCGATTGGTCGGTTGGAATTTTCCTTCCGAAAGAACCCTGAAAAATTTCAGAAAAATTCCCATAAATCCTTAAAAATGTAAAACGCTTTATGGCGAACTCCAAATAATTTTTCAAACACAAGTATCCCATAAATTTCACAAAAGATCTCCATTTGAAACCCAAGCCGGGAAATGTCATGAATGCATATACAAATTTCATGTGCACGATTACTCTTGTGTAGCAATCCTATTAGACATGAGCAGTCCTATGCAATCCCAATCTATCCCATGCTATGCCAATTTTATCATTTTACCCTTCCAGTAGGGGGGTGGGATGTTACATCATCCATATGCAAATTCATATTCCCACTCAACATCATCATGCATAATTCATAATTCATAATTCATTAACATCAAAAGATAAGAGTTCTTACAAAAATGAAATGACATTTCAAACTACAACACATCAATGTCTCAAAATTCCAAAATACATAAGATACTTGAACAATAATCCTTGAAATGTAACTAAAACCTTATGGTTACATAATCTAGCTTAAAATACAAAAATATGCATAACTCAAAGCGATGTCTTGACTCTTCATCACTCGATCTTATTTTCTTCACCTGAGGATGGGACGAAAAGGGGGTGAGCTTAAAGCTCGTGGATAATAAGTTTATAATGGAGAATAAGCAAAAATCATTGAAATGTTCATTTGTTATAGAAATTTCATATTGAATGCATAAAACTCATAGTTTTCAAATTCAACCAAATTCAAATTTTAGCTTAAAAATTCATAGTTAAAGAAATATCATCACATAAACATAATATATACATGTAACCATCAAAGCATAACACTCAATTATGCAACATTCTTGACAATTCAAAGATGCAATGTACAAACAAATGGCTCGAGAGTTCCGTGGAACAAACCGGATAAACCGAAGTTTATAAAGTGAACAAAAGAGTTCGATTTCTTAGGATCTCGTGGCCTCAAGCAGGCAGCCGAGAGAAGGCTATATGTCGATGTGCACGTGACTAACAAAACTTTCTTCTTTTGCCCAAACACAAACAAATTTATTCTCAAATCATTTCATCATACTTTCATGCTTTTTCTTATTTTCCAAATATACAAAATGCCATAAAATTTTTCAAGGTATAACATAAAATGTTTTAATGCATTTCCATCTTTATTTCAAAATTCAACAACAAAATTCATTTATCGAGCATATAAAGATTTCTCAAATCATTTAAAAGCAATAGATACAACAATTATGAAGCAATTGAAATCATTTTATTCTTTTGATTTAATAGAAAACATTTAAGGCTCATCACTTCTATTATAAACATGAAACCCACGTTAGAAATCCTTGCTCAATTACTTGCTCAAAGGTTCCTCACCCCTTGCTCCTCTTCCCTTTCTTGATTTCCTTTAACAATAAAAAACATGTCCACTCAATAGGAATACACTTTGAGGACCCATATATATCATATTCACTAAGATAAATTCTAAAAACTCAAACTCTTCCAAAAGTCTAAACATTTGGGTCAATTTTTCCATGATCATTATGATCAAGTAAATGAAAAAATCTGATAATAATTTCTTCTAGACAAATTTTTCCCATTGTCTTAAGTTTCTAATGACTCTAAAATCATTCAATTTGGTTCATCACTCTAAAAGTTATACCAAAAATATTTCCAGGATGTTCTTATTCTAAAACAGCATTCCACACTCCATTTACATCTAAAATTTGAAATCCATTGAGACAGAATTTAAACTTAATTACTTCATACAATTTGTATCCCTATGTATCTAGTTTAATCCAAATAAAAGTTACTTCATTTAGACATCTATAGAAAAAGTTATGCCCAAACTACCGAAGTATATTCGGTGTTGGAAAGTTCACCGCGGCGAAAAGTTTGCTGCGATTCCAGAAACTCATACCGAAGACATGTTTTTCAACATTCTTCATCTTTTTACTTCCCATATTTTACATATAACCCATCTAAACACTAAACTATCACTTCTACTTCATTTTCAACTTCATTCCTGTAAGTGATAAGTCGACTTACACATGTTCGGTACCGATAAGTCGACTTGTTCATTGGATAAGTCGACTTGTTCAAGGTCGGTACTGTTTATTTGTGCCCTAAAGGCAATCCCCTTTAGCGCGTTTTATTCAAAGTCGTGTGCAGACTTTATGAATAAATAAAGAAAAGGCATTATTCATTAATTTGATATTCATAAACATTGTTTATGAATTGATTTGATCTTTAATCAAATTAATGAAGTCCATGATATATGACATAGCATGAAGGAAATTATGATGTGATCATACTACCGAGATTCCTATCATGTGCAATTATGTCAAGATCTAAATTCTCCTAGTCATAGGATTAATGAGACTGGACATCATTAATCCGGATAGACTAGCACATGTCATATTCCTTGATTGGATCAAGCGGTGAATCTCGAAACCGTAAATATGAGATATTTAGAATTGACATGTGGATGCTTACTAATGCGGTAGTAAGTTCATTGGATGACCCGCCATGAGATCATCACATGGATATCTTATCTAAGTGTCGGTGATAATCTCATCATAGCAATAGTGCAAGTATCCTTAGACTTGAGGTACTCAAGGATATCTTGAATCTTGATCCTGCTTTGACTCCATTCCTTGTTGCCTTCGGAGGTAACTCATAGGGTGGTGCTTGGGTACAACTTGAGGTATTCAAGATAATTGAGTAGCCAATAAAGGATTCACCACTTCGGATTAGCGTAAGAGATACCTATAGCCTCTTGTCGGGATCATTACTAAGGTGGCGGCATGTATGTCATGAAAGAGTGTCTTCATTGACATATAGAGTAATGAGTCCCGTGACGAGAACCGATATCACTGGGCTAGACTTAGTCTAGTGAGAGTTGACACTTGACCATACTCATAACCAAGTGGGGTATAGGATGGTGAAAGGACTAATTGCACAGTAATTGTCTATGGAAGGGTTCGTGATCCGGTTCGTGATGAATACATCAAACCGATTACTTTCCGTCAATTGGGGTCATGATGTGTTGCTAGATACCGCTCATGACTTGCTTGATTAATTGTTAATCTAAGTGGCCAACATAACCGAAAACCTAAAGGGTCACACGATAAGAGTGTTTCGAGAATCAGAAATAGTAATTGGACAGAGTTCCAATTATGGAGAGCATTAGGATTAAATGGATCCCAATGGATTGAGATATGTCCCGATGAGATCGCGACATCGATATTCTTTGAAAAGGATTTAGGAGGTTTTTCCATATCGGGACCTAAGGTTGGTAGGACCGACCCCAGTGTGACTGGACCGCCTCAATAATAATATATATATATATATATGTTATTAATTAATTAAATAAATAATTAATATATATATATATATGTTGAACACGTGTATGGAGGAGAGGAAGCATGGAAGCTTCCATATCGTTGCTTAGTCATCACTTTAATGATGACTAAAAGACAAAACTAAAAGATGGATGATGATGCTCGTTACTTAAGGAAGAAAGCAAGAAAAGAAAGCTTGCTTGCTCATTTTTGAAGAAGAGTTCGTCGATGATGCTTTGGGTTGGAAGAGAAGAATATTTCCTTAAGTGTTAAGGAAAGTTTGAATGGTGATTTCAAGTCTTCTTCTTCCTCAAGTGTCATAGTTTCTCTTCTCCAAGCACAAAGACCAACGTTTTCTCAAGCTCTCCAGGACAGAGGTAGGCTCTAGCAGGCTTTAATCTGTTCTAGCTATTCCTGAGTCAAAGGGTTTGATCCGGTGATATTTTCTGATCTCTGCGTGGATACCTTTAGAGATAGTCTCTTTTGGCTATTTAGGTTGATGTCTTCATACCGATACCTGGATCCTGGGTTTCGGGAAAGTCCCGGGAACAAAAATTTTTGTTTTCCGCTGCCGGTACATGTGATGTACCTCCTGAGATTTTCCTACAGTGGTATCAGAGCGTCTGGTATCGTGTATGCAGCTATAACCTAAGCGAGATCAGAATCCCTAATGGAATTTTCTGTTGATGCATGCTATCTGTTCAGATTTCGAATTTATATTGTGATATTTTTTTCGAAATGTTTCTGTCCAGGATTGTTCATAACATGTTAGAGAATATTTCTATGAATTTTCAGAATTTATTGATTTGATTTGATATAGTTTTGCTAATTAATTCCCTAAGGTTACAGATGCTGTTTTGTGAAACGATTCTGGAACAGGCATGAGTATAAAATCGAGAATAAATTCTAGAAAAATGGTTTTTCGGATTTTCCTTCACCTACATGTCTCTAAGATGTTGGTGAATGTCTGTGAGCATGGAAATTTGATTTCAAGGTGATTGGATATTTATTCACGAATTTATTCTATGCTGTTGGGAATTGCTGTGCTGATGAACACAGATTTTGAATCGGTTTTGTTATTTAGGTTGACTGAGTTTTTGATGGATAAAAATCATGAAAAACTTCAGGTAGCATTTTCTGAACATTTACTAACCTATTCAAAATTTTCAGAATTTATTGAAATTGTTTCATTGATCATTTAGAGCAATGTACAGAACTGGACAGTTTTGTGAAAATTGTTGGGACTGTTTTGCTTGGCTTGAGTGAGTGTGCTTTTTCAGTTCCAATGCCTTGCACCATTTTTAATGTGATTAAAAATGTGTTATCTTGATGTAGTATGATTTCCAAACTGAATTGCTTGAATTTGTTTATCCTAGAATTTTCGGATGCCTAATTGATCACATTAGCGTCTCGTTAGTATATTGCATTATCTTGTTTGTTTTGACCGTCATATTTTTATGGCATGTGCTGAAGTAAATTTGATAATGTATGTGCTAGCTAGAGATGCTTAGGATGATAATTTGGGTGTTCCTAAATTGTTTGGAAATTAATGAGTTTTGACTCATTTCAAGCTTTTCATATAGTTTGACTATTTAAGGCATTCATGAATCAATGAAGTGTTCATTGAGACATCAATTCACAGATATTACCCTAGGTATGATGGTGTTGAGAATTGGAATTGTACTGATTGAGGAATTAGCCGATTAGAGATTTTAGCAAAATTTCCTGAATAAGTCGACTTGTGTATAGAATAAGTCGACTTGTTCAAGATCTCAGTATAAGTCGACTTGTAGCACCTTGTAAGTCGACTTGTACATGGGCAGGTGAAATAAGTCGACTTGTGTCATACAAGTCGACTTGTGTGTGGGCAGAAGCATAAGGCGACTTGCATTTGATGAAAGTCGACTTGTGGCATGCTCAGGTTGGATGATGGATGATTATAAGGATTGATTCAATTGGATTGATGAAACCTAAATCATTCCATATAGTCCTGGCGACTATGATCCTTTAGCTTGGAGTTTAGAGTTTCGAAATCCCTCCTCGGAATATGAAAACTAACGCCTTCTATTAATATGGTAAGAACCAGAGTTCTTATAGGGCTGGGTTGTTGGGCAAACTCAAGCTCACTCTATACGGATATGTTCGAACCATGAAAATAAGATTTTCTGATTAATGGGTTGGTTTTCACTAGAAGCGTTGGTTTGTTGAGTAAACTCAAGGTCAACGTGGACAGAGGCGAAATTGGGTAGCATACATTAGATATATGCGCATCAAAGAGTTGATACCCAATGTAAGTGCACACATCAACAAGTTGATAGCACTGATCGATAGTTGTGTCTAAGATGTAATTGGTATATCTGATACCTCCCGAGACTTAAGGTGGCTTGTTGGGCAAACTCAAGATCATTCTCAAAGTCGGTTATCGATGATGCAATTGGTATGACCAATACCTACCGATTGACCTAAGTTGTGGTTTGTTGGGCAAACCCAAGGTCACTCTTAGCAATGTCGGATATCGACCCACTAGGACATTATGTCACTTTGTTTCTCTGGATTCGTAAAGAGGGTTATGGTTTCTAGGAAACTAGTGGGAGCCATATGCATATCATGCAAGTCCTTATGATCATGCAGGCAATTCTATCCTATCATTCCTTCTCTCTATCGCGCTAGGTTGATTGAAGAAGTCTTTCAGTGTGAATTTTTGCTCTCCTTTCTGGACCGATTTTCTTGATTGGCTGAGGAATTTGAGAATTGTTCTCAGATCTGAGGAACTGGGATACGTCCTAGATGTTCCACTTCCAGCAGACTCGCTTGTCGATGCTTCGATAGGGATCAGAAAGCATATTGTAAGCATCTAAAGGACAGTGATATGGATACTTGCTTTATGCTTGCCTCGATGTCACCAGAGCTGCAGGAGCAGCACGAGTCCATGGATGCTCACTCTATAGTATTTCATCTTATGGAGTCGTTTGATGAGCAAGCTTTCGATGCGAAAGGTTCGAGACCTCAAGGCTTCTCTTCACCATTAAAGATGGCTCGTGGATATCTGCATGCGTGCAAGATGCCCTGAGGATGAATGGCTATATTAAGAGATTGGTTGTCTTAGGATTTGTAATGGATTATGAGTTGAGTATTGAATTAATTCTGGTTGGATTGTCTGACAGTTATTCACAGTTCGTGTTAAACTATCAGATGAACCAAATATCCACATCAATTCTTGGTGATCAATCTGCTTTCAAGACAACCGAAAGGTGCTATCAAGAAGGATAGCAAGCAAGTAGTAGTGGATGCTTCTTCTTCTTCGTTCAAAGAAGAAAAGGCTAAGAAACCAAATGGAAGTGCCATCAAGGAAAAACCAAAGAAACTGCCCCAAAAGGATTTTACTTTCATTGTGGCAAGTCTAGCCACTAGAGGCGAAACTGTAAAATCTATCTGGAGTCCTTGAAGCAGAAGAAGGCATCAGATGCCTCTACTTCTTCAAATATGTTTGTCATTGAGGTTAATACTATTCCTGATCCAAACATATCGGTATTTGATACCGGATGTGGCTCATACATATGAAATGATATGTAGGGCCTCGGGACAATAGAAAGCTTATAAAAGGAGAACTAGACCTTTGTGTAGGTAATGGAGCAAGAGTTGCTACATTAGCCGTAGACACTTATGTCTTGTTACTCCCTAGTGGGCTTATATTCAAATTGGATGATTGTCATTTTGTACCCGTTTTAAACAAAGAACATATTGTATGTTTTATGTTTAATTAGAGTTGGTTTCCATTGGACTTTTAGTAGCAATGGTTGTTATATTAGTTGCAATGGAATGCTCTATGGTACTCGTACATTATGCAATTGAATTGACATATGAGACATGTCATATCCAATTATGAATGTCAATGACGCGGAAAGACATAATCGAGATAATTTAAAATCAACTTACTTATGGCATTGTCGGCTTGGCCATATAAATGAGACACGCATCGCTAAGCTCCATAAGAGTGGATGTTTAGGGTCATTTGATTATGAATCATATGACACATGTGAATCTTGTTTATTAGGCAAGATGACTAAGTTATCCTTTAAAGGAAAGGGTGAACGAGTGAATGGAATATTAGACCTAATACATTCGGATGTATGTGGTCTGATGTCCATCCATGCCAGAAGTGGTTGTTTTTACTTCATTACCTTTATCGATGATTATTCTCGATATGGGTACCTGTATCTGATGAGATACAAATCTGAAGCATTTGAATAGTTCAAATAATTCAGAAATGAAGTAGAAAACTAACTTGGTAAAAGTATGAATACATTACGATCTGATCGTGGTGGAAAATGCTTAGACCAATAGTTTTTGATTATCTCAGAGATAATGGGATTTTATCTCAGTATACTCCACCTTACACGCCGCAGCACAATGGTGTGGCTGAAAGGAGAAATCGAACCTTGTTAGACATGGTGTGATTGATGATAGATTTTGCAGCTTTTGGGAATATGCTTTCAAGACAATTTGCTTACTTGCTAAACAGAGTTCCATTAAAGACAGTTGTTGTTACTCCATATGAGATGTGGACAAACTGAAAGCCCTATCTTTCTCATCTGAAAGTTTGGGATTGTCCTACTTACGTGAAGCGGACACAGTCAGATACATTTGATGTAAAAGCTGACAAGTGTTTGTTCGTGGAATATCAATTCTACCTTGTTTAGGAACAAAAGTTGTTTGTTTCCAAGCATGCTGTTTTCTTAAAGAAAGAGTTTCTTTTACAAGAGGACAGTGGGAGCAAAGTTGAACTTGGAGAAGTTCAAGATGCTCGAACAAACATAGATCAATCGTCAATCAAACTGCCACTCATATAGATGAGGTAACAGCTTCAACCTTCTACTACACACGAATTTTGTAGGTTATGTAGGATACGCCTGCTCCCGAGAGATATGGATTTCGTGAGGAATGAATGGCGTATTGCTCATATGAGATGATGCGCCTACTACCTATGAATGTGTTACGAAAGGTTCGAGTCTAGAACATGGCTTTGTGCCATGAAATCAAATGGATTCCATATATGAAAACCAAGTATGGACTTTGGTTGTTACACGAAGGATAAAACCCATTGTATGCAAAGGAGTTTTCGAAGAAAACCAACATGGATGGTAATTTGATTACCTATAAAGCAATGCTTCGTTAAAGGATTTCGCCACGCATAAAGAGTTGACTATGACAAAACCTTCAGCCCCGTAGCAATGCTTAAATCCATTAGGATACTCCTAGCCATTGCCACTCATTATGATTATGAGATATGGAAAATGGATGTGAAGACAGCTTTCCTGAGAGGAAATCTACCCGAGGATGTGTATGACACAACCTGAGGGCATCACTTCCATCGATGACGAAAAGGTATGCAAGCTTCAGAAATCCATGTTTGGATTGAGGCAAGCATCCAGGAGTTGGATTATCCGTTTCGATGAGTCAATCAAAGAGTTTG
This sequence comes from Erythroxylum novogranatense, assembly GCA_029891385.1. Classification (NCBI taxonomy): domain Eukaryota; kingdom Viridiplantae; phylum Streptophyta; class Magnoliopsida; order Malpighiales; family Erythroxylaceae; genus Erythroxylum; species Erythroxylum novogranatense. The sequence goes on from CM057225.1 coordinate 17,739,997, forward strand.
ATTTCTCACAAAATCTGGATGATCATTGTGTGTATAAGAAGGTTAATGGGACTGCAATCGTATTCCTTGTGTTGTATGTAGATGACATACTATTACTAGGAAACGATGTCTCTATGCTGCAATCAGTTAAAATTTGGTTGTCTAATCAATTTGTGATGAAAGACCTTGGTGAAGCAACTTATATCCTAGGGATATCGATTTATAGAGATAAATCAAAAGGTTGCTTGGTCTTTCACAATCATCGTACATAGATGAGATGCTAAAGAGGTTTAGCATGGAACAATGCTATGTACGAGGCCCGATGTATCGTATGCTCTAAGTGTTACGGCAGATACCAATCGGATCTGGTGAGGGTCATTTGGGTGGTCGACAAGAATATCCTCAAGTACTTGCGAAGCACTAAGGATGTTTTCTTGATCTATGGAGATGGAAATCTCCAAGTGAGCGGGCATTTAGATGCAAGTATTTAACTGATAAGGATAATTACGAATCACAATCGGGTTATATACATTCACACCGAATAGCGTGGCGGTCGATTGGAAAAGTTCCAAACAAGAGAGGATCGCGATTCATCAACCGAGGCAGAGTACATTTCCGCATGAGATGCGAAAGGAAGCGGTTTGGATCAAGAAGTTCATTACTGAACTTGATCTGGTCCCTAGCTGTGATGGGCCCATAGGATTGTATTGTGATACAATGGGGCTAGTGCGCAGGCAACGGAACCAAGGTCTCATCACTGATCCAGACACGTACTCCGCCGATTCCATTTGATTCGGGAAATCATCGGTTGAGATGATGTCCTTATAGAGAGAATTCCCACAGAGCAAAGTGTTGCTGTTCCGTTGACAAAGCCATTGTCACAGGAGAATTGTGATTCTCATGGACTCGCTTATGGTATTAGATACTAAGGCGATTGACTTTAGGTCAAGTGGGAGATTTGTAAGTGATAAGTCAACTTACACATGTTCGGTACCGATAAGTCGACTTGTTCATTGGATAAGTCGACTTGTTCAAGGTCGGTACTGTTTATTTGTGCCCTAAAGGCAATCCCCTTTAGCGCGTTTTATTCAAAGTCGTATGCAGACTTTATGAATAAATAAAGAAAAGGCATTATTCATTAATTTGATATTCATAAACATTGTTTATGAATTGATTTGATCTTTAATCAAATTAATGAAGTCCATGATATATGACATAGCATGAAGGAAATTATGATGTGATCATACTACTGAGATTCCTATCATGTGCAATTATGTCAGTATCTAAATTCTCCCTAGTCATAGGATTAATGAGACTGGACATCATTAATCCGGATAGACTAGCACATGTCATATTCCTTGATTGGATCAAGCAGTGGATCTCAGAAACTGTAAATATGAGATATTTAGAATTGACATGTGGATGCTTACTAGCGGTAGTAAGTTCATTGGATGACCTGCCATGAGATCATCACATGGATATCTTATCTAAGTGTCAGTGATAATCTCATCATAGCAATGGTGCAAGTATCCTTAGACTTGAGGTACTCAAGGATATCTTGGATACTGATCCTGTGCTTTGACTCCATTCCTTGTTGCCTTCCAGAGGTAACTCATAGGGTGGTGCTTGGGTACAGCTTGAGGTATTCGAAGATAATTGAGTAGCCAATAAAGGATTCACCACTTCTGGATTAGCAGAAGAGATACCCATGGCCTCTTGTCGGGATCATTACTAAGGTCAAGCAAGATGTATGTCATGAAGAGTGTCTTCATTGACATATAGAGTAATGAGTCCCGTGACGAGAACCGATATCACTGGGCTAGACTCGGTCTAGTGAGAGTTGACACTTTGACCATACTCATAACCAAGTGGGGTATAGGATGGTGAAAGGACGAATTGCACGGAATTGTACATGGAAGGGTTCGTGATCCGGTTACGATCGGCGGCTCGTCGTTCGATCCTAGAATCGATCCTTGAAACCGTCAAATAAAATAATTTATACCAAGGATTGCAGCATAGGATGCAACCTCGGTCGCTCTCAAAGGAACCTAATGAAATGGACCTAAGTCGCCTATATGTCATTCAATGCAAGTGAAATTAGCAAGGAAAAAAAGGGGTTTTGATTTTAAAACATTAATAAACTAAAATGTATGCAAAAAAGGTATTTTGGTTTTTGGAAATAGAAAATAAAAAGAGTAAAACAAAAGATAGAATCCTCTTGAAAATGAATTTTGGCTATCACGAGTTCAAAACTAAGTGTGAATAGTAAACCTTAAAGGGCTATCTCTAAGTTCGGTTTCGATTAATGGAATCTGTCACTCATGACTCCATCTCTCTAGACCCCATTGAGTGCTCTTGAGCCTCGAACATTAGAGGACTCTTTAAGTTCGAGATCTTGATCAATGAACTCCATTGCTCGAGATCCCGTTATGCATCTTAGTCGGACAGATTAGAAATCACTATGTTTGAATGGAAAACCTTAAAGGACTCACTTTAAGTTCAGGGTCATGATTAATGGACTCGTCACTCTCGACTCCATTAATCAAAAACACCTAAAACCTTAAAGGAACTCGAAGTCCAAGGTTTTAATCAATGAACTCCATTGCTTAAAACCTTGTTAAAAACATCTTAGTGTGGGCGTGGACTAGAAATCACTAAGTTTCAAAGCTCAACCTTAACAACTCGTTAAGTCCAATGAATTAATTAATCAACTCGATTAATTAAAACTTGTTAAAACCTTAGTGTATGCAATGGACATGTTAATGCAAGTGGTCAAATGCAATCTAGATCAACTCAATATCTAACACAACTAGGCGTATAAAGAGAATTAACAAAATCACAAGTGAACATATATGAGACTTCATATATTTAAGCACAAGTTCTACATAAACAAATCCATAACATATTACACTGTTCACCGCTTAATTAAACTATAATCACAAAATCTAACTACAAAGTAATAAACCCCAACTCACTGTTCACAACAATGTAGTTAAAAACGTGACAATGTAAACTAGTAATCCAAACAACACAACAAACGTCCAAACATTTAATTGAGCTTTAATCAATAGTATCACTACAATCTATAAACCCTCGACCAAGGCATATTCATAAATCATAGCAAACTATAGATTGCTACTCCTTTAGTGCTCGGTGAACTCCAACCATCATTTGCATCGTCAAGAGGAGAAGAATGCCTAACCACATCATCACAACTGGAACACCGCAACTCATGGCGAACCATAGCTGCTCACGGCGGAAGACACTGCGAAAACAACCAAAAGAAAACAACTAAAATGACTTCCTGGGAACCCCGAAGGAACCACAGGCGGCGACGACCACCGCCTCCTCTCTTTCTCTCTACGCCATCCCTCTCTCCTCTCTTCTCTCGTCGGTCTCTCTCTGTGTTTTCTCTCTGCGAAGTCGAAGCCCCTCCGATAACCTAATTCGCAATATTTAAAGGATGGGTCGTGGGTCGGGTCGCATGGTGAGACAAAATTTCTATTTTGGGTCGGGTTACCCGACATTTGTGCGAAATAGTTGTAGTTCGTCATGCGGCGAATGAATTTGGTCACTCGTCGCAGTGAATAAATTAAATACCATTAATTATTGCGGCGAATGGAGGGTCCGTTCGCCCGTCTAGAATTGTTCGTCATGACGAGCGTTCTTCCGATCGCGAGTGATTCGCCGCAAGCATCATTGACTTTCTCATCCTTTTGACCCTTTTTCTCTTGCAATATAAAATAACAATTTGCAGTATCAATTGTCCTTAGAAAAATTATAATGCAATCAATGTCAATTTGCACAATTTTACTAACAAATTGCATAAAGCATATGCTCACCACAAGGGACTAATTTAAGCACAAAATCATGAATCAAGAGTCAAAAAGTACATTAAAAGCCATAAAAGTGTAGCCAATTTATATGATAAACTTGAGTTCAATCAATTCCCCCACACTTAGACCTTTGTACTCCTGGACAAAGTTTACCAGAGTCAAAAAGAATACAAGAGGAAAAGAAAATAGCACCCATACTCAAAACAATAAAATGAACTTGACTCGAGTTACTTTCTCAGAATTCAACCACAGCAAATAAGAAGAAAGCTAACAGAATAAACACTAAAAGAATTCAAGCACAAGAGATTGAACAAAAGAGAAACTCTCAAGATATAGTGTTTACGCTCAGCTCACTTGTGTCTAGGGTATTTTTCTCTCAATCTACTTAAGTCACCTCCTACCATAGGCTTGTGTCAATTCTATTTTTCCACCACAAAAACTATCATTTTGAAGATCAAGAGGACTTTGAGGGTTGTAATGTATGGAAGGCTAAATGAATGGATGAAGTATAAGAAAGAAAATATGAGCATATGCACTAAATGTGAACTGATGTCATCAGTAGAATTCAAACTAACAATTGCATACTGAATTTTTTTTTTTTTTTTCATCTCATTTTGAGATGCTAATCCCTTTTTGGGATACAACACATTATTATCCCTTTTCGGGATACACAAGACTAACATTTTTTCATTTTTCAACACTTTTTTTTTCGAGAACTAATAACAAAACATAGACTACGCTAATAACTAAACACGTATCATCGACATCATCTAAGAATATAAATGCAAATGCTCATAACAAGAAAGCTCAAAGGGCTAGCAATGGATGAATGTGTAAGGGGCGGTGTTTAGGCAAATGGGTTTAAGAAAGAACGCCTCTATCATATCAGCAAAATTCAGTTCATTAAGCTTCAGTAAAATTAAAACAAGTTACGGAAAGAATGAAATAAGAAGATGCACACAAGATAGAAGAAAATGTTTGGCTCAAATATCCTTCCACAAGGTATGATCTCTATGAACAATCTCAAGTCTTAAAACTTAAAATGCCACTTTATTAGCATGCTTCCATCCACTTTGTATTGAAAACATTGAAAGTAAGGTTTTGTCAAGTCAAATTATCATGAAAAGGATGGAAGATGTTTTCAATAACTCAAGCATCGTTTTGAAACCAGTAAAGACTTTGAAAACAAAAGCCACAAAAGTCCAGTGCAAAACAAATTTGAATTGAGTGAAAAAAAATTAAGCACAGAATCATTCATGCACAGGTAATGATAATTTGACTTGACAAAACCTTACTTTCAATGTTTTCAATACAAAGTGGATGGAAGCATGCTAATAAAGTGGCATTTTAAGTTTTTAAGACTTGAGATTATTCATAGAGATCATACCCTTGTGGAAGGATATTTGAGCCAAACATTTTCTTCTATCTTTGTGTGCATCTTCTTATTTCATTCTTCTCCAGAACTTGTTTTCAATAACTCAAGCATCGTTTTGAAACCAGTAAAGACTTTGAAAACAAAAGCCCCAAAAGTCCAATGCAAAACAAATTTGAATTGAGTGAAAAAATTAAGCACGTAATCATTCATGCACAGTATGGACGTCGCGACATAACATGGAACACGCCATGACGATACGAAATCGAAGAGCAGCGTCACGACGACGTGTGATCACTGTCATGCGAAGAAATGCGAAATGACAAGCAGAATGTAAACTAACCCAAGTTAGCGCAGAACGCACAAATCAGCCAACAATTCATATGTCCTCAATGAAACACAATAGCAATAGTCATGCAATGTCAAAAAATAATAGGAAATAACTCCCCACACTTAATCAACACATTGTCCTCAATGTTAAGCGAAGAAATAGAGCACAAGGGCAATTCAACACAATGTAAGGAAGGCGGGAGGCGAACTCAAAGGGACTTTATTGAATTGAAAAGATACTAATTAAACTAAAAGCTAAGCTATTTTCACTGAGGTTGCTCCTCCCCACACTTACTTAACAAACTAATGCACCAATATAAGTCACAAGCAATCATAAGGCATAAGTGAGTAAACAAGTGAAGGAAAGAAATAACACGGAGTTATGGAGGTCTTGGATTTGCCGGTTAACCTTCGACAATGGCCATGGTGTGGCGAAATAACTTCATCCAGTCCCACGCCCATGTCGGCCTCCACTAAGCCGATTCACCGAAATGTTGGTCATGTAAAAATAAGAGTTAGCCTCGGTGAACTTCCATAAAAGGTGTAATCTGCAAAATACTAACTAACGATGCAAATGTAACTAAACTATTTAGAATGCAACCTAAAGAAAAGACACCTAACTTCACGTAGCAACAAATGACAAAAACAAACTTAAAAACCACTTCTTGGTTCCCCGAACGACACCAATTTGATCGGCTGACTCGTCGTTCGATCCTAGAATCGATCCTGAAACCGGTCAAATAAAATAATTTATACCAAGGATTGCAGCATAGGATGCAACCTCGGTCGCTCTCAAAGGAACCTAATGAAATGGACCTAAGTCGCCTATATGTCATTCAATGCAAGTGAAATTAGCAAGGAAAAAAAGGGGTTTTGATTTTAAAACATTAATAAACTAAAATGTATGCAAAAAAAGGTATTTTGGTTTTTGGAAATAGAAAATAAAAGAGTAAAACAAAAGATAGAATCCTCTTGAAAATGAATTTTGGCTATCACAGGTTCAAAACTAAGTGTGAATAGTAAACCTTAAAGGGCTATCTCTAAGTTCGTGGTTTCGATTAATGGAATCACGCCACTCGCGACTCCATCTCTCTAGACCCCATTGAGTGCTCTTGAGCCTCGTAACATTAGAGGACTCTTTAAGTCCGAGATCTTGATCAATGAACTCCATTGCTCGAGATCCCGTTAAGTGCATCTTAGTCGAACAGATTAGAAATCACTAAGTTTGAATGGAAAACCTTAAAGGACTCACTTTAAGTTCAGGTCTTGATTAATGGACTCTGTCACTCTCGACTCCATTAATCAAAAACACCTAAAACCTTAAAGGAACTCGAAGTCCAAGGTTTTAATCAATGAACTCCATTGCTTAAAACCTTGTTAAAACATCTTAGTGTGGGCGTGGACTAGAAATCACTAAGTTTCAAAGCTCAACCTTAACAACTCGTTAAGTCCAATGAATTAATTAATCAACTCGATTAATTAAAACTTGTTAAAACCTTAGTGTATGCAATGGACATGTTAATGCAAGTGGTCAAATGCAATCTAGCATCAACTCAATATCTAAAACAACTAGGCGTATAAAGAGAATTAATAAAATCACAAGTGAACATATATGAGACTTCATATATTTAAGCATGAAGTTCTACATAAACAAATCCATAACATATTACACTCGTTCACCGCTTAATTAAACTATAATCACAAAATCTAACTACAAAGTAATAAACCCAACTCTACTGTTCACAACAATGTAGTTAAAACGTGACAATGTAAACTAGTAATCCAAACAACACAACAAACGTCCAAACATTTAATTGAGCTTTAATCAATAGTATCACTACAATCTATAAACCCTCGACCAAGGCATATTCATAAATCATAGCAAACTATAGATTGCTACTCCCTTTAGTGCTCGGTGAACTCCAACCATCAATGCATCATCAAGAGGAGAAGAATGCCTAACCACACATCACAATCGGGAACACCGCAACTCATGGCGAACCATAGCTGCTCACGGCGGAAGACACCGCAAAAACAACCAAAAGAAAACAACTAAAATGACTTCCTGGGAACCCCGAAGGAACCACAGGCGGCGACGACCACCGCTCCTCTCTTTCTCTCTACGCTCGTCCCTCTCTCCTCTCTTCTCTCGTCGGTCTCTCTCAGGTTTTTCTCATGCGAAGTCGAAGCCCTCCGATAACCTAATTCGCAATATTTAAAGGATGGGTCGTGGGCGGGTCGCATGATGAGACAAAATTTCTATTTTGGGTGGGTTACCCGACATTTGCTATTGCGAATAATAGTCAGTGAGTTCGGCCGTGGCGAATGAATTTGGTCACTCGTCATGCGAATAAATTAAATACCATTAATTCATCATGCGAATGGAGGGTCTGGTTCGCCCTAACGTCTAGAATTGTTCGTCATGACGAGCGTTCTTCTCGATCGCGAGTGATTCGCCATGCATCATTGACTTTCTCATCCTTTTGACCCTTTTTCTCCTGCAATATAAAATAACAATTTGCGTATCAATTGTCCTTAGAAAATTATAATGCAATCAATGTCAATTTGCACAATTTTACTAACAAATTGCATAAAGCATAAGCTCACCGCAAGGGACTAATTTAAGCACAAAATCATGAATCAAGAGTCAAAAAGTACATTAAAAGCCATAAAAGTGTAGCCAATTTATATGATAAACTTGAGTTCAATCAGTTTGTGATGAATACATCAAACCGATTACTTTCCGGTCAATTGAGGGTCATGATGTGTTGCTAGATACCGCTCATGACTTTCTCGATTAATTGTTAATCTAAGTGGCCAACATAACCTAAACCTAAAGGGTCACACGATAAGAGTGTTTCGTAGAATCATAAAATAGTAATTGGACAGAGTTCCAATTATGGAGAGCATTAGGATTAAATGGATCCCAATGGGATTGGGATATGTCCCGATGAGATCGCGACATCGATATTGCTGAAAAGGATTTCCGGAGGTTTTTCCATACCGGGACCCGGCAGGCCGGTAGGACCGACCCCAGTGTGACTGGACCGCCTCAGCAATAATATACATATATATATATATGTTATTAATTAATTAAATAATTAATTAATATATATATATATATGTTGAACACGTGTATGGAGGAGAGGAAGCATGGAAGCTTCCATAATGTTGCTTAGTCATCACTTTAATGATGACTAAAAGACAAAAACTAAAAGATGGATGATGATGCTCGTTACTTAAGGAAGAATGCAAGAAAAGAAAGCTTGCTTGCTCATTTTTGAAGAAGAGTTCATCGATGATGCTTTGGGTTGGAAGAGAAGAATATTTCCTTAAGTGTTAAGGAAAGTTTGAATGGTGATTTCAAGTCTTCTTCTTCCTCAAGTGTCATAGTTTCTCTTCTCCAAGCACAAAGACCAACGCTTTCTCAAGCTCTCCAGATGAGGTAGGCTCTAGCAGCTTTAATCTGTTCTAGCTATTCCGGGTCAAAGGGTTTGATCGGTGAGATTTTCTGATCTCTGCGTGGATACCTTTAGAGATAGTCTCTTTTGGCTGTTTAGGTTGATGTCTTCATACCGATACTGGATCCTGGTTTCGGAAAGTCCCGAACAAAAATTTTGTTTTCATTGCGGTACATGTGATGTACCTCCTGGGATTTTCCTACAATTCCAACCCAATATCATTGACAAAAATATCAAAATCTATCTTTGATCATTAACCCTAAAAACTAAACATATGCATTTACCCATTTTCAACAACTTCCCACACATATCCATCTCTTAGCTAACATCAAAACATATTTCATTCATCTAATCTAGAAGAATGATGCTTATACTTACTTGATTTAGCTTTAAAATCTTCAAACTCTTCAAGAATCTCCAAACCCTAGCTTTTCTCTTTTTTACTTCACCCACGATTTCTTCTTCTTCAAAATACAAGATAACTTCTTCTTCTTCTTTTTAAACCCTTAATGAATGTGCAATGTCCATTTTGCCCCTTGCCTAATGCCTTATGCCTTATACCCTTAAGTGAACTTCCAACAATGCCCTTCATTCATTCTTATAACATTAATACTTCAATTCAATTAACCTATATCATAAAATCTCACCAACATTAACATAATAATTAACTCCAAAATCTAATCCATCAACACCTCATAATTCACTTAACTCATGCTTAATAAATAATAAAAATTTTGGGGGTCAACATTTCTCCCCCTCTTAAAAGAATTTCTTCCTCAAAATTTTTATCTGACTGGTCAATAGGTAGAGGTAGGCTTCCTCCATTTTCCATTTAACTTCATCACTTAAATAATTTCTTTCAAATCACCCTAGTTAACGAATTCAAAACAATCCTTCCATGACTTATTCAAATATCACACTATCTTATCTATTTTCCCAATATATTTCAGAGTACTCACAATTTTCATTTCCCGAGTTGATGACACCAATATTAGATCATATCAATGTTCTTAGCATACTCACATATATCACCTTATGAATCTAAGGCATATTTCATTAGTAGCATTTCTCCTAATTCTTTCATACAGATCCATTCATTTCGGGCTTGGTTAATCCTCCTTCCTAACTTGAGCACACCTCAGTACGATGATACTCTCAGAAATAATCCATCTTTCACTTAACAATACACATCAATGTGAAGTTCAAAAACACTTAACTCTTATGTATATCTCACTGTATTCCATATCTTTGACGTAGATCCACCCAATTCATTTATTTTCCTTGAATTACTTAATGTTTAATTGTTGGAACCCTCCCGATAAGTTGCATGCCCGACGTTATACGTGACATCTGGACGCGCATCTCATGAGGGAGGAATTCCTCAGCACGAAAGAAACCTCAAATCGAACTTATTTTAACGTCATCCGAACAAAACTTGATAAGTTCACCCTAATTATCACCCAATAAAATTTCTCTGCTTAGGGCCCATAACTAAATCCAAATCCTAAGCTAAAATGAAATTTCATATCCCTCGATCAATTAGAATCTGAAATCGCCTCAATCGGATCTCTATAGCTCACAAAATCGCTCGAAAACGAAATTACATTCAAAACCGTCACGTAATTGACTCTCTTTAATACCATCCGAAAAGTCTGACCAAAACCCGTCACTCTCATTTTACTAAAAAAGGGTAAAAAAATTTCAAATCCAACGCTTCGAAAATCATGAAAATCGGAGGTCAAACGGAGGAGAAACGAATAAAATAGGAAACGGGGTTTAATTTCTCCAAATTGAAAATTCAACTCTTAAAACTAATGAAAACTTCTCTAACTTTAAACTTTAATAACTTTTCACCCCGAAATCGAAATTTCATAAATTTAGTGTCAATAAAAAGATAAAAGGAAGCTCTACTACTTCCTAGAAGGATTTAAAAACTACTTTAGCCATTAAGAGGGTTAAATTTTGCTTTAAAGTTGCTGCCACTAAAAATGTCAATTTCCCTACACAATACCAAGAATTTGAGAAATCATATCTTGTAGCACACAAGTCTAAAAATGACACATTCTACCTAATTGGAAAGATAAGAAGATTACCTACAAGTTTCATGAAGGAAAAAAAATCATTTCAATCATTTAAAGGGGTAAAAACTCTCTCAAAGTTTCAGCCTAAGTGAAAATCAATGGAACAGTAATTTAGCTTAATGAATAGTAACTGTCAACATTCCCAAACTCATATCTTTTTATTCCTAACTCTAATAATTTCAAATGATACCTCATCAGAAAGGGGAAAAGATAATCTACATGTTCTATGAAGGATGGAAAAACCAAAACAAGCTCTAAAGGGGTGAAAAACCCTCCCAAAGGTTCTGTCCAAAATTGCCAAATGAACAGTAACTGAACTAAGTTTAATTCTCATAACTTTTTACTCCTAAGTCAAAATAAGGCATGGAATACCTCAATAGAAATAAGAACGGATTATCTACAAGTTTCATGAAGGGAGAAAAAATCAATTCAATCATTTAAAGGGTTAAAAACCCTCTCAAAGTTACTGCCTGTATAAATCTAATAAACAGTAACTCAATTCAAATAAATAGTAACTATCATCTTCTCAACCTCATAACTTCTTTATCCTAAGTCTAAATTTGACCAATTATACCTCATTTTAAAGATATAAAGACAATCTACATTTTTCATGAAGAAAGAAAAAATCAAACCTGTCTCTAAGAGGGTCATAAACCCCTCCAAGGATTCTGCAAAATTTAGTGGATAACAACAGTAGCTGAAATCTTTCAGCTCTCGTAACTTTTTCATCTTAAGCTCAAATGTGACAAACTTTATGTCATTGGAAAGATCTAATCATGCAATACAATCTTCAAGAAGGTATCTCACTGAAAATCTTACTCTAAAATAATCTAAAACCCAAAACAAGTTGCTGTCCAATTTGGAAAAAATTGGACAGCACTTCCCCTAAAAATGCTCTAGCCAAAATCTTCAATCCCACTCAACAACCTGCATAAAAACTCACTTTCCAATCTTCCACAACTCAAACCAATCTAAATATATATCCTCAAATGGAAACAACCACACTCTTAGGATTCTAATTATTCTCAAACATAAAGCAACCTCAATCTTCCTTTGCTAATCATTGTAAAGCATACAATAATACATTTTGGTCAATACACACAAAATACATTAAAACTCAATTCTTTTTGCGTTTACAAGGAGGATATATATTATACAAGGCTTTATAGGGCATTTTAGCCCAAATACATCGAAAGTAGCAAAAATCCAAAATACAAAGAAAACCATTTCTCCACAATGCAACCTAAAGCATTGTTTTCTTAAATACAACTTCAAAAGCAAAATGCATCGGAGTCACCTCAATCCCGATGCGGTAACTCGGTTTCTCGCTCGATGCCTATGGAGGGGAAGATGGGGTGTGAACACGACGGCTCAGTGGGTAACAAATTAATAATCAAGTAATAAGCAAAACATTCTTTATTTATTCATTCTCAAAGCAACATTCACATTGATAAAAACCTTTCAAATTTATCAAAGCCAATTTACATTGATCAAAACACTTTCAATTCATCAAAACCTCTTGTAAAACTCATTTCATCAAACCAATTACACATCAAATATCACATAAACACAGAGAAAGTGGTTCGGCTGGATCCGAAACAGAACGTACTATACATTTCCGCGAAGCGGTCATGTGTAGTCGTGACGGATAGGAGACCTTGAGAGGAACTCCACGGCCACTAACAGGCAGGCGGGATAAGCCTATGGTTAGACAGGTGCACCTGACTCAGATGGGACCACCACAAACTCAAAGAAAGCACATAATTCACACAATTCGAATTTATTAGCCGTAACTGGCCTTTACAAAACCACTTTCGCATAATTAGGCCAAACTGGCAAATCTTTTTCCGAAAACACACATTCGAGTCTTTTTCACATAACGAAACATTATACAAATGATTTCTCATATAATTCATAATCAAAGAACATCACATATAAGTAAAAAACATAACAAAGAGTAGTTCATACAAACATTCTAAGTCATTAGAAAGCATCAATTTGCCAAGATCACATAATCGATCTTGTTCACTTATCAAATCATTTCGCCAACATTTCCAACATAAATTTACATTCAAGAAACATCACATACAAGTTTAAATCCTCACAAAGAAATATTAATACAAACTTCTTAAATCATTGGAAAGCATTAATTTGCATTTATTCTAAAAACGTTAAATTGCCTATTAACTCAATTATTAAGGAATCACCCACCTTAATTCCTTTAGCTCTAGGATTGGTCAATTTGCCATTCTTCTACCTCCAAATGCCTCCTTTTACCTTAATCAAACACAATAATCCCAAAAGCATAAGAGATAGCAAAATTCATAATCCTTAGGAAAAGGAAACATGAATTAACACTTACCTAACCTTACTCATACCTTAATTAAGCTATTTAAACCCAAAACTCATCAAGAAACTTCAAGAATTTCGAAATTTCCCTTACCTATATCAAACCCACAAAATTCTCTTCTTGCTTCTATTGGAAGATTCATCCTTCCTTTCCACCTTCTTCTTGAATAAAACTCTTAAACCCTCCTTTCTAAAGCAAAATAAACCAAGCTCTTACTTCTCTTCTTCTTCTTCTTCTTCTTCTTCTTCTTCTTCTTATCTTAGCCGTAAGTCTCCTCTCCCACTCTTTTATGTTATAAGTTTCGTATGTCTCTTGAAAGCCTTAAGGAATTATGTCTTACTTATAACCTAGAGCAAAACTACGTAGTTTCATCAAGTCACTGATTTTCCTCCTTTCCTTGCCATTTTCGTTTCCTTCTTCATGTTTTAAGGCTAAATCATCAATCATTTTATTTCTTTTCCTTATAAGATACGTAAGCCTACATCCTTAAGCCATTTATTTCCTCTTTTCTTCATTTAACTTAAACTAAAAAGACAATTTAAGCCCTCCTGCTTAGCCTTTAACCTTAAAAACATAAGTAAACTTTTCAATTTACCCTTAATTCATCTTATTCTTTTTAACTTCTCGAAACTTATCAAACCTCTAATTTAACTCAATTCCTTCATTTCATTTAATTCTCCTTCATTTAATAACATTTAAAAGAACTAAAAACCCATCTTCATAAACCCTAAGCCTAAAGCAATTAGGGACTTCCTCAAACGCCTTCACACCAACTTATTGCCTTTAATTTCTAAGAATTTATCAAAATTCTAAATTTAACTAAATCTCTTCAATTAAATTCTATTAATCCCAAATTAATTCTAACTAAAAGGAAATTAGTAAACTAATCCTCAGAATACACAAAACATGCTTAATGCGAATCGGGGCCCAACACTAATACTGATCGATTTCACTTATCAACAATATCCTTGAATAAATCCTGGCCTTCGGCCATTTTTTGGCCTTCATCATCCCAATGCAAAAGCGAACAACTCTTTCTGTCATCTAACCCCTCATACAGTATTCTAGAGAAATCACTATAGTAACAATTGTGATGCTTAAAGTCAAATAGATCTATACGTTGATCTCATGTTCCTATGAACTCCAAACTATAAACTTTAAGCATATCTTCGATAGTTAAGACCATCGACAAATCAAACATTCAGTCACTTGATTCTATATTCTTAGCTGCCAAAATGATGTTCCGGCATATTCCTAAACATCATAGGTTGTTATTCATGCTTCTCTAACGTTCTCTTCGCTCAATCATCTTTATCCGTGCATGTACTTCTTATTTCAATCACAAAGTATCATTCTTCTTATCTGAACTCAAAATTAATATTCATTTTCGATTTCTTGGTAAGATTCACAATTTTTGAATCCTCAATCTGGACTTCGTTCATGTGAAACTAATCTTGAACTATCAGTGCCAAATCAATTTGCCCAAAATTTAACTCCATTCTACACTCTTTATTGTACTAGATTTGATAACTTCGATATCCAAATTTGTGATACACTACCATTGAATTCTCTATTCAATGCATCTGATTACAACACTAGCTTTATCAGTATAATACTCACTTGTACTATCATAATCATTCGAATAACTCTATCCATTGTCTCAGTATCGTATTCAATTCTTTCAACTCAGTAATTACCTTAAAATTACATAATTTGTATATCCTATACCCATTCAAAATATTTATGTACATATAATGCCTCCAACTTTCAAGCAATCATTATCGCAACAAGTTTCAATTCATGTATCAAACAATTAACCCATAAGGTTTCAATTGTCTCCATGCATATGAATTCACTTCATTTTGCTACATTGGATCTTGTCCTGATCTCTTATACAAACATCATTGCATACTACAAAATCTCCAAATCTAGACAACATAATTAATATCAGTGTTATAATTCCTCAAAAATTTTCTTTACTTTTGTCCCTCATATGATTTATTCATTTTTCCTCAAGTATTCAGACTATTCTGCTTAACTCTTCGAATACACTTAACATATCATCAAACTTCGCTTGGATCGCTTTAATCTTCAATACCATAGTATTGTCGGGGCATGTGTTAACTTGAGAAAATATTGCCAAAACTCTATATGTCCACAATTAGTTCTCGTAATTCCTTAAGTAATTAATTTCCTCAATGAGGTAATATTATCTCTTATTATTTTCAATTTCCCAATTGTCTTACCTTCCTTGATTGATTTTCTCCATTCTTTAGATTTCCTCATATTTCACATTGACGTATTCTGATGTCTACTAATTCATACTTATTTCTCCACACACTCTAATTTGTTTGCAATCTTAACTTCCTGTGCTTATAACACCTTCCTCAGGTCAAATTTTCATCTCCCTAACATATTTGCTCAGAACATAATGTGAACCTATATACTCCTCATATTGGCAATCAATGTCTCCTCAAATTCAGGAATCCACTCATATAGTTAGATACTTTACATCAACAAAATTTATACTTTTTCAATAGCATATTCTACCTCTTATGCTTGAGTCTCCGTTAGGGATATGACTCCAATTTTTACTTTTGAATCATCACATATTCATTCATTCCTCGAAATGGAACATTCGATTCACGCGATATGATTCGATAAAACATCTCTATCACAAAAAGGTTTCTTACCTTGATCATCTATCCTGCTTCCATAATCTTTGTCAATCAACTATATTCCTCGTTGTTGTTTCAGTTGTTCTTAATACCTTAACAAGACAAATTTCTATCTTCCTTACAAGGTAATAATGTTCTAATTACCAAAACTCAATGAGGTAGTAAACACAATTACTGTCGCATATGCATAGGTGTGCATCAACAAAGTCATGCCATTATGTCCACAGATTTATTCCTCACAATCACCAATTTATATCCTACACAAATGATACTTTGATCCCAATTGATCTTAGACAACATTTCTTTTTTTATCAAACATACTAACACCGATTGTATTCCAGTTTTCCAGAATTCACCTTTTCTGATACTATATCATTTTATAATGAGTCAACTACCATATTGAGTGCATCTAATCTTCTCATTGGATTCTTCATCCTTTTCTTAATCTCACTCATACATAAATCCCATCTTATACACACGTTTAACTTTCCCCATACTACATATCATTTTATTCATCTCAGGTAAGTTCATTTATGTCTATTTCATTTCCCTTTTTATATTTTCTCATTTCTGTCTCATTTTCCTATTATAATTTATTTCATCTTCCACATGTATATGCTCAATCAATTCAAACTTATTAACGCCTAATCATTATAAAATTCTGATCTCAAGTCTATTAATATCTTCTTACTGCAGTTCATAACTCTTGTCACATTAATCGAGCAACCACTTCGGTTCCAATTTCCTCTTCTTAAAATCATAACAAGGTTACAAGAATCTCCAAACCCTAGCTTTTCTCTTATTTTCTTCACCCACGATTTCTTCTTCTGCAAAATACAAGACAACTTCTTCTTCTTCTTTTTAAACCCTTAATGAGTGTGCAATGTCCATTTTGCCCCTTGCCTAAAGCCTTATGTCTTATACCCTTAAGTGAACTTCCAACAATGCCCTTCATTCATTCTTATAACATTAATACTTCAATTCAATTAACCTCTATCATAAAATCTCACCAACATTAACATAATAATTAACTCCAAAATCTAATCCATCAACACCTCATAATTCACTTAACTCATGCTTAATAAATAATAAAAATTTTGGGAGCCAACATTTCTCCCCCTCTTAAAAGAATTTCGTCCTCAAAATTTTTATCTGACTGATCAATAGGTAGAGGTAGGCTTCCTCCATTTTCCATTTCACTTCATCACTTAAATAATTTCTTTCAAATCACCCTAGTTAATGCATTGAAAACAATCCTTCCATGACTTATTCAAATATCACACTATCTTATCTGTTTTCCCAATATATTTCAGAGTACTCACAATTTTCACTTCCCGAGTTGATGACACCAATATTAGATCATATCAATGTTCTTAGCATACTCACATATATCACCTTATGAATCTAAGGCATCTTTCATTAGTAGCATTTCTCCTAATTCTTTCATACATATCCATTCATTTCGGGCTTGGTTAATCCTCCTTCCTAACTTGAGCACACCTCAGTACGATGATACTCTCAGAAATAATCCATCTTTCACTTAACAATTCACATCAATGTGGTGTTCAAAAACACTTAACTCTTATGTATATCTCACTGTATTCCATGTCTTTGACATAGATCCACCCAATTCATTTATTTTCCTTGAATCACTTAATGTCTAATACTGATAGATTTCACTTATCAACAATATCCTTGGAATCAATCCTGGCCATCGGCCATTTTTTGGCCTTCATCATCCCAATGCAAAAGTGAACAACTCTTTCTGTAATCTAACCCCCATACAGTATTCTAGAGAAATCACTATAGTAACAATTGTGATGCTTAAAGTCAAATAGATCTATACGTTGATCTCATGTTCCTATGAACTCCAAACTATAAACTTTAAGCATATCTTTGATAGTTAAGACCATCGACAAATCAAACATTCAGTCACTTGATTCTATATTCTTAGCTGCCAAAATGATGTTTCGGCATATTCCTAAACATCATAGGTTGTTATTAATGCTTCTCTAACGATCTCTTTGCTCAATCATCTTTATTCGTGCACGTACTTCTTATTTCAATCACAAAGTATCATTCTTCTTATTTGAACTCAAAATTAATATTCATTTTCGATTTCTTGGTAAGATTCACAATTTTTGAATCCTCAATCTGGGCTTCGTTCATGTGAAACTGATCTTGAACTTTCAGTTCCAAATCAATTTGCCCAAAATTTAACTCCATTCTACACTCTTTATTGCACTAGATTTGATAACTTTGATATCCAAATTTGTGATACACTACCATTGAATTCTCTATTCAATGCATCTGATTTCAACACTAGCTTTACCATTATAATACTCACTTGTATGATCATAATCCTTCGAATAACTCTATCCATTGTCTCAATATCGTATTCAATTCTTTCAAGTCAGTATTTACCTTAAAATTACATGATTTGTATATCTTATACCCATTCAAAATATTTATGTACATATAATGCCTCCAACTTTGAAGCAATCACTATCGCAGCAAGTTTCAATTCATGTATCAAACAATCAACCCATAAGGTTTCAATTGTCTCCATGCATATGAATTCAATTCATTTTGCTACATTGGATCTTGTCCTGATCTCTTACACAAACATCATTGCATACTACAAAATCTCCAAATCTAAACAACATAATTAATATCGGTGTTATAATTCCTCAAAAATTTTCTTTACTTTTGTCCCTCATATGATTTATTCATTTTTCCTCAATTATTTTGACTATTCTTCTTAACTCTTCGAATACACTTAACATATCATCAAACTTCGCTTGGATCGCTTTAATCTTCAATACCATAGTATTGTCGAGGCATGTGTTAACTTGAGAAAATATTGCCAAAACTCTATATGTCCACGATTAGTTCTCGTAATTCCTTAAGTAATTAATTTCCTCAATGAGGTAATATTATCTCTTGTTATTTTCAATTTCCCAATTGTCTTACCTTCCTTGACTGATTTTCTCCATTCTTTAGATTTCCTCATATTTCACATTGACGTGTTCTGATGTCTACTAATTCATACTTATTTCTCCACACACTCTAATTTGTTTGCAATCTTAACTTCCTGTGCTTATAACACCTTCCTCAGGTCAAATTTTCATCTCCTGAACATATTTTCTCATAACATAATGTGAACCTATATACTCCTCATATTGGCAATCAATGTCTCCTCAAATTCAGGAATCCACTCATATGGTTAGATACTTTACATCAACAAAATTCATACTTTTTCAATAGCATATTCTACCTCTTATGCTTGAGTCTCCGTTAGGGATATGACTCCAATTTTTACTTTTGAATCATCACATATTCATTCATTCCTCGAAATGGAACATTCGATTCACGCGATATGATTTGATAAAACATCTCTATCACAAAAAGGTTTCTTACCTTGATCATCTATCCTGTTTCCATAATCTTTGTCAATCAACTATATTCCTCGTTGTTGTTTCAGTTGTTCTTAATACCTTAACAAGACAAATTTCTATCTTCCATACAAGGTAATAATGTTCTAATTACCAAAACTCAATGAGGTAGTAAACACAATTACTGTCGCATATGCATAGGTGTGCATCAACAAAGTCATATCATTATGTCCACAAATTTATTCCTCACAATCACCAATTTATATCTTACACAAATGATACTTTGATCTCAATTGATCTTAGACAACATTTCTCTTTTTATCAAACATACTAACACCGATTGTATTCCAGTTTTCCAAAATTCACCTTTTCTGATACTATATCATTTTATAATGAGTCAACTACCATATTGAGTGCATCTAATCTTCTCATTGGATTCTTCATCCTTTTCTTAATCTCACTCATACATAAATCCCGTCTTATACACACGTTTAACTTTCCCCATACTACATATCATTTTATTCATCTCAGGTAAGTTCATTTATGTCTATTTCATTTCCCTTTTTATATTTTCTCATTTCTGTCTCATTTTCCTATTATCATTCATTTCATCTTCCACATGTATATCCTCAATCAATTCAAACTTATTAATGCCTAATCATTATAAAATTCTGATCTCAAGTCTATTAATATCTTCTTACTGCAAATCATAACTCTTGTCACATTAATCGAGCAACCACTTTGATTCCAATTTCCTTTTCTTAAAATCATAACAAGGTTACAAGAATCTTCAAACCCTAGCTTTTCTCTTATTTTCTTCACCCACGATTTCTTCTTCTGCAAAATACAAGAAAACTTCTTCTTCTTCTTTTTAAACCCTTAATGAGTGTGCAATGTCCATTTTGCCCCTTGCCTAATGCCTTATGTCTTATACCCTTAAGTGAACTTCCAACAATGCCCTTCATTCATTCTTATAACATTAATACTTCAATTCAATTAACCTGTATCATAAAATCTCACCAACATTAACATAATAATTAACTCCAAAATCTAATCCATCAACACCTCATAATTCACTTAACTCATGCTTAATAAATAATAAAAATTTTGGGGGCCAACACTTGCGACTATCATGATCACTTCATTTCAATTCATTCAAGTATGAAGAATTGATATATTTAATATATGTTGCACACTATATAGTTGGATCATCAAGTTGTAATATGGGCTAAGTAGGAGATTGTTAGATTAATTTAACAATTATAAGTGTGTTACCCATAATTAATTAGGTTGATTCTAATATAAGGTGGGCCCAAGATAATGATTTTGAGTTTGTAGATAATATTAGAGTCACTAGGGTTTTATTATAATTAATAAGAACCCTTTTGTCTCCCTTCAATTAAGTGAACAGTAAATAAAAATAATAACATATATACATTTTTTCACCATTGGAAAAGAACGAAGAAAAAAGGAGAGAGTAAATAAATTCTTTGGATAGAGAAGGTGTTTGCATCTAAAACGGAAAAAGATCTAACGGACAAAGATCTATCATTGTAGACACATATTAAACATGGACCAAAGTTAGTATTTTTGTCTCTCTTTTATAGTATGAATCCTAATTGACTGGGTTGAATCAATTATGTTATAGTCGATCTTAGGAGAATTCTAGACTTGAAATATAGTTTAGAATATTATAGTTCAAATTTACATATGTTTATTATGATAAATTAAACTTTGTTGGCAATATGGTCGAAGTTTCATTTACACTAAGTTGCCCACCTAAAAGTTATTTTCGGTTTGTGCTTGTCAATGAACTATTTCATTCTATTTTAAACTTAACATATAATGAATTTAATTAAATTTAAAGTTATTTTATGATGACACAATCTTTAATTAACTACCAATACTATGGAATCACCAAGAAGACAAAGGGACACCCTTAAAGTGTAAAAATATGATTTTTTATATAAACTTGAAAATGAAATTTAAAGCTTTAATATTTTGAATTAACAATTTTCATAAATCATTAAAGTATAATATTATGCACTTGATAGAATGACATTATTATCATAGAGAGATCAAAAAGTTCTCCATATCCTTTGTTAAATTGGTCTCTCTCTTAACTCTCCTTTTGTTACCAAAAAAATTAATAGAAAGCTATCAAGAATTGTAATTATTAGAGAGATGATCAATTTATATATCTATAACTTTTAATTTGGTATGCATGAAGTGGCCAAAATAGACAGTTGAGATTTATTCCACTATTAAATATGAAATATTGACCAAATAGGACTCTTTAGTTATAATAATAATATTATTAATATACATATATTATGTTTACTAATCAAGCCACATTATAACATTCTCCCACTTGGCCCGATACTCTAAATTTTATTTTATTAGTGTAAACATTAAGTGTCCATAAATATATATATCTTAGTATCCTCATATTGTACTTCAAAATTTAAACCACATAATGTGATTCATCACAATCATATAATTCATCACCTCATACTTCCTTCCATATACCACAACATTAGTAATTTATCAATTCATGTAATATAAGTGGTATATAAGTACCATCAAGGTCCACATTAATATCTCGTAGACAATTTTATTTCTTGTTTAATAATAACTATATTTGCACAATTATAATAAATAAGAAAATTGTCAATCAGAAACTTTTATTGAGCTCAAGAGTGTTAAAATGTCATTAAAAACAACCATCAATATAACCAAGACCCATTCTTGGAATATGTTCCTTAAATATCTTTGTTGTAAGCATTTGGTTAATGAATTTGCAATGATAAGACCCATCTTAATATGTTCACCACACACTCTTTGTTTCTAAACTTTCTCATTTATGAAAAAGTACTTCAACTTTATATTTTTAGCACCTCTAGAGTACTTGCTATTCTTAGAGAAGAAAACTACCATAGAATTATTATAATAAATTTTTAGTGGCTTAGTAATAGTGTCAACAATTCCAAGCCCTAAAATAAAATTCAATAGCCATAAGGAATATATTTAGCCCTTAAACAAGCTAGAAATTCCAATTCAATAATAGATGAAGCAAAAACATATTGTTTAACTATTTTTATGAAATTTCTCCTTCTAGTAGAATAAAGTAGCTAAACATTGATATTTTACTGTTAGTGAATCTAGCAAAATCTAAATTCGAATATCCAATCACTTTTAATGGATTAGATCTTTTATAATTGAGCATATAGTCCTTTATTCCTTGAAGATACCTTAAAACTTTTTTTGTAGCTTTTCAGTAGTTTATACTAGCATTATGTTGATATCTACCTGGCATTCCATCCACGAAGCTGATGTTAGGTCTCGTGCATGTTTACAAGTATATCAAACTA
Organism: Erythroxylum novogranatense; assembly: GCA_029891385.1. Taxonomy (NCBI): domain Eukaryota; kingdom Viridiplantae; phylum Streptophyta; class Magnoliopsida; order Malpighiales; family Erythroxylaceae; genus Erythroxylum; species Erythroxylum novogranatense. Next base: position 17,762,850 of record CM057225.1, read on the forward strand.
ACAACAACATAAGCATATTGAATAGATTTCATTTATTTAAGTTCCAAATCATTTATTAGATATTGCATAAGACTAAATTTATCACTTTTTTATATTAGGACAACCCCTACTGAACATTTGATTTATATTAAATCTCTTAAGAATTCTTTTGATATGATCTTTCTGAGACAATCCTAACAGTCTTTGTGAGCTATCCTGGAATATTGAATTCCAATCTTTAGTCTTATATAATATGTCTAAATCATTATCAATAAGTAAAATATCATTAATATATATAACTAGAAATATAAACTTATTTCCTTCAATCTTTCGATAGATACACAGATCACTAGTTTTACCTTAAAAACCAAAGGATGTTATGGTATTAATAAATGTAATATACCATTGTCAAGAAGCTTGTTTAAGTTCATATATTAATCTCTTAAGTTTACACACTATGTGACTCTTTCCTTTTATGGAAAAATCTTCAAGTTGATCCATAGAAACTTCCTCCATAAGATCACCATTTAGAAAGATAGTTTCCAAGTCTATTTTATATATCCCTAAATCAAACTAAGCCACCAATACCATAATTATTTTCAATGAGTCTTTCTTTGAGATAGCTGAAATAGTGTCTTTATAATAAATGTCATCCTTTTAAAGTACAATATTTGGCAACAAGTCTAGCTTTATACCATTCATATTGCCATTCAAGTCATGTGTAGCCTTCAAGATCCATTTTATTTGACTCATTTAGATTCTTTTAGCAAAACAATGAGGTCCTAAACATTATTTTATGCCATTAAATTTAACCCATCTTTCAAAACATCAATCTATTCGCCAAACATATCACTTTATATGGCTAATGGATAATGAAATAGGATCCTTATTAATTCTTGAATCAAATTCTGAATCTTGCAAATAAATCTCATAGTCATCAGGAATAAATGGTCTCTTTATTCTTAAATGTTTATTTAAAATTATTTCACATGGTTCATTTATGTCAATTAGTTGTAAATTAGTTTTTTAAGGTGTTGTTTCATCTAAATGTTGTCCATAATCATTTTATTCTTCCAATATTGGGACAATATTTAGTATCTATGTGGATACTAGGACATTTATAGGTAATGGAACATCAACCTTTATTTCACTAATATCTACAACACATTTTTCAGCACTCCTACTAACTTCACCATTTTTAATGAATTTGGAATTAACTGTTTCAATAATTCTTGGACTATAGTTTAGACAATAAAATTTATACCATTTAGATTTCTTTGGGTAACTAATAAAGTAATTGCTATTAAAAAATCTAATTTTCTTTTATTTGGATTACAAACTCCTACTACTAGATAACCCTAACCATACAAGTGTCTCATACTAGTTTCCTTCCAGTCTAAACTCAACATAAGTTTTAGAGAATGCGTGAGTAAGAACCTTATTTGAAAACTACATAGTAGTTTTAAGTGTATGCATAAAGACTTTAGGTAATAAGGAATTATGCATCATACTCCTAACCGTATCCATTAATGTCATATTACATCTTTCTGTCATACCATTTTATAGAGTATCTTTTACAAACATGTCATATTTCTTGAACAACTTTATAGATAGATATAGACATTGTCCTAATTCATATATTTTATATAATATTCATCACATCTATTAAATCTTACAATTTTCACTTTTTTATTTAATTGCCTTTTAGTCTCCTTTATAAATACCTCAAGGGTGTTTCTAGGTTGATATTTTTATTAATCAAATAGACATATCCATAATGCAAAAAATCATAAAGGTGATGAAATACTTTTCTCCATCAAAAGATTCACATATATTGGTGTGTACAATTTCAAAGAGCTTAGTACTTTTGTGGCTTCTTTCTTACTATTTTTAGTTTGTTTTCCCTTTAATGCATCCAAACATATATCGAGATCGGTAAAATCTAAATTACGAACAATTTTACAATCTTTCTAATCTTCCTGTAGATATATAAACTAAATGTATGGCATCGTTGTGCAACATCCTATTACCCATGTTAAGGCTAAAATAGTAAATATGAAAGATTACTGAGAAATTAGAAAACACTTTCAATGCTTATGCATTACATGATATGCATATGTACATGAATATTGAATCTTTGCACATAAAAATAATTGTACATGCATTCACTGACAATTTTCGGGTATAATTGTTTATAAATGTGAGTATATTGAGAAATGTGGTTTTATGTGTTAAAAAATTGATTTGAAGAGTATATTTGTTGATTTAAAATTTCCGGAATTTTTGGAGAAATTTCTAGAAATTGTTAAGCATTTTTGAAATGTTAAATGGCAGTAGAAACTACTGTCCAATGGCAATAGAAATTTTGACAAATGACTTTAGGATTTATTTACAAGTGTCATTGAAAATGGAGGAATTATTGGAGTAGAAATTGAAGTGCATTGGACTAGTTAAGTGAAAGAACCAATCTAATGTTTTGGAAATTAGATAAGTGGCAAGTGACAAATATCACTTGCCAAACAATGCCTTAAGTCCACTAACCCTTAAATTTTAAAGACCAGCACTTTTTTGTTTTGTCTTTCACAATGCTTCTCTCTACAAAGGGAAATGGGTGTTTTACTTTAGTTCTCTCCATTTTCGTGGCTCTCTTCTCTTCTCCTTCATCATTTTCGTTTTCTTCAATCACTACCACATTAACTTTGAAGATCACACTTTTCACTATTTACTACTAGCATTCTTGCTATCTTCTTCCTCATTGACACTAAAAGCTATCTCTATCACCTTTAGAAGATGATGAATGTGAAGTGAAACCAAGTAAGTTATGGGTATTGTTAAATGAAACTAGAATGATGAGAAATGTGTGATTGATGACTTGATTTTGTGAGTTGAATGTGTGTGACGTGGATGGTGAAAAATATACGTAAATATCTTGTTTTTGTAATTATGAATTATCATTAATGACCCATGATTTGTTATAGAGATGTTTTGGAAGTTGGATGATCCATATAATGGTGTTAGGATGAGTGTAGAAAATCAATTATAAATAGGTTAATGAATATGTTCTATTTTTGGTTAATGATCAAATATAGATCATGAACTGATTTATGAATGTTTTGGATTTGAAATGGGGTTAAAAATGAGGAGTGTTGGGGTCGAAAAGGTGATCTTGGTATGAGTTGTGATAGGGTAAGATTTGGAAACAAAATTTTGTAGTTGAGCTGGAAAATGTTGCAGCAACATGACTTATGAGTATGCTTTTGTGTTTTGGCCATAACTTACTTTGTAGTTGTTCAATTGAGATGATTCTTAGTTTGTATTAAACTAGAGACATATGGATACTTTTTAATGAATAAATTAATTTAAATTGAGATGAAATTGAGAAGTGGGTACATTACATTGTTGGATGAATGTATATGTTGTGTTACGTTTTGAATGTATGAGAATGTGTTGTATTTTGAGTGTTTATGATCAAGTGGGGAATATGAAATGTGTATGGATGATGTTGAGTTGCAATTGGGTATAATTGAATAATTTATCCACTTAAGATGATGAATCAAATGAGTTAAGAATTGAGAGTGAATGAAATCTAATTGATGTTTGAATGGTTATAGAGTGATATTGCATTAAAAATGGTGAATTTGGGAAGATTATGAGTGGAAGTAATGTTAGAATGGGTGTAGGATCCACTGGAGGGATTTTTAAGAAGTATAATTGAGTAAATTCGAAGGTTACATGGTCAGGCCATGTAAATTGACACGACCGTGTGTTTTTTATGCAAAAACACTACCAAACCCAAAAGAAACATGGGCTACCCGTGTGAATTCACACGGTCATGTGTTTTGACCCTCCAAATAACAAAATTTCATTTTGGAGTCTTTATGAAATTATAGATCTAGAAGTCTCTTCGAAACCGTCTAAATATGACATTAATCCGAGATCTACAGCAAATGTTATGCCAATTGTTCCAAAGTAGGTATAATATGATTGAGGATATAATCATGTTTGATTATTTTGGCCATAACTTCACCATCTGACCTCCAAATGAAGTGACTCTTAAACCAATAGTGTAGCGCCCCCTTACCGCAGGGTGTACACCGGGACGCCCGTAGGTCATTTCGATACATATCCTACGATAAGGGTGAGCTACGAACGATCACTACTATACTTCACATGGCATCATAATAATAAAAATCAATATAAAAATCACTAATTTTTGAAACCAACTTTTTCCTCATTTCATTCATCAAAACCAAGGAGTTTATACATCTGTCATTCTATACTGTCTGTACATAAATCCCAAAAATCCTAAGACAACATGCTACATGAAAGAGGAAAATAATAGATCTATCTAGGTCATCCCAGAAGTCCCAGCTCACCGACCTGTGAGCTATGACTTCTCTCTCTAACACAATCTACACGGCAGGAAAAGTCCCTCTGGAGTCAGGAGTCTACTCTCGGTCCTGAAAAATATGTTGCAATTTTGGGTGAGTTTGCGAACTCAGTGAGGTAACCATCATCGATGGTTCACTCAATTCATGCAACACTCAAGCATAACACAGTTATTTCATAAACTTACATTCAGAAATACCACATGATTGTTAGCACATAAGTATAAGGCATTTAGCCTTTCACTCGATCAAAGAGATTAAATCAAATACATATGAAATGTGTATGTGACACTTTTCTAATTTATTACAGTTTTGTGACCGAGCGCCTAAACTGTCCCAATATGGGCTCATTAATCGTTGAGCCTGAGGCTCTGAATCACTGTGAGCTCGAGGCCCAAATACATTAAGCTTTTAGCTCTCAGTGGCTGCTCTGGTCACAACTGTCATTATCTGATCATGCATTCATGCTTGGAATGCATATGTAACAATATAAGTCACAATCAACACATGTGTCAAAGTTTATCACATCATAAACAAGTAGTTCACAAATTCCCATACAAGTTGCAATTCTATGTCATAGCTCCCCAACACATCGGATCTTCTGTCCGGAATCCACAATCAGAACACAATTCACTAACCCACCATTATTCACCACAATTTTCTAAGCAAATAATAATTGAGAGAACCATCTAGGTCACTCACCAATAGCTTCCGAACTAATGACTAGAAGTCTCAACAACATCTGTGAGTTGACGTTCCAAATGCGCCTCTATAATAGTCAAAATATTCAAACATTACCAAATGTACAATCAGAAATATTTAATAATGCACATGGAGAAATAAAAAAAATGTGTACAATGCATGTTCGTGACATTCCCAGTATTATTCCATAAATATTTATCACAAAAATTTTCTCTAAAAATTGGAAATCCAAAGACACCAAAATCGCTTAATTCGGACCTCTATAGGTCTAATTCTTAACAAAACACGGACCAGAAAAATAATTACCCGATCCCCTCCTTTTGACCCAATAAAACCACGTCAATTTTATCTCTAAAAATGTTCAATTTTACATAGAAATGAAATTAAAGGACTCAAGAATCCGATGTCTCGATAATCAGGTCAATCGGATGTCGGATGGAAAAGTTATACACAAAAGAATGAAAGAGGATTTGGGTTGGGCCGGATCGGGTCGGTCCGCGTCGGACTGGGTTGACCCGCGCGGCGGGTAGCATGGCTCGCCCTCGCCAAGGTGAGGGCGAGGGTCAGTCCCTCGCCTACCAAATTCCAAATTCCTTTTTTTTAATAAAACACTTAATTTCATTATCTCCTTTCCCAAATCCTATCTTTTCACACAATTAACCAAAAATTACAAAAGAGGTCTCATTGGAAAGATCACAGAAAATCCTACAAGTTTTATGAAGGGCTTGAAAACCAATTTTAACTCTAAGGGTGTCAAAAATGCAATCAAAGTTTCTGCCTAATCATTATCATCCAAAACAGTACAACATTTTTCCAAAAATCATATCTTCCCATTAACTTTGCCAAAATTTTCAAGCTTTATATCAACAGAGAGATATAAACATATTCTACAACTTTCATGAATAACTTGGTATCAAATTCAACCTCTAAATTGATCAATTTCTCAACCAAAACTTCTGCCATATAAGTGTCATCCTCAACAGTAACACAATCTTCCAAAAATCATAACTTCCTAGCCCATTGTCCACAAATTCCATACTTTAACTCACTAAAAAGATCAGAAAACATGCTACAATTCTCATGAAAATTCCCCCTCTATCTAAATCAAATTCACACATGATTGTGGCTGCCCTGTTAAAGAGTATTAAATCAACATATCACCTAAATCATAACCATACTTGAAAAATTCATAACTTACAATCCCTACATCCAAAATTAGCATATTATACCTCATTACCTCTATAACTTTCCATAAGATCACTTGAGCTAATTTAAACGATAACAGTCCAGAATTAGCTTCGAAGCACATAAATCACAAAACCTATACTTAGAGACATTTCACACACAAAGCACATTCATTTTTTGAAAAACCATCTGAAAGTTCACAAGTCATAACTTTCAACCTCAAACTCGAAAAATATCATACTTAGTGGCGATAGAAAGCCAACAAGAAAATCTTCAACTTTCATGCATACCAATTTCACAAAATCTATCTACTTTAGCCTAGAAAAATTTCCCAAAGTTTTAGGTCACAAATCTTTAAATGTTAGAAACAACACTATTCACCCTACACATATTGTCTACTTTCAAGACAAAAATTCAGAAACCTACAAGCTACAATTGGATAGAACTTCCTTCATAAGAATTCTAGTCAAACTTCTCAAGTTTAATTTCAGTCAAACCTCTTCTCAATAACATAACCATATCAAAAGTTATGACCTAAACATTAAAACATACTCACTTTTCCAGCTTTTACACCTAACTCCACTCCTATCATTTCAATACCATTTCCACACCCATAAGCATCCAATTTAGTCAAGAAATTAGCCAAAATTTAATCAAGACCTTTACTTGAACAAGTAGTCACAAAATGGCAGCACACACACACACAACTTTCTTTCTTTAATAAACACTCATCTAACATCATCAAAGTTAATCCAAAACACTTAGGGGGCGCTTGGTTTGTATGGGGAATGGTAATAGGAATGAGAATGAATATTATCATTATAATTATGATGGTTGCTTAAGAGGAATGAATGATTACCAATACCATTGATAGTGGTTGGTTTGTAAAAAAAATGTAATTAATTAATTACAATGTATTAATTAATTAAAATATTATAGTTAATTAATTAGAGTATTTTAATTAACGAATAAATTAAATTTCAATTAATTATACTATAACTAATTAATTATTTTAATTAATTATAATGTAATTAATTAACTATTATATTTTAATTATATATTTTAATTAATTAATTATATATTTTAATTAATTATATTGTAACAATATTTTAATTAATTATATTTTAATTAATTAATTAATAGTAATATTTTAATTAATGAATAATTATATTTTAATTAATAATAATATTTTAATTAAATAATTAATTACAATACTTTAATTAATGAATAATTATATTTCGATTAGTTATATTTTAATAAATAATGATATTTTAATTAATTAATTAATTACAGAATTTTAATTAATGAATGAATTATATTTTAACTAATTATAGTAAGTTATTAATTATATTATTTTAATTAATTATATTTTAATTGATTAATTAATTACTATATTTTAATTAATGAATGAATTATATTTTAATTAATTGTATTGTAATTAATTATAATGTACTTAATTAATTGATATTATTATTTTAATTAATTATATTGTAATTAATTATATTTTAATTATTTGATTATATTTAATTAATTAGTATTAAAAATATTTTAAAAAATTGTTTCTACTTAGGAATGAGTTTCATTCCTCTACTAAATGAGAGGTATGGAGGATTCCCCCAAAGTGGGATATCAAACCATTACCCCTATAATCATAATCAACAACCAACCACTCATTTTTTCCCCAAACCCATCAACCAAGCACCCCTTAATTCACATACTACACATGCTATATTATTCATCTTCAATCAATCTTAAATCAACCAAGAAAATAACCTACCCATATACACCAAACACAAGTTCAAGCAATTAATGCACAAGACATCACAATAAAAGCATCTAACTACCAATTTAAGAACATAAGACATAAATCTTACCTAACAAGCTTCAAATCTTCAACTCTCCAAACTTTTCCCCAATTCTCTACCTTCCACTCACATTTTGCGTCAATCATCAACTCTCAAGGCCTAGGTTAGGATTTCTTGGTGAACAAAAGAATAGAAGGCAAGTAAGACATAAGAGCTTTTGTGTGGGTATAACAAGTGGAAGAAACTATCAAAGAAGAAGGAGGAGGAGAGAGTTACGAGGGTTGGAGAATCTTCAATTTAAAACACCAAATACCTTATGAAAAGGAGAGTGTCGTGGATGCCTAACTAAAAAGGGAAAGAGTTTGAATTAAATAAAACTAGTGGAGATAAGGCCATGTTTGGCTCTTCAAATTCACTTTTCAAATCCTAAGTCCAATTTCTACACCAATCATCTCCAAATTTTCAATGGCTCAATTTAATAAATCCTAAAATCATGTATCTAATTTCCAGTGTCATTTGACAGTCATTTTCAATACTGAAAATCAATCAGTCTGTCACTTGGTAATTTTTCCGGTCCAAAAATTTTCTCCCGAAATTTTCCAGAAAAATTTTTAAAATTTTCCAAAAATATAAAACACACAAAAATCCACTCCAATTCAATTTTCAAGAACAAAATCATATTTTTCACAATAAACACATTTATAGACACATATGTCGGGAAAGATCATGAATGCATGTACGATCATGTGAATGTACAAAAATTTCTATTCATGTATATATATAGAGGCCATATTATGCATGATCATGCCGAGATAAGTTTGCACACTCATAACCCGTTCCAAATTACTATTTTATCCTTCCCATCGGTGATGGAATGTTACAAATAGATTCCTAACACATTTTTCTATCCCTATATAAACATTGTTAGCATTATGAATTTATGTGAAAAAGTTTGATTGATGGAAAGTGAGGGAATCTATTGGAATAGTATGAACTGGTGTGATTTCACTAAACATGCTTGGGTATTTTGGTTATATCTTGATCTTTAGTCATCCAAATGAGATGATTTTTTGATTTGGAGTAAACTAGAGAAATAGGGCTACAAATTATATGAAGAAGTAAAATTTTGATACAGTTTCTAAGACTTCCAATGTTTGGATGAAAATTGAGTATATTGTACTATTTCAATATAAGAACAGCAGACCCGAAATTCAGTTTTGGAAAAATCTGAAAGTGATTCAATGAGTTATGAATTGTGATTTTGATGGTTTTATTGAGGTATAAACTTAAATATAAATTATACTTAGTTGAGTTTCAAGATAGAATGAATTATATGACAAGGATAATGGAAAAATACCTGGGATTGTCATGAATACACATGGTACATATTTCATTGCATACATGTGCATTATTAAACACTTATAATTGTGCAAATGTTGATATGTGTATGTTTTGCACGATATAGAGGAACATATAGAGCAAAATCATCCAAATGTTTCTAGACCTTGGAAGCAAGTGTTAATCTGGAGCATACTATGAGTCGACCTAGATGGTCTCATTTCATTGTTTGTTCTGTTTTGAATTTTGTATTGATTGACTACTGAATGATCATATAAATGTGATTGATTGTGTTGATTTCCTGACAGAAGATCTGATGATTATGAGTTATGAATGAGATATTGAAGTGCTCCTTATATGTGAATTTGATGAAATACATGATACATGACTTGATTATTAAATGTCAGACCTAGTTCTGAAGAAAAATGTGAATATACATATGAGTGAAAAAGAATTATTCTTAACTTTGATAGTTGAATGCCGGACTAATGTCCAATGATATGTGAAAGTAAAAAATTGATCATATGTGATTGAAGCATTTCATTACATGAATGCATGAAAGATAAAGACAGTTGTGATCAAAGTAGCTACCAAAAAAGAGCTTAAAGCTCAGAATGTGAAAGAAAAAGGGCTAGAGCTTAGAAAGTGATTAAGAGCCTAAGGCTCACTATGCAAAATGAGCTCAGTATCCACAAGGAATATGGGACAATTATTAATGAACATGGTATCCACAATAAATACGGGACAGTTATTAATAAGCCCAATATCCACAACGAATACAGGACAGTTATTAATGAGCTTGGTATCCACAATAGATATGGGATAGTTTAAAGCACTCGGTCACAACAAAGAAATAAAATGGAAAGTGAGGCTCATAAGTATTGCATATGCATAAGATGTGAATGATTATAATGGTTTGAATGATTTTGGAGTGTGGTATGTGTTGAATGAAAAATGTGAAATGACTGATCAAATGTATAGCATTCAATATGAGTATAAAAGAATGATGTGAATTAAGTGAACGTGTGAATTGTATATATTATGTGATTGAGTGAGCCATCGAGGATGATCACTCATTGAGTTCGCAAAACTCACCCAAATTTTGAAATTATTTTTGTAGGCTTAGAAGAGTACCCTGTTAGGCAAACGGGAGTATACCTACTGCATTCAAGTAAGAGGTAGAGGTGGGGATCAGTTTGCGTCTGCATTATGTTTCTTTATTTTTGTACCAAATTAAATCTTCCACAATTACTGTATATTATGTATTTGAATATATATTTTTTATGTATAACTTTCCAATTGGAAATGTTTTGCAAAAGAAATTGATTAAAGTGTAATTAATAATTGTGATTTCGAATTTTATGAAATAAAAATATAGGCCTTAATGTCTATTGAAATTCTGATGATTGTATTGTTGCGATTGAAAATGTTTCTAAATAAAAGTGGGCTTGAATTTTTTATTACTGATTTCCGTGTACATATGAGAAAAAATTATACTAAATTTCGAGTGTCTGAGTATCAAAATGAGTATGATAGCACGCCAACCTCATAGGACACGAACTCGGATATCACTCAGGATGTCAGGTACGTGTCTTACGAAATTAGGGTGCTACAGGTTGTGTTTCAGAGTTCAAATTAGTTGGATATAGTGATAGTGATTGAGCTAGATGTTTGGAAAATGGAAGAAGCACATCTGGTTTTATTTTTAGTCTTGATTAGTTACCATATGTTGGAGTTCAAAAAAGCAAGCAATAATAGCTTTGTCAATGTTTAAAACTGAATATACATCAACAACTTCATTATCTTGTCAAGTAATCTGGTTAAAGAGAATTCTTGTAGACTTTGGTCAAAAGCAAAATGAAGCAACTAAAATTCATAATGATAATAAAGTAGCATTTGTTATGTCTAAAAATCTAGCCTATCATGGAAAAATAAAGCATATTGATACTCAAGATCTTATGTCAAATGGATTAATTGTATTGAGGTATTGTAATACAAATAAGTGAATAGTTAATATTCTAAGGTCTCTTCCTAAATAAACATTTTTTTCTTTAGGTCCTAACTTGATATCTACAATTTTGAATCAAGGGGGAATGTTAGATGTTGGTCGAGACTTGTTAACTATATTATTTGTTATTTGCCCACATTTTTCAAATAATATATTTAACAATTTTGATTCAATCTCCAACACTTCCTAACAGTTAACAATTTTGAATCAATCTCCAACACAAATCTAGGTTTTAAGTGTTTGTGAAACTATTTTTTAAACTTTGGCCTACTCCAACTCCCTGTTTGTTTTCATTTGATTCATCAAAGCAATAACTCGAATAATGTGTTTGAAAATGGTTTTAGCATATCCTATTTATAAGAGTTCATAGTAACTTCTCAAGGTTTAGAGTGTTACCTTTTTAACTTTGGTTGCTCCTTTGAATGAGTTTTTTCAAGGAATCCAATGCCTCCTTTGTTATAATTATTCCTTCTATCTTCTTAAACATCTCATAATTCACTCTTTAATGAATGAAACATGATGTCTTCCTGTCCTTTTCTTACTCTTATGATTAGTAACATTCTTTGTAACTTTTGGACCCCGATCTTTGAGTGAAAATAAGAAGTTTTTAAAAGTGGATGAGTTGATTGAAATTAAGTTGAAAATCATGAATAAAGAGAAAAAGAGTGAAAATATGAAAAAAAAAATTGTGTAATAGTTGACTTTTTGGCCTTTCAAAGTTGACTTTTGATTTAGGCATAATTTGATAAAATGGTCTTCTGGAAACTTGTAGATTATGTCAAGAGCTTTCTGTAGACATAAAGTTTGATATTTTTCGATATCGGAAGTGAGAGTTATGATCAGTCAAAGTTCGATTAGAGTTTAACTTTTTGATGAAAAAGTTGACTTTTTGATTTAGGCAAAATCCGAGAAAATGATCAACATAAAAATTGTAGCCTCTGTCAAGAGCTTTTTGTGGACATAAAGTTTGTAATTTTTCGATATCGGGAGTGAAAGTTATGTTCAGTCAAAGTTTATGTTTGATAAAGTTGACTTTTGACTTTAATTATGATGACTGAATCTTTGACTGAGAAATTAACCTAGTTAGAGGTTAATTGAGCTTTGATGTTCTTCATGAAAATTGAAGGATTTATTTTGATCTTTATTTCGAAATAAAGTATGCAATTTTTCGATCTCAGAATAATAAGTTATGATTTTTACAAGTTTGTATAGAGGATAGTATCTTTGACCAAAAATGGACTTCCGTAGGAGTCGAATTGATGTTTATGTCCTTCGTGAAAGATTTAGAGCTTCCCTCAAGCTTTCTATAGAGACTAAGTTTGTCAAAATTGAAGTTCGGGAGTAAGAGTTATAAATTTTGGAAGTTTCGGATTTTTTTTGTGAAAAAAAAAAGAAGAAAATGAGTATCCCCGTCGCTAGAGGCGCGTGATCGCCATAGCGATGGCGAAGCGTCGCTAGTGACGCGTCGCTATAGCGATGGCGTCGTCCAGGGCGTATTAGGCGACGCGCCACCAACCGACCTCGCCTCATGCCAGCTGCTGCGCTTTGCCCCATACGGCGCCGTTTTTGTTTCTCCAAAACGACGCCGTTTTGATTCTTCATGCTTGTTATTTCCTCCAAATTTGACCTTTGTTCACTATTTTGCTTATATCTTTTCCGTCCGACATCCGATTGAGTCGATTCTTGCGGCGTTAGATTCCTAAGACAATTATCTACATTCTCATAGAAATTTGTGAATTTTTGATATTTAATTAATGGAGATTAATTTAATCAAAATGAGTCGGAAATTTTCGAGCATAGTTCAGTATTTTGTGAAATTCGAGATCTGTAGAGATGCGATTGAAGTGATTCTTAAGGCGAAATAAAGATAAGACAAGGGGCTACAAATCATATGAAGAAATGAAATGTCAATTTTGCCCCTAAGACTTTCAATTTCTGAATTTAGGTTCGGATTAGGGTGTAATTTTTGGATTGGGAACACCTAAGAGTATTTTAAGCATAACTTTTGATCTGGGAATCGAAATGAGACGATTCTTGTTTTGAATTAAACTAGAGACATAAGGGTACAATTGTTATGAAGACATCAAGTTTCATATCTGGGATTAAGAATGTGAATGTTTGGACGGAAATAATCGTACGTGGAAAATGTCTTAGAATATGGATTTACCCGAACTTTTTTGTGCATAACTTTTGGTGTAGTAATCCGAATTGAGCGCGGTCGGTGGCGTTGGATTCGTATGATTGAGAGGAACATTTCTCGAGAAGGAAGTTTTGATAAATTCCTTCAACTTGATAGTGCGAATCAGACCCGCAAGTGAGAATGGCAGAAAGTAAATGTAATGGCATTTTGGTCTTTTAATCAAATTTTTTAAATGACATGGCTTAAAACTATAAGAGATTGTCGTTTTTATATGGAAGGGCAACGATTATTCTAGAGAAAGGAAAGAAAAGAAGAAGAGAAGAGAAAGAAGAAGTTTCGTATAAGGGAGAAAGAAGGAGAAAATGCTAGATTTTGATTTTCAAGGGTATTCAAGCAAGAGTTTTGAGTAGATTTCAAGAGGAAAAAGGTGGAAGAGCATGGGAGCTTCCTCAAGACCTAAGAAATTTCGAAAATAGAGAAGAAAAGAGGTAAGAGAAAAATTTGAACTTTGAGTTTTTGAAGAATTTTTGGTTTAGAAATATGGATAATGATATGGGTTTGTGATTTGTGAAGTTGGTTTTGATGTATATGCTTTAGGTTAAGTTTAATTTTGGATGGAAGTTAATTGGGATTTACGCCTAATTTCGAAAATTGGAATTTTTAGAAATTTATGACTTAGAATCATGGAAAGTATGATGAATTGGTGAAATATGATATCAATTATGAAGAATTTGTAAATTATGATATTGAATTTGGATAAATTGGTTTAGGCCAATTTTAAGATTTGGGAAATTTTGAAATTGAGGATTTAGATATTTTGGAATTAATGTGGATTGATGAATTGTGAGATTAATTTTGAAAATTAAGTTATTTATGAGATTGAATTTGAGTGTATTGGTTTAGGTCGAATTTTTGAAATTGGGGATTTTAGAAATTATGATTTTAGAAAGCTTGGAAATATGATGCTTATGAATTTCCTATAGTTAAGTTTGAGAATTATGCAAATTATGATGATGAATTTGGATATTTATGGCTTAGGGAATTTTTAAGTTAAAGAAAGAAGGAGGAATTTGGAGAATTGACGATTTGGACAAGCTTCTGGCATCATTTCGAGGTGGGTAGCATATTTATATTTTGATTTGTAAGCTTAATACGAATTTTGAAAAATTAAAAGAAAGCAAAAGTTTGGAATTTTGATCACTTATTGTTTTTGGAAATGTTTGAAAATAAGAATTGTTTTAAAGTTTGAAATTATGATTCCTAAGTGATTTCTGAAAAATTATTACAAGCTTAAATTCATTGTTTTAAATGATTTGCTAAATCGTTAGAAATTTCTGAAACTGCATTTGTTGTGTATGCATTATTCAATTGCTAAAATTAATGTTTGCTTGAATGATTTGATTGTTGAACTTAGTGAACGATAGATTGAATAAATTGAGTTGTATGCATTTTGTGGAAATTTGAAGAAAAGTAAAATTTTGGAAAGTGCCTTCGGGCAATTTGAATTTCGTTTTCGATATGTGTTATGTGGGTTTGGTAGGTCCTTTGGTGAGTCATTCATTGTCTATGTGTATAGCCTTCTCTCGTCGCTCGCTAGTGACACGTAGGAAAATCCCAGAGGTACATCACATGTACCGCAGCGGAAAACAAAATTTTTGTTCCGGGACTTTCCGAAACCAGGATCCGTATCGGTATGAAGACATCAACCTAAATAGCCAAAGAGACTATCTCTAAAGGTATCCACGCAGAGATCGAAAAATCTAACCGAATCAAACCCTTTGACCCGAGAATAGCTAGAATAGATTAAAGGCTGCTAGACCCTACCTCTATCCCGAGAGCTTCAGATCGACGTTGACAAAGCTTGGAGAAGAGATGAAGAAAACTTGGAGAAAATGGAGATGATCGTTGATGAGGATGAGAGATGAAAGAACTCTTTCTTTTCTCTTTCAACATCCACGAAGAAGCTATTTTCCACCAAGAAACTCTTTCTTATTTCTCTTTATCAAAGCCACGATCATCACCAAATGTCTCACTTTTTCATCTTTTGTCTTTAGTCATTTAATGACTAATGACTAAGCATCATAATGGAAGGTTCTTCCACCTTCCTCCTCCACGTACATACATAAATATATATATTAATTAATTAATTAATTAATTAATTAATTAATTAATCAATATATAATTGCTAAGGTCCAGTCCAACTGGGGTCGGTCCTACCGGCCTCTAGGCCCTTGATCAAACAACTCGGAGATCTTTCTTAGCAATATCGATGTCGCGATCTCATCGGGACATATCCCAATCCCATTGGGATCCATTTAATCTAATGCTCTCTATAATTGGAACTCGTCCAATTACTATTTTACTGATTCTCTCAATCACTCTTATCGCGTGTGACCGCTTAGGTTTCCTACATGTTGGCCACTTAGATTAACAATTAATCTGAGCAAGTCATGAGCGGTATCTAGCAACACATCATGACCCCCAATTGATCGGAAAGTAATCGGTTTGATGTATTCATCACGAACCGTATCACGAACCCTTCCATGTACAATTACAGTGCAATTCGTCCTTTCACCATCCTATACCCCACTTGGTTATGAGTATGGTTAAAGTGTCAACTCTCACTAGACCGAGTCTAGCCTAGTGATATCGGTTCTCGTCACGGGACTCATTACTTTATATGTCAATGAAGACACTCTTCATGACATACATGCTTGCCGACCTTAGTAATGATCCCGACAAGAGGCTATGGGTATCTCTTCGCTAATCCGAAGTGGTGAATCTTTATTGGCTACTAAATTATCTTCAATACCTCAAGTCGTACCCAAGCACCACCCTATGAGTTACCTCCGAAGGCAACAAGGAATGGAGTCAAAGCACGTGATCAAGATTCAAGATATCCTTGAGTACCTCAAGTCTAAGGATACTTGCACCATTGCTATGATGAGATTATCAACGACACTAGAAAAGATATCCATGCGATGATCTCATGGCGGGTCATCCAATGAACTTACTACCACTAGTAAGCATCCACATGTCAATTCTAAATATCTCATATTTACAGCTTCGAGATCCACCGCTGATCCAATCAAGGAATGTGACATGTGTTAGTCTATCCGGATTAATGATGTCCAGCCTCATTAATCCTATGACTAGGGAGAATTTAGATATTGACATAATTGCACATGATAGGAATCTCAGAAGTATGATCACATCATAATTTCCTTCATGCTATGTCATATATCATGGACTTCATTAATCTGATTAAAGATCCAATCAATTCATAAACAATGTTCATGAACATCAAATTAATGAATTATGCCTTTTCTTTATTTATTCATTCAGTCTACATACGACTGTGAATAAAACGCGCTAAAGGGGATTGCCTTTAGGGCACAAAAAAAGAGATCGATTTTGAACAAGTCGACTTATCCAATGAACAAGTCGACTTATCGGTACCGAACATGTGTAAGTCGACTTACACATGGTACAAGTCGACTTATCACTTACAAATCTCCCACTTGACCTAAAGCCAATCGCCTTAGTATCTAATACCATAAGCGAGTCCATGAGAATCACAATTCTCCTGTGACAATGGCTTTGTCAACGAACAACAACACTTTACTCGTGGGAATTCTCTCTATCGGGATATCATCTCGACTATCGATCTCCCGAATCGGCGAAATCACGAGTTCGGATCGTCGATAAGACCTTGGTTCCGTGTTCACAGACTAGCCCCATTGTATCACAATACAATCCTATGGGCCCATCACAGCTAGGGACCAGATCAAGTTCAGTAATGAACTTCTTGATCCAAACCGCTTCCTTTGCGCATCTCATGCGGCAATGTACTCTACCTCGGTTGATGAATCAGCAGTCCTCTCTTGTTTGGAACTTTTCCAACTGACCGCCACGCTATTCAGTGTGAATGTATATAACCTGATTGTGATTCAGAATTATCCTTATCAGATTAAATACTTGCATCTAAATGCCCACTCACTTGGAGATTTCCATCTCCATAGATCAAGAAAACATCCTTAGTGCTTCGCAAGTACTTGAGGATATTCTTGACACCACCCAAAGACCCTCACCAGATCCGATTGGTATCCGCCGTAACACTTAGAGCATACGATACATCGGGCCTCGTCATATAGCATTGTTCCATGCTAAACCTCTTTAGCATCTCATCTATGTACGATGATTGTGAAAGACCAAGCAACCTTTTGATTTATCTCTATAAATCGATATCCCTAGGATATAAGTTGCTTCACCAAGGTCTTTCATCGCAAATTGATTGGACAACAAAATTTTAACTGATTGCAGCATAGAGACATCGTTTCCTAGTAACAGTATGTCATCTACATACAACACAAGGAATACGATTGCAGTCCCATTAACCTTCTTATACACACAATGATCATCCGATTTTGTGAGAAATCAAACTCTTTGATTGACTCATCAAAACGGATAATCCAACTCCTGGATGCTTGCTTCAATCCAAACATGGATTTCTGAAGATTGCATACCTTTTCGTCATCGATGGAAGTGAAGCCCTCAGGTTGTGTCATACACATCCTCGGGTAGATTTCCTCTCAGGAAAGCTGTCTTCACATCCATTTGCCATATCTCATAATCATAATGAGTGGCAATGGCTAGGAGTATCCTAATGGATTTAAGCATTGCTACGGGGCTGAAGGTTTTGTCATAGTCAACTCTTTGTCTGTGACGAAATCCTTTAACCAGAAGCATTGCTTTATAGGTAATCAAATTACCATCCATGTTGGTTTTCTTCGAAAACTCCTTTGCATACTGTGGGTTTTATCCTTCGTGTAACAACCAAAGTCCATACTTGGTTTTCATACATGGAATCCATTTGATTTCATGGCATAAAGCCATGTTCCGGACTCAACTTTTCGTAACTCATTCATAGGTAGTAGGCGATCATCTCATATGAGCAATACGTCATTCTGCTCACTTACGAGAAATTCATATCTCTCGGGAACAAAGTCGTATCCTACTTAACCTCTGAAATTTGTGTGTAGTAGAAGGTTGAATGTTACCTCATCTATATGAGTGACAGTTTGATTCAGCAGCTGATATATGTTTGTTCGAGCATCTTGAACTTCTCCAAGTTCAACTTTGCTCCCACCGTCCTCTTGTAAAAGAAACTCTTTCTTTAAGAAAACAAGATGCTTGGAAACAAACAACTTTTGTTCCTAAGCAAGGTAGAATTGATATTCCACGAACAAACACTTGTCAGCTTTTACATCAAATGTATCTGACTGTGTCCGCTTCACGTAAGTAGGACAATCCCAAACTTTCGATGAGAAAGATAGGGCTTTCGCTTAGTCCATATCTCCATATGGAGTAACCACAATCGCCTTTTAATGGAACTCTGTTTAGCAAGTAAACAAATTGCCTTGAAAGATATTCCCAAAACTGCGTAAAACCTATCATCAATCGCACCATGTCTAACAAGGTTCGATTTCTCCTTTCAGCCACACCATTGTGCTGCGGCGTGTAAGGTGGAGTATACTGAGATAAAATCCCATTATCTCTGAGATAATCAAAAACTATTGGTCTAAGCATTTTCCACCACGATCAGATCGTAATGTATTCATACTTTTACCAAGTTAGTTTTCTACTTCATTTCTGAATTATTTGAACTATTCAAATGCTTCAGATTTGTATCTCATCGACACAGTACCCATATCGAGAATAATCATCGATAAAGGTAATGAAGCAAAACAACCACTTCGCATGGATGGACATCGACTACATACATCCGAATGTATTAGGTCTAATATTCCATTCACTGCTCACCCTTTCCTTTAAAGGATAACTTAGTCATCTTGCCTAATAAACAAGATTCGCATGTGTCATATGATTCATAATCAAATGACCCTAAATATTCACTCTTATGGAGCTTAGCGATGTGTGTCTCATTTATATGGCCAAGTTCGACAATGCCATAAGTAAGTTGATTTTAAATTATCTCGATTATGTCTTTCCGTCATTGACATTCATAATTGGATATGACATATCTCATATGTCAATTCCATTACATAATGTACGAAAGTACCATAGAGCATTCCATTGCAACTAATATAACAACCATTGCTACTAAAAGTCCAATGGAAACTAGCTCTAATTAAACATAAAACATACAATATGTTCTTTGTTTAAAACAGTACAAAATGTCAATCATCCAATTTGAATATAAGCCCACTAGGGAGTAACAAGACATAAGTGTCTCACGGCTAATGTAGCAACTCTTGCTCCATTACCTACACAAAGGTCTAGTTCTCCTTTATGAGCTTTCATCGTCCCCGAGGCCCTACATATCATTTCATATGTATGAGCCACATCCGTATCAAATACCGATATGTTTGGATCAGAATAGTATTAACCTCAATGACAAACATATTTGAAGGAGTAGAGGCATCGATGCCTTCTTTTGCTTCAGGAACTCCAGATAGACTTCTACAGTTTAGCCTCAGGTGGCCGGTCTTGCCACAATGAAAGCAAAATCCTTTTGGGGCGAATCTTTGGTTTTCCTTGATGGCACTTCCATTTGGTTTCTTGGCCCTTTTCTTCTTTGACCAAAGAAGAAGCATCCACCACTAAAGACTTGCTTGCTATCCTTCTTGATAGCTCGCTTTCACTGTCTCGAGCGAGATTGATCACCAGAATTGTTGTGGATATTTGGTTCATCGATAGTTTAACACTAACTCGTTAAAACCGCCGACAATCCAACCGTAATCAAGTCTATACTTAACTCATAATCCATTACAAATCCTAAGACAGCCAATCTCTCTATATAGCCATTCATCTTCAGGGAAACTTGGACAGCAGATGTCCCTGGAGCCATCTTTGTGATGAAGAGAAGCCTTGAGGTCTCGAACCTTTCAGACCGAGCTTGCTCATCAAACCGCTCCCTAAGATGAAATACTATAGTGTGAGCATCCATGGACTCGTGCTGCTCCTGCAGCTCTGGTGACATCGAGGCAAGCATAAAGCAAGTATCCATATCACCGCCCTTAGATGCTTACAATATGCTTTTGATCCCCATCGAAGCATCGACGAAGAGTGCAACCGGAAGTGGAACATCTAGGGCGATCCTGTTCCTCGGATCCGAGAACAATTCTCGAGTCCTCACCAATCAAGAAAATCGGTCCGAAAGGAGAGCATAAATTCATCTGAAAGACTTCTTCAATCAACCTAGCGATAGAGAGAAGGAATGATAGGATAGAATCGCCTGCATGATCATAAGGACTTGCATGATATGCATATGGCTCCCACTAGTTTCCTAGAATCCATAACCCTCTTTACGAATCCAAAGAAACAATGTGACATAATGTCCTAGTGGGTCGATATCCGACATTGCTAAGAGTGACCTTGGGTTTACCCAACAAGCCACAACTTAGGTCAATCGGTAGGTATCGGTTATACCAATTGTATCATCGATAACCGACATTAAGAATGACCTTGGGTTTGCCCAACAAGCCACCTTAAGCCTCGGGAGGTATCAGATTTACCAATTACATCTTAGACACAACTATCGATCAATGCTATCAACTTGTTGATGTATGCACTTACATTGGGTATCAACTCTTTGATGTGCATACATCTAATGTATGCTACCCAATTTCGCCTCTGTCCACGTTGACCTTGAGTTTGCTCAACAAACCAACGCTTCCAGTGAAAACCGACCCATTAATCCGAAAATCTTATTTTCATGGTTCAACATATCCGATAGAGTGAGCTTGGGTTTGCCCAACAACCCATCTATAAGAACTCGTTCTTACCATATTAATGGAAGGCGTTAGTTTTCATATTCCGAGGAGGATTTCAAATTCTCGACTCAAGTCAAGGATTATAGTCGCCAGACTATATGGAATGATTTAGATTTCATCAATCACATTGAATCAATCCTTTTAATCATCCATCATCCAACTTGAGCATGCCACAAGTCGACACAACGAATGCAAGTCGCCTTATGCCCTCGCCCATACACAAGTCGCCTTTATATCATAATACAAGTCGCCTTGTCTTCGCTTTCGCACAAGTCGACTTATCGATATAAGTCGCCTTATGCACCTACCACATGACAAATCGCCTTGTACATCGCAAGTCGACTTATGCACAGACCTCAACAAGTCGCCTTATACTCCAAATAAGTCGACTTGTCCAATGTAATTTGCTATAATTCTCTAATCGGCTAATTCCTCAATCCTTGCAATTCAATTCACAATACCAACATACCTAAGGTAATATCTGCTACTTTGATGTCTCAATGAACACTTCATTGAACCATGAAAGCCTTATATAGTCAAACCATATGAAATGCTTGAAATGAGTCAAAACTCATTAATTTCCAAATAATTTAGGAACACCCAAATTATCATCCTAAGCATCTCTAGCTAGCACATACATTATCAAATTTACTTCAGCACATGCCATAAAAAATATGACGGTCAAAACAAACAAGATAATGCAATATACTAACGAGACGCTAATGTGATCACTTAGGCATCCGAAAATTCTTGGAAATGCAACTTCAAGCAATTCAGTTTGGAAATCATAATACATCAAGATAACACATTTTTAATCACATTAAAAATGGTGCAAGGCATTGGAACTGAAAAAGCACACTCAATCAAGCCAAGTAAAACAGTCCCAACAATTTTTCACAAAACTGTCCAGTTCTGTACATTGCTCGAAATGATCAATGAAAAAATTTCAATAAATTCTGAGAAAATTGAATAGGTTAGTAAATGTTCAGAACATGCTACCTGAATGTTTTCAGGATTTTTAGCCATCAAAAACTCAGTCAACCTAAATAACAAAACCGATTCAAAATCTGTATTCATCAGCACAGCAATTCCCAACAGCATAGAATAAAATCGAAAATAAATATCCAATCACCTTGAAATCCAATTTTCATGCTCATAGACATTCACCAACATCTTAGAGACATGTAGGTGAAGGAAAATCCGAAAAATCATTTTTCTAGAATTTATTATCGAATTTATACTACTGCTGTTCCAGAATCGTTTCACAAAACAGCATCCGAAACTTAGGGAATTAAATTAGCAAAACTATATCAAATCAAATCGATAAATTCTCAGATTTCATAGACATATTCTATAACATGTTATGAACAATCCTGGGCAGAAAAGTTTCGAAAAACATATCACAATATAAATTCGAAAATTGGACAGCAAGCATGCATCAACAGAAAATTCCATTAGGATTTCTGATCTCGCTTAGGTTTTAGCTTCATACGGGACACCAGGCTCTCTGATACCACTGTAGGAAAATCCCAGGAGGTACATCACATGTACCGGCAGCGGAAAACAAAAATTTTTGTTCCCGGGACTTTCCCGAAACCCAGGATCCAGGTATCGGTATGAAGACATCAACCTAAATAGCCAAAAGAGACTATCTCTAAAGGTATCCACGCAGAGATCAGAAAATCTAACCGAATCAAACCCCTTTGACCCGGGAATAGCTAGAACAGATTAAAGGCTGCTAGACCCTACCTCTGTCCTGGAGAGCTTCAGACTGACGTTGGACAAAGCTTGGAGAAGAGATGAAGAAAAACTTGGAGAAAATGGAGATGATCGTTGATGAGGGATGAGAGATGAAAGAACTCTTTCTTTTTCTCTTTCAGCATCCACGAAGAAGCTATTTTCTCCAGCCAAGAAACTCTTTCTTATTTCTCTTTTATCAAAGCCACGATCATCACCAAATGTCTCACTTTTTCATCTTTTGTCTTTAGTCATTTAATGACTAATGACTAAGCATCATAATGGAAGGTTCTTCCACCTTCCTCCTCCACGTACATACATAAATATATATATTAATTAATTAATTAATTAATTACTTAATTAATTAATCAATATATAATTGCTAAGGTCCAGTCCAACTGGGGTCGGTCCTACCGGCCTACCGGGCCCCATCTTGAAAACGACTCGAGACCTTTCTTAGCAATATCGATGTCGCGATCTCATCGGGACATATCCCAATCCCATTGGGATCCATTTAATCCTAATGCTCTCCATAATTGGAACTCTGTCTAATTACTATTTTACAGATTCTCTGAATCACTCTTATGCATGTGACCGTTTAGGTTTCCGGTTATGTTGGCCACTTAGATTAACAATTAATCTGAGCAAGTCATGAGCGGTATCTAGCAACACATCATGACCCCCAATTGACCGGAAAGTAATCGGTTTGATGTATTCATCACGAACCCTTCCATAGACAATTCCATGACAATTACTGAATTCGACCTTTCACCATCCTATACCCCACTTGGTTATAAGTATGGTTAAAGTGTCAACTCACTAGACCGAGTCTAGCCCAGTGATATCGGTTCGCCATGGGACTCATTACTTTATATGTCAATGAAAACACTCTTCATGACATACATGCTTTGCCACCTTAGTAATGATCCCGACAAGAGGCCATGGGTATCTCTTCGCTAATCCGTAGTGGTGAATCCTTTATTGGCTACTCAATTATCTTCAATACCTCAAGTCGCACCCAAGCACCACCCTATGAGTTACCTCTGGAAGGCAACAAGGAATGGAGTCAAAGCACGGATCAAGATTCAAGATATCCTCGAGTACCTCAAGTCTAAGGATACTTGCACCATTGCTATGATGAGATTATCAACGACACTAGAAGAAGATATCCATGCGATGATCTCATGGCAGTCATCCAATGAACTTACTACCACTAGTAAGCATCCACATGTCAATTCTAAATATCTCATATTTACAGCTTCGAGATCCACCGCTGATCCAATCAAGGAATATGACATGTGTTAGTCTATCCGGATTAATGATGTCCAGTCTCATTAATCCTATGACTAGGAGAATTTAGATATCTTGACATAATTGCACATGATAGGAATCTCGGAAGTATGATCACATCATAATTTCCTTCATGCTATGTCATATATCATGGACTTCATTAATCTGATTAAAGATCCAATCAATTCATAAACAATGTTCATGAACATCAAATTAATGAATTATGCCTTTTCTTTATTTATTCATTCAGTCTACATACGACTGTGAATAAAACGCGCTAAAGGGGATTGCCTTTAGGGCACAAAAAAAACAGTACCGACCTTGAACAAGTCGACTTATCCAATGAACAAGTCGACTTATCGGTACCGAACATGTGTAAGTCGACTTACACATGGTACAAGTCGACTTATCACTTACAACACGGAGCTCCGATTTCGGACTCCTTCACGACTACACTGGACCGCTATGCGGAAAAGTGTAGTACGTTCTGTTCACGATCGCACAGACCGCTCTCATGGACTGCAAAGACGCTCTGTTTGGACCTAGCCAGATCATTCTGATATGTTATATGTTTTCAATTTTGTTTCCGTATGTTGCATTCACATTTTTGAAAAATTCGAGAAGGTTAAAAAAATGAGAAAAAGTGAGATTATTATGAAAAGTTTGAAAATGTGAAAAAGGGTTTCAGGAAAAAAATTTGAAAAATATGAAAAAAAAGGTTTGAGGAAATTGTTTGAAAAATTATAAAGTTTGAAAAATTAGCCCTTTTGGCAAAAAGCTTGTGAAAAATGATTTCCGCTTATTTATCGATTTATAAATGTGTTATCCACGAGCTTCCGAGCTCACCCCCCTTTCATCCCCATCTCCAGGTTTCAAGCAGGAGATCGGATGAAAGAATGTGAAGACGTCAGTTTCGACATTTGAATACGTTAGCTTTTGAGTAATTTGGATTCTTGAGTATGAGTATGTTTATGACTTTAGATAAGTTTGGGAAAAATGTATTTGTGTACAAAGTTGAGATTTGTGAATGATTGTGATATTTATATATGAAATTATGGATAATTTGGGAATATATATGTATGATTGATTTGGGAATTTGATTGAATTATGAGTTTGGTATTGAATTGAGAATTATGGAAGTATTAGATTTAGGTTTGCGTTTTGCTGGTGTTTGGGTTCCGGACGGGAGAGTCCGATGATTCTGAGATCTGTTTGGCATTTTGAAGTGTATTTCTTTACCCTTGCAGGTTTGGGTTAGGATAAAGACAAATAGTTATCTTTCTTAAATTTCGATAAAATTGGATGAAAATGAGATTTTGGATTTGTATTATTTGTTTTAACATGAGATCAATAAGATGAGAAAATGAGAATAAGAGTAAGAAAAAAAAATATACCAGATTTTGGAACGTCTTAGGGTTTCCAACGCGATTATGTTCATTCGATAAGTTTTCTTTGATTATTATTCCTCGGATGTCGGCTTTGTTTGTATTCGATTCGCATTTGCTTTGCTTCCGCTTACGTTGTGATTCGAGTTTGTTTTTGCTAGGGGCTTCCGCATTGTGTTTCTGATTCGAAATTTCGATCCGAAATTTCCTTTTCGATTTCTGAATTCGACTCGCTTTTCGATTCCATGTTAATTCTTACGCTTTCGTTCGTTATTTATGATTCGATCCCATATTCGATTCGTAATTTCGATATGGAATTTCCGTTTCCATTCGATTCCGTTTTTCGTTCTTCGTTTTCCGGTTGGGATCCGGTTCCCGGATCGGGTCCCAACATAGATGGTATCAGAGCCCAGTAATATGATCTTACTTGGGCGTATGAGTATGAATAAGAAATTGATAAGAATGTGTGAGGATAAGGTTGAATTGGTGAAGCTATGCTTAGTGATAATTTGATTTTGATGAAAGAAATATGATTTTTGAAATTGATGTGTATGACTATTTGACGAATTCAAGTGATTGGTTCGATTTGGGTGTTAAAAATATGATCGATTTGCGGAGTGTATTGAGGAACTTAAGTTTAGAATTTCTTGATAAATCGTGATGAATTGATATAGATGAAAGAATGATGACATAATGATTTGAACCATATCAGGGTTCCTTAAGAAATGGACCATTGACTTGTGTCCATATCTGACGAAATAATGAATATAGTGATTTGATATGAAATGGTTAGTGTGAGATACAAGATGTGAAATAGTGTAAAGAGATTGGGATATATATATATGATGAGGAAATTAGATAAGAGAAAATAATTGATTATGAGTTTTGGCAAGAAATTAGTAAGAAAGTATTTGATGATCTTTGTTTAAAAAGAATTTTATGTAGAAATGAGTTACTTGGAGTTTAAGTAAGTGTGAATTTCGAGGACGAAATTCTTTTAAGAGGGGGAGAAATGTTGGACCCCGATCTTTGAGTGAAAATAAGAAGTTTTTAAAAGTGGATGAGTTGATTGAAATTAAGTTGAAAATCATGAATAAAGAGAAAAAGAGTGAAAATATGAAGAAAAAAATTGTGTAATAGTTGACTTTTTGGCCTTTCAAAGTTGACTTTTGATTTAGGCATAATTTGATAAAATGGTCTTCTGGAAACTTGTAGATTATGTTAAGAGCTTTCTGTAGACATAAAGTTTGATATTTTTCGATATCGGAAGTGAGAGTTATGATCAATTAAAGTTCGATTAGAGTTTGACTTTTTGAAGAAAAAGTTGACTTTTTGATTTAGGCAAAATCCGAGAAAATGATCAACATGAAAATTGTAGCCTCTGTCAAGAGCTTTTTGTGGACATAAAGTTTGTAATTTTTCGATATCGGGAGTGAAAGTTATGTTCAGTCAAAGTTTATGTTTGATAAGGTTGACTTTTGACTTTAATTATGATGACTGAATCTTTGACTGAGAAATTAACCTAGTTAGAGGTTAATTAAGCTTTGATGTTCTTCATGAAAATTGAAGGAATTGTTTTGATCTTTATTTCGATATAAAGTATGCAATTTTTCGATCTCGGAATAATAAGTTATGATTTTTACAAGTTTGTATAGAGGATAGTATCTTTGATCGAAAAATGGACTTCCATAGGAGTCGAATTGATGTTTATGTCCTTCGTGAAAGATTTAGAGCTTCCCTCAAGCTTTCTATAAAGACTAAGTTTGTCAAAATTAGATTTCGGGAGTAAGAGTTATGAATTTTGGAAGTTTCAGGTTTTTTTTTGTGAAAAAAAAAGAGAGGAAAATGAGTATCCCTGTCGCTAGGGCGACGTATCGCCCTAGCGATGGCGAGCGTCCGGCTCGCGTCGCTAGGGCGACGCGTCGCCAGGGCGACCTCGCCGTCGCCACGCCCAGCGCGCAGGCGTTTTGCCCCATACGGCGCCGTTTTTGTTTCTCCAAAACGACGCCGTTTTGATTCTTCTTGCTTGTTATTTCCTCCAAATTTGACCTTTGTTTACTATTTTGCTTATATCTTTTCTGTCCGACATCCGATTGAGTCGATTCTTGAGGCGTTGGATTCCTAAGACAAATTATCTACATTCTCATAGAAGTTTGTGAATTTTTGAGATTTAATTAATGGAGATTAATTTAATCAAAATGAGTCGGGAAATTTTCCGAGCATAGTTCAGTATTTTGTGAAATTCAGGATCTGTAGAGATCCGATTGAAGTGATTCTTGAGGCGAAATAAAGATAAGACTAGGGGCTACAAATCATATGAAGAAATGAAATGTCAATTTTGCCCCTAAGACTTTCAATTTCTGAATTTAAGTTCGGATTAGGGTGTAATTTTCGGATTGGGAACACCTGAGAGTATTTTAAGCATAACTTTTGATCTGGGAATCGAAATGAGATGATTCTTTTTTTGAATTAAACTAGAGACATAAGGCTACAATTTTTATGAAGACATCGAGTTTCAATTCTGGGATTAAGAATGTAAATTTTTTGATGGAAATAATCGTACGTGGAAAATGTCTTAGAATATGGATTTACCCGAACTGTTTTGCGTATAACTTTTGGTGTAGTAATCTGAATTGAGCGCGGTTGGTGGCGTTGGATTCGTATGATTGAGGGAAACATTTCTCGAGAAGGAAGTTTTGATAAATTCCTTCAACTTGATAGTGCGAATCAGACCCGCAAGTGAGAATGACATAAAGTAAATGTAAGGGCATTTTGGTCTTTTAATCAAATTTTTTAAATGACATGGCTTAAAACTATAAGAGATTGTCGTTTTTATATGGAAGGGCAACGATTATTCTAGAGAAAGGAAAGAAAAGAAGAAGAGAAGAGAAAGAAGAAGTTTCGTATAAGGGAGAAAGAAGGAGAAAATGCTAGATTTTGATTTTCAAGGGTATTCAAGCAAGAGTTTTGAGTAGATTTCAAGAGGAAAAATGTGGAAGAGCATGGGAGCTTCCTCAAGACCCAAGAAATTTTGAAAATAGAGAAGAAAAGAGGTAATAGAAAAATTTGAACTTTGAGTTTTTGATGAATTTTTGGTTTAGAAATATGGATAATGATATGGGTTTGTGATTTGTGAAGTTGGTTTTAATGTATATGCTTTAGGTTAAGTTTAATTTTGGATGGAAGTTAATTGGGATTTACGCCTAATTTCGAAAATTGGGATTTTTAGAAATTTATGACTTAGAATCATGGAAAGTATGATGAATTGGTGAAATATGATATCAATTATGAAGAATTTGTGAATTATGATATTGAATTTGGATAAATTGGTTTAGGCCAATTTTAAGATTTGGGAATTTTGAAATTGAGGATTTAGATATTTTGGAATTAATGTGGATTGATGAATTGTGAGATTAATTTTGAAAATTAAGTTATTTATGAGATTGAATTTGAGTGTATTGGTTTAGGTCGAATTTTTGAAATTGGGGATTTTAGAAATTATGATTTTAGAAAGCTTGGAAATATGATGCTTATGAATTTCCTATAGTTAAGTTTGAGAATTATGCAAATTATGATGATGAATTTGGATATTTATGGCTTAGGGAATTTTTAAGTTAAAGAAAGAAGGAGGAATTTGGAGAATTGACGATTTGGACAAGCTTCTGGCATCATTTCGAGGTGGGTAGCATATTTATATTTTGATTTGTAAGCTTAATACTAATTTTGAAAATTAAAAGAAAGCAAAGTTTGGAATTTTGATCACTTATTGTTTTTGGAAATGTTTGAAAATAAGAATTGTTTTAAAGTTTGAAATTATGATTCCTAAGTGATTTCAAAAATTATTACAAGCTTAAATTCATTGTTTTAAATGATTTGCTAAATCGTTAGAAATTTCTGAAACTGCATTTGTTGTGTATGCATTATTCAATTGCTAAAATTAATGTTTGCTTGAATGATTTGATTGTTGAACTTAGTGAACGATAGATTGAATAAATTGAATGTATGCATTTTGTGGAAATTTGAAGAAAAGTAAAATTTTGGAAAGTGCCTTCGGCAATTTGAATTTCCGCTTTCGATATGTGTTATGTGGGTTTGGTAGATCCTTTGGTGAGTCATTGTGTCTCTATATGTATAGCCTTCTCCCTGCCCGCTAAGGGCACGGAGTCCGGACTCCTTCACGACTATAATCGACCGCTATGCGGGAAAGTGTAGACGTTTCGTTCACGATCGCAGACCGCTCATGGATCGCAAGACGCTCTTTGTTGGACCTAGCTGCACCATTCTGATATGTTATGTGTTTTCAATTTTGTTTCTGTATGTTGCATTCACATTTATGAAAAATTCGAGAAGGTTAAAAAAAATGAGAAAAAGTGAGATTATTATGAAAAGTTTGAAAATATGAAAAAGGGTTTGAGGAAAAAAATTTGAAAAATATGAAAAAAAAAGGTTTGAGGAAATTGTTTAAAAAATCATAAAGTTTGAAAAATTAGCCCTTTTGGCAAAAAGCTTGTGAAAAATGATTTCCGCTTATTTATCGATTTATAAATGTGTTATCCACGAGCTTCCGAGCTCACCCCCCTTTCATCCTCATCTCCAGATTTCGAGCAGGAGATCGGATGAAAGAATGTGAAGACGTATTGGACCCCGAATCTTTTTGGTAAGCTAGGATTAGTAAATAAGGATTTTTGAATGATTATTCATGATTAAAGAAGTTAAGAATTCTTGAAATTGAAATGAAATGGAAGATATGGTTTAAATACGAGATGGATTAATGTGGAATTAATTGACATGTTAATATGCTTAAAGTAAAGTGTCATGAAATTAGGTGGCATGATTTAATGGGATTTAATGATTGTATTTTGTGGACTTAATTAGCATGTTAAGGAAATTTAATTAACTTGTTGATTAGACTAAGACTATATGACATGGATTAAGTGTATTAAGGTGTTATGCAAAGTTATAAATGTATTAAGGTTAAATGGGCCTTGGACTCAAGTCACCCTACGTGGTGATATAAAAGAAGAGGATTAAAAGAGAGTAATGAGTTAGGTGGCATGAATTAATACAATTAAATGTGTTAGTTGAATTTAAGAGTTTAGAGTTTAATTGGGCCTAAGAGAATAATGGGCCTAAATTTAATGAAAAGAAGAAGAAATGGTTTGGACTTAAGTGATTTAGTAGGATGAGAAGAAAGAAGGAAGAATAAATTGGGCTTTGGGTCCAAATGAAATGAATAAAGAAGAGATGATATAAATGAAATGGGCTTAAGTTGTAGTATAAGAGGAAAATAAGAAGAAGAAGGAATTAAGGGAAATAAAGAAGGAAGGAATTGGGCTTAAGTGAAGATGGGCTTAAGTTGTAGTAGGAAAATAAGAAGGAAGGAATTAAATGAAGTAGGCTTGGGCTTGAGAAATTAGTGGGCTTAAGTAAGTGTAAAGAAGAAATAAGAAGAAGAGGAGAAGAGTGGATGGGCTTAGTGGCAAATGGGCTTAAGTAATGTTGTGAAGGAGAATAAAAGAGAGGGAATAAGTGAATTGGTGTAGGGAAAGAAGAGAGAGGAACGAAAATTGTGAGGAGAGAGGGAGGAGGTTTCGTGGAAATGGAGAAAAGAGGGAGGAAGAAGAAAAAGCTTGAGCTAGGGTTGGATTTTCCAAGAGATCAAGAGGAAATTTTAAGAAAGTTCAAGAGTTAAAAGTGAAGAGGAAGAGTCAAGCTACAATCTAAGCCAAGGAACTTATTTTTTGAGCAAGGATTTAAGGTAAGCCTTATGTTTAAGTATGAAATTTTAGTTGGGTTATGGTTGAGAAGGACTAAGAATGTAATGGGTATTGTGATTCCAAGATAAATTTCATGATTTGTGTTCTTAGGATTGTTGCATTTTGGATGTCTTTTGATTTGAGAATTTGTGTTGAATTTGAGGAAAATGGTGAGAGGGAAGAGGAATGGAATACAATGGAAGGTCATTGGAGCAAGGTTTTCAAGCAAAGAATTATAAGGTAGGTTTTATGTTTATAGTTAAATAATGGGCCATTGACAAAATTTTCAAAGAAATTAAGAATATAAAAATGTTTTCAAAATTCATTGTTTTTAAATGCCTTGAGAAATTGCTATCATTGATGTATAATGGTATGAATGATTTAAAAATGTTATGTGAATTGGATGATTGATGACTTGAGATGTGAATGTGGATGTTATGTGAGTTTGCTTGAGGAATGATGATGCATTGCATATGAAATGCTTTATGATCATGGAATGATTTATGAAAATTTGCATAATTTATGCAAGATAAGATTTTCAAGATTTTTGCCTTTGGGCAATCAAGTTTCAAGACATGATTATATGTTATGGGGTTAGGTTAAGTCCACCCAAGAAACGCCTCGCACGATGACCATGAAAAGCCTTCGCCTACCGCCTGACCGTGGCATAGATGATCCAATATTTGACTCTCAAGATTTGCCCATATAAGCTCATTAATGAGATTATATGGTTGCCAAGAATTGTGGACTTGCCAAACCATTATGATGTGTTAGGTGATATGTGATATATGATGTGAATTATGACAAGTTGAATTGCATTCATGATTTCATGAAAGTTTGAAAATGAATGATTTGTGATTTCAAGAAATGACAAGAGCTCTTAGTTTATGATTTTATGAACCTTTGGAAAATGAATGATTTGTGATTTCAAGAAAATGACAAGAGCTCTTAGTTTATGATTTTATGAACCTTTGAAAAATGAATGATTTGTGATTTCAAGAAAATGACAAGAGCTCTTAGTTTATGATTTTATGAACCTTGGAAAAATGAATGATTTGTGATTTCAAGAAAGGGACAAGAGTTTTGAAGAAAACAATGTTTTATGATTCAAAGGAGATTTATATGGAAATGGACTTCTAAAACTGTTTTGTTCATTATTTGGTTATAAGCATAGAACCTATTGGGCTCCCCAAGCTCACCCCCCCTATTTTCCCAATTTCCAGGTTTTTAACAAGAAATAGAGTGGAAGTGGATCAAGACAGCTTGTGCTTGTTTTATTGTGTATTTAAAGTTTGGTTATGTAAATGTATAGTTGTAATTCATATGAGGAATTGAATAAGGTGAATGAGATATTGTTATGGGTATTAGAATTTGGCTAGGAAATGCCAATGAAATTGTAAAACCCTTATGTATGATGATTAATGCAATATGGATTTGAGTATGGTTGTGAATGTAAAATAGCATATAAACGAATATGGAGCAATGATTGAAAGTTAGCATGATGCCTAAGTCTTGTTTATGATGATAGCTTTGATGGTTGCGTAGAAATTTAGGGTCGATGGATATATCAATCAAGAAATGGTTGTATGATAAAATAATTTTGATGTTTGAGTTGTCATGAAGTATTTTAGTAGTGGAGTGAGTGAATCTTGCAAAGATTAAGTGAAATAAACCCCATAGGACAAGATGATAAAGTATTTCAATGACTATTATGTTCCAAATGACTATAAAGTGGTTCCAATCGACTATAAAGTGTTTAAGTCGACTATTCGGAGAGCGGAGCTTATTTTTTGTAAGTTCCAGTCGACTATAAAGTGTTCCAGTCGACTATAAATGGTCCCAGTCGACTATAAAGTGTTTCAATACTATTTAGAGCGGAGCTTATTTTTTAAAAGTTCCAATGACTATAATGGTCCCAATGACTATAAAGTGTTTCAATGACTATTCGGAGAGCGGAGATTATTTTCAGAAGTTCCATCGACTACAAATGTTTCCAGTCGACTATAAAGGGTTCCAGTCGACTATAAAGTGTTCCAGTCGACTATAATCAGCAAAAATACCTATCCCAGTCGACTAGCACTTATCCCAGTCGACTAGCACCTTTTTGTCTGGATAAGTCGGGTTATCCATCAGCATACCTCGAGTTAAGGAAAAATGGCATTTTTGACATTGTTAGAGGCCGAATTTGGTTTTGTGGTCTTCATGAGAGTTGTAGATCAAGATGTCTATTTGGAAATGGTGAAAGAACGAACATGATCCGGCCTATAGATTAAAAGTTATGGCAATCGCGCCAGAAGAGTTTCAATTGGATTTTTGAAGTGAGCATGGTCCATTGTTTTGGGCATAAATCCCTCATACGACCCCCAATTGAGGTGAGGCTTGAACCGTTGGATTTATAAGACATATATCTTCCTTGATACAAAAATTGGGATTATTTGGAGTTAAATTGAGAAAGTTTGCAGCAAAGTAAGTTAAAGGCCGGTTAAGAGAGCATGTTTCCGGTATGAACTCTTTTAGGTTTTTGGAGTGTATCTTGAGTTATATAACTCCGATTGAAGCAATTCTTGTCTTAAATTAAACAAGAGTCATAAGGCTATGATTTACAAGAGAATTTCAAATGAATTTAAGATTTTAAGTTTTTTTCAAATTCGGTAAACGCGTAGCGGAAATAAGTTCAAGTATGATGATTAGGTATATGGGCACACTACGGAACTCTGGTAAGTAAATGTTGGGAGTGTTTTGAACATGAGAATGAATTCATGATGTCTTTAAGGGTTCAAGGGATTAAGAATGAAAAAAATAACCCTTCAAAGTAATACGCACGCTCAGGTTTCACGATCTTAAGCAAGAGAGTTGGGTTCCGATAACGGGATCCAACAGTCGGGATCCGATCTCCGGGTCGGGTTTCGACAAAACGTCAGTTTCGACATTTGAATACGTTAGCTTTTGAGTAATTTGGATTCTTGAGTATGAGTATGTTTATGACTTTAGATAAGTTTGGGAAAAATGTATTTGTGTACAAAGTTGAGAATTGTGAATGATTGTGATATTTACATATGAAATTATGGATAATTTGGGAATATATATGTATGATTGATTTGGGAATTTGATTGAATTATGAGTTTGGTATTGAATTGAGAATTATGGAAGTATTAGATTTAGGTTTGCGTTTTGCTGGTGTTTGGGTTCCGGACGGGAGAGTCCAATGATTCTAAGATCTGTTTGGCATTTAGAAGTGTATTTCTTTACCCTTGCAGGTTTGGGTTACGATAAAGACAGCCGTTATGCTGCCGAAATGTCGATAAAATTGGATAAAAATGAGATTTTGGATTTGTATTATTTGTTTTTGCATGAGATCAATAAGATGAGAAAATGAGAATAAGAGTAAGAAAAGAAAAAAATATACCGGATTTTGGAACGTCTTAGGGTTTCCAACGCGATTATGTTCATTCGATAAGTTTTCTTTGATTATTGTTGTCGGATGTCGGATCCGTTTTGCTAAGGGTTTGTTTCCGCATTCGCTTGGCTTCTGCTTTGATTCCGCTTCGGTTGTTTCATTTCCTCCGTTCTTTCACTTTTTCGGTTGGAATCCGGTTCCCGGATCGGGTCCCAACAGCAACACTTCCAATTTCATTTTCCATGAGCATCTTGTAGTAATTAAAAAAATACTCTCACGTGAATGCCCTGTTGATTATATTTTTTTCCTATTAAGAATGAGAATTGAAGGTTAGACTGAGTTGTTCATTTTTATGACTCTAATACAATTTTCATAAGAGTAATTACAAACTGTAAATTTAATATGTAAAATAAAACTGGTCTCAATTCATTGAATTACTTACTTTTAAAATCATAGAAAACACTGTATTTATATTAAAGATAACTTAAGTGGACTCTACATCAACTTATTATTAAATAACCATTTTAAGAAAGAAAATTTTACAAAGGAAAAATAGTCTAAAATAACACAACAATATTCCAACTAGAATATGAATTAACACCAATAAACATTTTATCATATAACAAGATACATAATATTAAAAGAAAATATTGTAATTGAAAATACAGGTAAAAGGATTAAACCTCATCTCTATAGAAATTTTACAAATTCAACTTACCTTTTCTTTGCTTAAATCCCTTATCTATATAACAATGTTATGAATACATACCGATACTGTATCAAATTTGACTATGGTATGGTATTATATCGATATTGGTTAATATCGAGTATCATTTTAGTAATTTTAAATTTATGAAATAGTATCTAAATTTTTTAAATTGCAAAATAATTTATTAGTATATGTTACTATATATTTTATAATTTTACATCAACCATGTCTCAAAAAATTATAATAATAAAATTTAAAATAATAACAATTTGGTTATTTTATTGACATTAATTTTCATGTATAAATAATAAACACAATTAATGTAAAAATATCATTTAATATTCATACAAATACAAAATTAAAAATAATGCAAAGTATTCAAAATATTGCAATTTTATTATATAATAAAAATAATTGCATGAAAACATCAAATAATAAATATCTCATACTCTCTAACAATTACAATTGGCAGAAGATTTTGTGTCAAAGAACTAACTAAAAGTAAAACATGAAATAAAAATATTTACAATTACATTTTATATATAGAATTTAACATAAACATTAAATATAAGTAAAATTAAAAGAAGAGGAGAAACAAAACACGGAACTTCATTCATTTGAATAAGGGATACTCGATATAACTGCATTGACCCTAATTCTCATTTGGTACAAAATTCTCATCATTAAAAGGAGTCTCATTATCACCATCATTTAATTGCATTATGCCTAATGACATGACAATGTTTTTCTATCCAAGATTATCTTCCGAGTCAATGTAAACTTGATTTACTGAACTATTTATTCTATTAAGATTCCTAGTAAACAATAAAATCAAATTATTAAAAATTATAAGAAATTATATCTAATTTGATAATAACATATCTTTCCCTAAGCTTTAAATTATATAAAACAAAGACCAAGTCATTGAATCTTTTGTAATCCAGTTTATTCCTTTTCTTGGAATGAATGAGTTCAAATGTACTCCAATTCCTTTCACAGCACTCACATATTGACTTAAAATTTGAGTTGTTTCCGAAACAACATGTTCGGTCCCGTTTCGCTTTAAGTATGTGTTAAATTATTTTTGAGGTTTAATTTGAAAACTTATTTTGTTGGACTTAATTGAGGTTTGTAGTGATTAATGGGATGAAAGTTAAATGTGGGATAAGCTTACATTAGAATTAAATTAGAATTCAATTGTTGTTCGAAGTTGAAAGGAATAAAATGGCTTAGGGTCAATTTAGGTATTTTCTCTATTGGTTTTAAAGACTAAGGCAAGGAAGGAAGGTTACATGGGTCCATTTAAGTTTCTTTTTAAAATAAGAAGAAGAAGAGTATATGGGAGAGTCGTTTGAGAGGGGAAAGAAACAAAATTTTACAAGGAAGGGAAGGTGTCATCAAAACTACATAGTTTTGATAAGTGATGAGTTGGAATTTAAGAGTAATATTAAAAGATATGTGTTAGGCTTTAGGGAGAAGATGGGTCACGAAAATTCTAGAAAGAAGAAGAGAAAGGGAGATTTCGTGGAAGAAGAAGAAGAAGAAGAAGAAGAAGAAGAAGATGAAGGAAAAGAGGTTAGGGCTTGTATTTTTCTTGCTTTAGAGAAGAGATGGAGAGTTTCCTTAAGAAGGAAAAGGGAGGAGATGGTTTAAACTTCCAAGAGGAGAGAGAATTTCATGGGTCTCTTCTCCAAGGTAAGAAATTGTGAATTCTTTTGGAATTATGGGTAGGTTTTAGTGAAAATAGCTTAAGTTAGGTATGGGTAAAGTTAGATGGGTTTAGTTTCATGTTTCCATCTCCTTAAAATGACAAATTTTGAGATTACATGCTTCCTATGGGATTTATTGTTTGATGAAGGTTAAGAGATTGAATAGAAGTGAAGGGAATGGCCATTGTTCAAGCTCCTAGCTAAAGGAATTGAGGTGGGTAATGTTTTAATGATTGAGATTATAGGCTACTTATTTGTTTTGAAATAAATGTTATCTAATGTTTTTAAATGGTTTATAAAGTTGAATAAATGATTCTTTGTGATGGGTTGAATTAGCATGAGATGTTTTACATTTTGGGTAATAATTGTGAAATGATTTGTGAAGTGAAAAAGTTTGGATACTTGATTTTGGAAAAACAACAATTTGGGAAATTATGTGAAAGTAAATATTTGCAAGAGCCAATCGTGGCTAATGTTTATAAATTGTGTGAATTATGTGATATGCATGCTTGTTTGGGTTTGTGGTGGTCCCTCATGTGTGATAGGTGTACCTGTCAAAATTATAGCCTTCTCCCAGCTACCCGCTAGTGACAATGGAGCTCCTCACGGACTCCTTCATGTGTTCACGGCTACACATGACAGCTCTGCGGAAATGTGTAGTACGTCCTGTTTGGATCCACCTAAACCATCTTATATGTGATTATGTGGTGTACTTGTCTATGTTGTTTTTGTAAGTTATGTTGTTTGATAAATACTTTTGATTAATTGGCTTCATTGCTTTCTATGCTTATGTGATAGCTTGATGTGATAAATTTATGAGAAGTTTGATAATAAAATTGTAAAGGTTTTCATTAATTTGGTGTTGGCTTTGAAAACAAGGAAATTTGATGGAATGAAAGTGTTTTGACCAAAGTAAATTGGTTTTGATAAGTTTGAAAGATCTTTACAAATCTGAAAGTTGCTTTGAGAATGAAAAATAAAGAACGTTTTTGCTTATTTTCTTAATTAGTAAGCTGTTACCCACTGAGCCGTCGAGCTCACACCCCCCTTTTTCCCTCCACAGGTAACGAGCGGAATACGAGTTAAAGTATTGGGATTGAGGCATCACTTCAATGTTCTTAAGTTAGAAGTCATTTTGTTTTGATATGAAGCATTAGGTTTCAATTGGAGTTTTTTCACTTTGTATATTGACATTGGATAATTAAGTTGTAATCGGGCTAAATGCCCTGTAAAGCGTTGTAATGACTCAGATTGTTAATGTAAATGCAAGAATGTTGGGTTTAAACGTAATCTATGTAAATTTCATATGTCTTATTTCAAAATCATCATTGCATGTTTGAGTTAGCAAAAGAAGAAGGATTGAGATTGCTTTGTTTTATATTTGAAATGGAGTAGATGACTAGGAGTGTGGTTGTTGCTTTGAATTGTGGTTGTAGATACTTTTGGGATAGAATTATGCTACATGAGTTTGGAGGTTGAATTTTATGCAGGTGGTGAAGCTAGGATTGAAGATTGGTGAGTTGAAGTTGCAAGGGAAGTGCTGTCAAATTTTCATAAAATTTGACAGAAACTTCACTTTAGTTTTAGGTCCTCTTAGGGCTTGAATTAGATCAAGGAATCTTCATGAAGATTGTATTAGAGGTTTATACCTTTCCAATGACATATGTTTTGTCACATTTGGACTTAAGGTTGAGAAGTTATGGTGTTGGAAACACATTCAGTTACTGTTCTTGCTGATATTTTACTGTTTCATTGGTCCTTATATGAGTAAGTGATTTGAGTGAGTTTTTACCTCCTTTAATGATGGAATTGAGTTTTGCATCCTTAATGAAAGTTGTAGATCACTTTGTTATCTTTCCTTTGAGGTATAATATGTACATTTTAGGATTTGGAGTAAGAAGTTATGACAATTGAAGATAACCACTAAGGTCCATTTTGCTTGTTCATGTAGCTTATTAGTTTATGATAACTTTGATGAAAAATGATTGAAATCCATGATTTGATGAATCAATGGAGCTAGAGATTTTGAAGTTGATGAATTAAACTTGAAGTTTAAGATGTTATGAAGTGTTTAGGTTTTGGAATGAGTAAATTTGGAAGTGTATAAATGGTTATGAAGTTAGGTTGAAGTTTGAGATGCATTGAATGAAGATTTGAAGTTTTGGGAATTTGCGTGTCCGTTAAACGGACATGAATGTCTGTTAAACGGACAGCCTCGGTGTAAAAACACCCCTTCCCTTGCTCGAGTCCGTTAAACGGACTTGCATGTCCGTTTAACGGACATTTGCGAGCCTTTTGGTACCATTTCACCCGTACCTGCCCGTTAAACGGACATGGCTGTCCGTTTAAAGGACAGCTACGGGAAAGATGGTACATTTTCGTATTTTTATAGGCCGATTCTCGTTTTGTTGTCTTCATAAAAGTTGTAGATCTAGATGTCTAATTTGTAATGGTGCAAAAACGAAAGAAATCCTATTTATACATCAAAAGTTATGGTGATCGCGCCAAAAGAGTTTCAAATTGATTTAGCATGTGAACATACTTGATTCTTTTGGGCATATTTCCCTCATCCGACCTCCAATTGAGGTGAGGCTTGAACCATTAGATTCCTAAGACATATATCTTTCTCTTCACCAAATTTTATGTCATTTTGAGTCAAATTAAAAAAATTTACATTGAAACAAGTGAGAGGTCGGTTTGGAGATCATATTTGGAGTATGAGTTCTTTTAGGTTTTTAAAGCATAACTTGAGTTATACAACTCCATTTGAGGTGATTCTTGTTGCAAAACTAACTTGAGGCTTAGGGCTACAATTTCTATGAAGAAGTTAACCTATGATTTTGGTGATTACATAGTGTGTGCTCACCACGAATGTAAAGTTACCGCTAATGATCCTGCAAGGTAATACGCAGAGGGTTTCAGGACTCCGGATTTTTGGGCTCTGGAAACGGGCCCAGTAGATATGGTGTTTTTAAGCAAGAGTAAGAGTGTTAAGTTATAAGCGGTTGGGGTCCGGTCTACGGATCAAGTTCCAACACAACACTTCCGAATTGATCACTAAGAAACTGTAAATCGTAAGACAACAAAAGCAGTGATATAAACAGAATAAAGTGATGATTAATTTTCAATAAGTAACAAAAGTGAAGAAAAAAAATTCTTCGATTAACTTTTGATCTTTGATGGATAATAATTTGCATTCCAAAATTCCCATAAGCCTATTTATAAATCTCCATTTGTAAGCTTAAGAGATCCTACATTGTCTCTTAGGCAAAAATTATTGTAATAGTTAATAGTATTCTACTATTAACTTCAAATTTCTTTATAAAACCTAGTTTGAAATACACACTAGGATTCAAAAATTCCCCATCTGTAAACAACAGAGAGTGAAGATGCCTTTCTCATCTCTTATTGATGACTGGAAGATAAGATGTATACAAAAATACATATTTTTCATATTAGCCTTGATTGCTTCCTTCGCCTTCTCTATGGCTTCATAAAAGTAACTCATTGTTGCCTTTTCATCCCTATCATTCAGATGAAGCACCCTCACAAAAAGCTCACAAACTCATATGATAAAATGACATTGGGACCAAGTTTAGTATCTTCAAGTATAATTCTAGAAACGTCCAATCCAATATTAAAATTAACATAATGATATACAACCCACTTATCACTTATTAAACATCACCCTCAACTCTTTCTTCTTCATAATAAAACACTGAATTGTAAACAAATTTGATGCAAATCTTGTGATAGTAGGACGACACAAGTTCTTACCATTGGTGAAATCCTTTCTTATTAAATTCAAGACTCATGCACAATTGTAAATGAAATTAGTCAGCTTTTTTTCTTTCTACACAAACTAATTAATTATAGGAAAGTACCTAGCATCCCTTATAATTTTCATTATTAAGTGAATGCAATGTGTAGCACAAGAAGTGAAAAAAGAATTATAATGTGTAGCACAAGAAGTGAAAAAAGAATTATACTTATTTTGTAATCTTCTTCTAACCATTTTATAAGCGAAATCATTGTTAGTAAAGAATTGAAGAATATTTTTTGGTTCTACTTCATTTACAACTTCGAATATTTAGTATTAGCATTCTTAACAAGGCAAAATGCATCAATTGACTTCAAAAACATTAAGCTTTTTATAGAATAAACCAAAAAATTAATAATAGGCTCATGTCTCGTATTTGTCCAACATTCACATGTGATTGAACACCTATAAGTAGCCTAAGTTATTCTTATTTCACAAATAGAGTTATTCAAAATTTTGCCTCTGTAGTCATCAATACAAGGAGCTTTGTATCCGGAATTGTCAGAGGCTATAGCTTCCACCATAGGCTGATAATAATAAGGTTAAGAAGCATTGAATGCTATACTAGAATCATACCACCATCTAGCCATTGTCATATTTACATTATGAGATGTTTCTTTTGATTACAAGGCACTACGAATTGAAATATGAGCTTCAGAATTGTTAGTGGTGCCAAGAATTTAACACCTTCCTTCTTCTTTTCCTAACATCGTGTCCAAATGCAATATTCACTTCTTGCTAGGTAGGAACACTACCACCTTCAACACAACTATCATCCTGAACATTAACAAATGAACTTCCACTACCAATTTCATTTTTCAATATCTCCCTTGTATCTTTCTCGCGTAGCTATTCTTTAAGAAAAGTCTTCATTTTCCATTTCACTTAATGACTCACTTTTTTACAAGGTTCCACATCTCTTTTAACCCCAGTTAAATGCATCTTTATTCCGGTGATTACTCCACCTTTTAAATGCATGTTACAAAATAAACAAATAGCATGATTTTACATACCGGGTAGTATTGCAACATGAACCCATACTAGATGATTGTATCTTCTTGATGCAATAGAATTATCAAGAATAATTGAATTTTCTTCCATTTAATTATAAAACTAAATGAAGACATATATCAAAATAAAGAACACATAATTTCATTATCAATTACTATCACAAAATATTTATTGTTTAACTTAAAAGTCCAAACTAACACAATTAAATAATACACATATACATCTTATATAATATAACTCATTTTGTATGATTACATCAAACACAATTCAATTCCATCCAACATAATTCACCAATAATTCAAAATCAACAACAACATACATAATTACACAATACATATATACATCTTATATAATATAACTTGGGGTTAATTACTAAAAAACTCAAACTTTCATTAATTTTTTAATTATACCCGAACTTTAAAAAGCAGCAATATAATGCCCAAACTTTTAATTTTTTAAATTCTAACCCGATATTAGTCTCAACGTTATCTTTGTTGACGTGACACTATCACATGTTAAGGGACCCTCATTAATCAGGCATGTCAGTGTAATTAGCTGAAGTGAGTTTGATTATTGAAATGACGCCATTTTATGATAAAATTGAGATAACGTCATTTCTCTACTTATGTTTGTAAGTGTTATTATCTAAAAACTAATCCAGAAACATGCTTCTTATCAGAGAATATATCTTTTAATTTAGAGATAAGCGTGTGGCTTTTTCTTTCTTAGGATTATAAAAAGGAAAAAAATTGTAATAAGTTTCTAAAAGTTTTAAATGTGTAAAGACCACTTCAATTTCTGCTAATCACCACCTCGTTCTCCCACCATAGATTTCCAATGTAAAATCTCTTTTTCTTCTCCAAGTAAAATTTTTTAAAGGCCTACTCCTTTTCAATCTCAATTCAGCAATCAAATTCCCACTTCCAAAATAAGAAAACCAATGTCTTAAAACATGAACCAACTCAAACCCACCACCTCTCCAGCCACCAGTCTCTCTACCTCCTAATCCCTAACTCTCTCTTCTTGACTAACCATGATTGTTAAACCCATTGTCCATCTCCGTATAAACAACAGGCAATCCCTCTCTCTCACCTCTTCTCACACTTGTGAACTGACCCACCAAATACCCTCCTTTAGGCAACCACCAAATCGTCAATCCAATCACTTCGTCCTTCCTTTAAGTTAGTCTGATCTGACCATCATTAGTTGGCAATTCATGCCAACAAACTAGACATAAAATTCATATTATAATCCATGAAAGTATGAAATTAAAATGGTAGATATACTTACAGGGCATTTCTCTTACCTTTGTTGATAATTCAAAAGCCTCT
Source organism: Erythroxylum novogranatense (assembly GCA_029891385.1). NCBI lineage: Eukaryota > Viridiplantae > Streptophyta > Magnoliopsida > Malpighiales > Erythroxylaceae > Erythroxylum > Erythroxylum novogranatense. The sequence goes on from CM057225.1 coordinate 17,806,336, forward strand.
TTACACACCAAACAATGAGATTCAGTTGATGTATGCTACTCGCTTATAAGAATCAACTTGGTTGAGAGTGATTTCGTATGTCTGGGAGGAGGGAGGATCATCATATGATATTCTCTTGTTGAAACGATGTTGTCTCAATTTCAACATGAAACGACATCGTTTCAATAATCAAACATCGTTTCAATAATCAGACTCACTTTAGCTAATTACGCTGATATGTCTAATTAATGAGGGTCTCATGACATGTGCCAATGTCACGTCAACAAAGATAACAGTGAGACTAATGTCAGGCTAAAATTAAAAATTTGGACATTTTATTACTATTTTTTAAAGTTCGGGCTATAATTGAAAATTTGTCGAAAGTTTGGGCTTTTTCTAGTAATTAACCTTATAACTTATTTTGTATCATTATAGTAGATAATTCAATTTCATCCAACACAATTCACCAATAAGTCAAAAATCAACAATTCAAATATTCAACATACATAATTAAACAATACACATGTCCACCTTATATAATATAATTCATTTTGTATAATTACATCATACACAATTTAATTTCATCGGATACGACTCATCAATAAGTCAAAACTAATGACACCATACACATTTACATCTTATATAATATAATTCATTTTGTATGATTACATCGCATATAATTCAATTTTATTCAAAGACAATTCACCAATAAGTCAAAACCAACAATTCAAGTATTCAATATATATAATTACATAATACACATGTCTATCTTATATAATATAACTCATTTTATATGATTACATCATACGCAATTCAATTTCATCCAACATGATTTACCAACAAGTCAAATATCAACAACATATGCAATTACACAATACACATATGCATCTTATATAATACAACTCATTTTATATGATTACATCATTCAACCATAAACTAAAGACATACATTCACAACTGTTAAGTCAACATGACTTTACTTAAATATGATTTTGATGTATAACAAAAAGAGTTCAAATACAAAGAAAACAAAATGCACGAGGTCGATACGCATTTAAGATGTATACGCATTTAAGTCGGACATGTATTTAACTTAGACACGCATTTAAGTTGAAATAACTGAAGTCAGATACAGACGTAAAGCAGACGCAGACGCAAATACAAAGCAGACGCAGACGCAAATATAAAGCAAACGCAGACGCAAATACAAAGCAGACGCAGACGCAAATACAAAGCAAACGCAGACGCAAATGCAAAGCAGACACAGACGCAGAAAAGAAACAGACGCAAGAGTCAGTTCGAGTTAGTTACAGAACTCAACTTATTAACCATTTCTTTAAAGATTCAAGATTCAAGAATCAAGAAGAAGTTGGAGATGAAGGCTATAAATACAAGTCGAAGTCTAAGATTGAAAAGTTACACAAACTTACTGAAAGTTACGGAAAGTTTACGTAAAACAGTTTTACAAAGAGCTTATAGATACTTATACGAAATAGCGAGAAAAATTACTACGTCAGAAAAAGTGATTTTGTTGAGTGCTATTTTTTGTAACAAGTGTTCAAATATTTTTCGAGAAGAAAAGTTGTACAGATAGCCTGCAGAGGCTAAGTGTGAAAGAATACTGGTTGTAGAGACCTGAAGAGGCTCATGAAAGAATACTTGTAACGATTGAAGAGATAGTGAAATCCCAGAAGAAACTCTGAGGACTGGACGTAGCTCACGGTTTGGGGTGAACCAGGATAAATCTTCGTGTCTACCACTCTTACTCTCTATCTCTATTTTAGTTTCAAAATATCTCATTACTTATTTTTTATATACACAATATTGAAAAGTTTGATTAATCGAATCTATAAAATTCAGAAAGAATTTTATTTCTTACAACTAGTTTTGAAAAGATTTATAAAAAGGAAATACACAATTCAACCCCCTTCTCGCAGCATTCTAATATCATTTTCTAAGTCAGTATTAACGCAGATTCACTTCAATTGGTATCGAGCAAGGTATCCAAGAATTACTTTGGCGAAGTGTGGATTAAAGATAATGGCGAGTCACATGTATAAATCATCAAGGAGCCTCAACCACTAGACCTCCAAAGATTCAACGGAGAAGACTATCACTATCGAAAGATAGGATGCGATTATTCATCGAATCTACTCATGTCGACCTTTGGGACGTAATAGAAACGGACATTATACACCGTAGATGAAGAAGGTAATTCTATTCCACTAATAGATGGACGGCTGATCGTAAAGCAAGAATACAACTAAATTCAAAGGCAAAATTTTTCTTGACGCAGCCCTAAGCGGAGCGAAATACGACAAAGTGCACGTTGCGACATCGCAAAAGAAATGTGGGACACATTGTCTATTGCTCACGAAGGCACAAGCCAAGTTAAAGAATCCAAGATAAGTATTCTTGTGCATCAATATGAACTTTTCAGGATGGAAGATGAAGAATCTATTGATCAAATGTTTGGAAGATTTCAAACAATTGTCAATGGATTGAAAGCTCTTGGAAGGACATACAACAATCAAGATCATGTTCGAAAGATTCTAAGAAGTCTTCCTAAGAGATGAAGACCTAAAGTTACTGCAGTGCAAGAAGCCAAAGACTTGAGCCTATTAAAGCTGGATGAGTTGCTGGGATCCTTAAAGATTCATGAAGTTGAACTCAACGCTGAAGACAAGCCCAAGCGGGATAAGTCAATAGCACTGAAAGCCGGACAGAAGAATCATAAGACTCAGAGAAGGAGGAAGTCATCAAAAGCGTTGAAAATTGAAGACTCAAAGGATGACAACTCCAGCCAATCCGAATCAGAGTCAAGTGATGAAGATGACGAATTATCTTTCATCTCCAGAAAGATAAGACGCATGTGGAAAAAGAAGCCCAGAGGAAACCAGACATTCAAAAAGAATGGGAAAGATGAAGCTAAATTAGAGAAGTCTTCTATTATTTGTTACGAATGCAATAAGCCTGGACATTATAAGTCCGAATGTCCTACTCTCAAGAAGAAACCCAAAAAGAGTAGAGAAAGCAAGAAAAGCATAATGGCAACTTGGGAGGACCTAGATTCATCCGAATCAAATACAGGTTTCGAGTCATCAGAACATGCGAACATCTGCCTGATGGCCGAGGAAGATAGTGATGAGGAGGTAAAATCTGACTACGATAATTTGCATGATGCATACTCAGAACTGTTAGAAGATTCTCATGCTATTCTGAAATAGTACAAGCTGTTGAAGAAAAAGTATATAGAAAATATTAGACATACTGAGATATTAGAGAGAGAAAAAATCTGTCTAAAGAAACAATTAGAAGATAAAAAGAAAATTGTAGACAGATCAGAAGAAATCAATCAGCTTAAACTTAGGATTAGGAATTTATCAGCTGATTTAACTACTTTCACAGAAAGTACAAAGAAAATGAATGAAATGCTTGGAAAATGTAGACATCCAAGTGATAAGACTGGATTAGGGTTTACAGGAAACAAGATTCAGTCACGTAAAAAATTTGTCTCTCAAAAAGGAAACTATAAGATATGTCATTTTAATCAACGACCTAGTTACGTGCATCAAAAATCACATCACATGCATACTACTAACCGTAAAGGACCCAAGAAAATTTGGGTACCAAAAAATAAAATAGTTTCACCTGCAGATATCCTTCCTTGGAAGATACGGCAAGCACCATTGGTATTTAGACAGTGGATACTCGCGACACATGACGGGAAGAAGGTCTATGTTCCTAGATCTTTAGTATAAGAAGGGAGGATCAGTAACTTCGGAGACAACCAACAGGGCAAAATTATTGGAATCGGAAAGTAGGTAAAGATTCCTTTGCATGCATAAATAATGTATCGCTTGTTGATGGTCCAAGCATAACTTGATTAGCGCCGACCAATTGTGTGATTCTGGTTTCACAGCTTGCATTCAATCAAAATTTTAAAGTCGAAAAAAATGGGTCTATACTTTTCTCTGCCAAGAGAAGAAACAATCTTTACAAAATCAATTTAGAAGATTTTCAGAGTCAAAATATTTCATGTTTTCTATCTTCTGAAGAAGAAAGACTAATCTGGCATAAAAAGCTAGGTCATGTCTCTTTGAAACATATTTCAAAATTGGCAAAACATGATTTAGTAAGAGGTTTGCCAAAAATAAGTTTTGACAAAGAATTTTTCTGTGAAAATTGTTTGAAAGGAAAACAAGTTAAAACCTCTTTTTCTTCTAAAATTTTATAACCTCATCTAGACCTTTAGAGCTGTTACATATGGATTTATTTGGTCCAACAAGGACAATAAGTCTTGGCAGAAAGAAATATGGACTTGTTATTGTTGATGACTTTACTCAATTTTGTTGGATATTATTTTTATCACACAAAGATGAGTCTTTTAAGTGCTTTAGAACTATATCCAGAAAGTTACAGAATGAAAAAGGAATGTCCATAGCCAGTATCAGGAGTGACCATGGTGGAGAGTTTGAAAATGAGAAGTTCAGAATATTCTGTGAAGAGAATGGAATTTTCCACAACTTTTCGGCCCCTAGAACTCCACAACATAATGGAGTTGTTGAAAGGAAGAATAGAACGATTCAAGAGATGGCAAGAACCATGCTATGTGAGATGAATCTTCCTAAGTATTTCAAGCGTAAGCTATGAATACAAAGATGCTATATTCAGAATAGAATTCTGTTGAGACCCATGTTGAAGAAAACTCCTTATGAGTTATGGAATGGAAGAAGACCAAGCATATCTTACTTTCATACATTCGGGTGCAAATGTTTTATTTTGAATACAAAAGAGCTATTGGATAAATTCGATTCGAAGACCTATCCAGGAATCTTCCTAGGCTACTCATCATCTTCTAAGGCTTTTCGAGTTTACAACCTTACTTCAAAGACTGTTGAAGAGACGATCCATGTCAAGTTTGATGATAGTTCTCAATCCCATAAGGAAGATGATATGGAGAATGAAGGTCCTTCAAAGAACTTAGATAATACCACAGAAACTCCTTCATCAGACACTCATGAGAACAAAATTGAGGATATTTCAGAAACTATTGAACTAAGACGAGATTGGAAGTATAAAAGTTCTCATCCAGAAGAATTAATTATCGGTGAGACCTCAGAAGGAGTTAGGACAAGGTCCAGATTCAGAAGAGAAGCTAATGTAGCTTTTATCTCTGAAGTAGAGCCTAAGAAGGTTGAGGAAGTTCTTCAAGACAAAGCTTGGGTGTTAGCTGTAGGAAAATCCCGGGAGGTACATCACATGTACCGGCAGCGGAAAACAAAATTTTTGTTCCTGGACTTTCCCGAAACCCGTGATCTTGGTATCCGTATGAAGACATCAACCTAAATAGCCAAAGAGACTATCTCTAAAGGTGATCAACGCAGATCGAAAATCTAACCGGATCAAACCCTTTGACCCGGAATAGCTAGAACAGATTAAAGGCTACTAGACCCTACCTCTGTCCTGAAGAGCTTGAGGAGCACGTTGAAACCTTGCTTGGAGAAGAGAAGAATCATGGTGCCTTAAGGAAGAAAGCTTGAAAACCATTTTCAAAGGAAACTTAACACTTAAGTTTTCACTTCTCTTCCAACCCATAAGCACCACCGTCGACCATCCCCTTCCAAAGCCTCTTATGTTGATTTTTTTAACCTTTTAAAAAAGCTTCCATAAGAAATGGACAAGTGGATGGCTAAAGACCATTCATTCTTTAATGAATAAAGTTATAACTTTGAAAAGTCAAATGACTTTATCCTCTTCTCCCACATCCAACGTGCACATGGCTTTAATTTATATAATTAATTATTTATTTATTTAATTAATTAATGATATAAATAATTGCTAAGGTCCAGTCCAACTGGGTCGGTCCACCTACCACCGGCCCTCGCATCAAAAATCACCTAAACCTTTCTTAGCAATATTGATGTCGCATCTCATCGGGACATATCCCAATCCCATGGGATCCATTTAATCCTAATGCTCTCCATAATTGGAACTCGTCCAATTACTATTTTACTGATTCTCCAAACACTTATGCGTGTGACCCTTTAGGCTCCTTGCTATGTTGGCCACTTAGATTAACAATTAATCTGAGCAAGTCATGAGCGGTATCTAGCAACACATCATGACCCCTAATTGACCGGAAAGTAATCGGTTTGATGTATTCATCACGAACCGTATCACGAACCCTTCCATGACAATTACCGCAATTCGCCCTTTCACCATCCTATACCCCACTTGGTTATGAGTATGGTCAAAGTGTCAACTCTCACTAGACCGAAGTCTAGCCTAAGTGATATCGCTCGCCCGGGACTCATTACTTTATATGTCATTGAAGACACTCTTCATGACATACATATCGCCACCTTAGTAATGATCCCGACAAGAGGTCGTGGTATCTCTTCGCTAATCCGTAAGTGGTGAATCCTTTATTGGCTACTCAATTATCTTCAATACCTCAAGTCGCACCCAAGCACCACCTTATGAGTTACCTCCGAAGGCAACAAGGAATGGAGTCAGCAGCAGTGATCAAGATTCAAGATATCCTCGAGTACCTCAAGTCTAAGGATACTTGCACAATTGTTATGATGAGATTATCAATCGACACTTAGATAAGATATCCATGTGATGATCTCATGGCAGGTCATCCAATGAACTTACTACTGCTAGTAAGCATCCACATGTCAATTCTAAATATCTCATATTTACGCTTCGAGATCCACCGCTGATCCAATTAAGGAATATGACATGTGTTAGTCTATCCGGATTAATGATGTCCAGCCTCATTAATCCTATGACTAGGAGAATTTAGATATCACATAATTGCACATGATAGGAATCTCAGTAGTATGATCACATCATAATTTCCTTCATGCTATGTCATATATCATGGACTTCATTAATTTGATTAAAGATCAAATCAATTCATAAACAATGTTCATGAACATCAAATTAATGAATAATGCCTTTTCTTTATTTATTCATAAAGTCTGCACACGACTTTGAATAAAACGCGTTAAAGGGGATTGCCTTTAGGGCACAAATAAACAGTACCGACCTTGAACAAGTCGACTTATCGAATGAACAAGTCGACTTATCGATACCGAACATGTGTAAGTCGACTTACACATGGTACAAGTCGACTTATCACTTACATTAGCCATGCAAGAGGAGCTGAATCAATTTACTAGGAATAACGTCCGGTTCTTAGTTCCGAAACCCCCTAAAAAATCCACTATTGGAACCAGATGGGTTTTTAAGAATAAGTTAGACGAATCAGGAAGAGTGAGTCATAATAAGGCTAGATTAGTAGCACAAGGCTATAATCAGCAAGAAGGAATAGACTACAATGAAACATATGCTCCAGTAGCAAGACTTGAAGCTATAAGGATTTTATTGGCATATGCGATCTGTCATGATATAAAGTTGTTTCAGATGGATGTTAAGAGTGCTTTTCTGAATGGCTTTATAGATGAAGAGGTGTATGTGAAACAACCACCTGGCTTTGAAGATGTTAAAAACCCAGACTATGTCTATAGACTTCACAAAGCCTTATACGACCTAAAGCAAGCTCCTAGAGCTTGGTATGATCGTCTGAGTACCTTCTTAATAGAAAATGATTTCAGTAGAGGTCAAGTTGATAAGACGCTCTTTAGGAAGAAGTTTCAGAATGATTTTATCTTAGTACAGATCTACGTTGATGATATCATTTTTGGTGCTACTTCAAAAGAGTTGTGTTTGAAGTTTGAGAGGCTAATGAAGAAAGAGTTTGAAATGAGTATGATGGGTGAGTTAAAGTTCTTTCTTGGATTGCAAGTTAAGCAGACCTTAGAGAAGATCTTCATTCATCAACAAAAGTATGTGAAAGAGTTGTTGAATAAGTTTGATATGAATAATGTGAAGCCTATGGCAACTCTGATGCATCCTTCAAACCTTTTGTCGAAAGACGAACTTGGTAAGAAGGTGGATCAAACCCTATATAGAGGGATGATCGGTTCTTTACTATATCTTACAGCAAGTAGACCTGATATTCTGCTCAAGTATGCTTGTGTGCAAGATTTCGCCGATCCTAGAGAGTCTCATTTTATTGTTGTTAAAAGAATTTTGAGATATCTCGCAGTACTACCGATCTTTGCTTGATGTTCGAGAAAGGTAAAGATTTCAGTTAATTGATATTGCGATGCGGACTATGCCGGAGATAGAATCGAAAGGAAAAGAACAAGTGGAGGATTTCATTTTCTTGGAGGAAATCTAGTCTCCTGGTCAAGCAAGAGACAAAGCTCAATTGCACTATCAACCGCTGAAGCAGAATATATGTCTGTCGCAAGTTGCTGCTCACAGACGCTGTGGATCAAGTACCAGCTTGAAGACTATTCAGTCCAAGAAGAGGAGATTCCAATCTTTTGCGATAACACCAGTGCAATCAATTTATCAAAGAATCCAATTCAGCATTCCAGAGTGAAGCATATAGAAGTCAGACATCACTTTCTAAGAGACTATGTTCAGATAAAGGTGGTGCTTCTACAGTTCGTTGAAACAGAGCTTCAGTGGGCAGATATCTTCACTAAACCACTGAGTGAAGAACGATTCCAGAAGATAAGACGAAACCTTAACATGGTCATATTAAGTGAACGGTCAGGACTAAAGTAACGTCAAAACTAACGATGTTAGTTACAGTGAGTTACAGCTGGTAACTTCTCTCACAAGGAAGATTTTTGGAGGAAAACATCTGATGATATCGAGGTTTTTAATGATTCTAGAACTCACCAGACTATAATCCTACAAATAGACTGAAGCTGAAATCATTGCATTCTTTTCATCATCTTCTGACGGTTCATTTCAGCTTTACCAATTCTCTCAAAACATCTCACTCAAAAGATTCTCCAGAAGACAGTTTTTGCTCTACACAATGGAAGCAGCTATGATTTTTAGAAGACTTGTGAACTTTGAGTCACTAAGAAGAGACGGAATGGATGTAGAACCAGAAATCATAAGAGCTGGTTGGAGGAATTTCTTCCAGACGCAAGAACCTGTGTACACGGATGAGGTATATGAGTTTTGGAAGAACGCCAATCTAATAGACAACACTATTGTATCTTCTGTAGATAGGATATATGTTGTTGTAACAAAGGAGCTTATAAAGAAGGTGACCGATCGTCCATCGAGCTTGGTGAGAAACCGCTACCAAGGCGGATGGATGTCCCAAGTCGGTATGAAGGAAGAAGATATCAAGAGGCAACTATATGGCAAGAATGATTCAAGGGAGAGGAAGACATCCAATTTGATTCCAAAGGCTAGGGTGCTTCACACAATTTTGTTCAATTGCATTCTTCCCAGAGTTGGTTCAAGACATCTGGTGACCACTCTAGATGAACAATGTCTGTTCTACCTATTGAATCAAAACCCCATAGATTTACCCTTCTTGATCCTTCATTATATGATTAAGGGGATAAAGGAAACAACGAGTTATCCTTATGGCATGCTTCCGACGAGGATTTTTAAGGAATCTGGTATTCGTCTGCACCAAGGAAATAGAAGAATTGTTCTTGTGAAGAGCAAGATCGATGCATATACAATACGACGAATGGGTCTGAGCACAGTAGACAAAGACCAAGCCGACTCTTCAAGGAAGTCAAGAACTGAGGGGGAGCGTGTATTAAAGAAGACTCCCGTTTCAAGTTCTCAATCTCCAGTGAGTATCAAATCGCCTGTTGATGAACTAAGGAGAGAGCTAGGAAGACCTCTCATGAAACAGGCGAGTCCTCCTCTCGAAGAAAGCCAATCCCAGAGGTCAGAACAAAGTGCGCCAAAAAGACGAGGAGAAAGTCTTTTGAGCGAAGTTGTGAAGAAAGCAAAAAGATCTCCGAGGATTAGGACTCTGAGGCAACAAGAAGAAAAGATTGCCAGAGAACAGAGTCGAGAAGAAACTTCTAAATCTTGTGCACCCAGAGCCACAAGATCCTTAGTCTCTATTCTGGAAGAAGATACGGCCAAAAAAGCCAAAGAAACAAAGAGGAAGAAAAAATCAAAGACTGAGAGAGGAAAATCTCCAGCAAAGAAATCGATAAGAATGACTGAAGCAGAGGGAAAGACTAAGAAGGTTAGTCGAAAGAAGACCACTTCAACTGCTGAGGAAGATAGTCAACAAAATGAAACTATTGATGCTGTTCAAGTAGAAGCAGAAACTGAGCAGTATACAGTTCAGGAAATCCCCATTGCTCAACAGGAGGAGCCAGTAGATGAAAGTCCGGTTCAGATGACTCCTACTGAAGCACATCAAGAAGCAACAGCAGTATCAGATTCGGATGATGATAAACCGTGTCTGATGGTATACAACTACCATAAGTTCTTAAGGAAACAAAAGTTGAAGATCAAAATGGTAGAAGTAGGTACCAGACAGAGGATTGCTATTGCAATCGGTGTTCAACCAGTAAAGAAGATAGTAGCTGTGGTACAACCTATGGTGATTAATAGTAACACATGGCAGTTACTCAAAGAAGACGAAAAGATCTTCTATGATACTTTGGAATTTGCTGCTACAATGCCATATACTTCAAAACGGCCCTGCCATCCATGCACTATTTTCCCAATCACAAAAAACACAGAGATAATGGTTGCACCGGATATACAGTCAAGGTATCCAAAAGATTTTACCAGGGGGAAGTCAAAATTATGTCCTGAAGATAATGCCAGTGATGATCTGTCCGCAGATCAAATTGCAGAAGAAGTGCGAAAAATTGATGAAGCAAGCACTTCTGCACAGGATCCAGATAAAGCAAGTTGCAGCTATACTAAGAAGGAGGAAGACTGTCCAGTAAGGGGAAGACTAAGAACAGGATCATTTATTGAATACCTTGTTGAGACAGCTCTGCGTATTAGCCCTTTGTCTAGTACACTGTCTATACAATCACAAGCGCTACCCCTGCAAGGAAGACAGTTACTGATGCTGCCTGTGCCTTTTGACTTAAATATTCTGGTCAAACGCTCATTCGCTCACCTACCTTTGAGATCAATGAAGATTACACTCCATCCTCGATGCTTACACTACTTCAATTCCTTTACTCCTCCATCAGCAGAAGTTGCTCAAGCCTCTTCGTCAGTTGATCCACCAGAAGAAGTCAGTAGATTACGTGGTGAACTCAACGACATGAAGGAGACGGTGAATGATTTGAAAAGATGATAGCAGAATCGCCAAGAGCGAAATCATTAATCATTTTTATTATAACAAATAGGGGAGAGAAGAAAAGGAAGAGGAGAGCAGGAAAAGAAGAAAAGGAAGAGGAGAGGATGATGTTCAGACAAAAAAAGGTGTGACCACAGCAGATGCAGAAGGGATGAAGATAAGTTTTGTTTTACTTTTGCAAATCTGTATTTTTTTCTTTTTCTTCTATATAATTTGTTATACTCAAAAGGGAAGATTGTTAAGTCAACATGACTTTACTTAAATATGATTTTGATGTGTAACAAAAGAGTTCAAATACAAAGAAAACAAAATGCACGAGGTCGGAACCTGCACGAAGATGCATACGTATTTAAGTCGGACACGATTTAACTTAGACACGTATGAAGTTGAAATAATCAAGTCGACATACAAGCGTAGCGACGCAGACGTAAATACAAAGCAGACGCAGATGCAAATACAAAGAAGACGCAGACGCAAATACAAAGCAGACGCAGACGCAAATACAAAGCGTATATGCATTTAAATGCAAAGCGGAACCTGATACCTGAGAGTCGATTCGAGTTAGTTACGTAACTCAACTGATTAACTGCTTCTTTAAAGATTCAAGATTCAAGAATCAAGAAGAAGTTGGAGACGAAGGCTATAAATACAAGTCGAAGTCGAAGATTGAAAAGTTACACAAACTTACTGAAAGTTACGGAAAGTTTACACAAAACAGCTTTACAAAGAGCTTACAGATACTTATACTAAATAGCGAGAAAAATTACTACGTCGTAAAAAGTGATTTTGTTGAGTGCTATTTTTCCGTAATAAGTGTTCAAATATTTTCGAGAAGAAAAGTTGTATGAGATAGCCTGCAGAGGCTAAGTGTGAAAGAATACTGGTTGTAGAGACCTGAAGAGGCTCATGAAAGAATACTTGTAATGATTGAAGAGATAGTGAAATCTCAGAAGAAATTCTGAGAACTAGACGTAGCCCACGGTTTGGGGTGAACTAGGATAAATCTTCGTGTCTACCACTCTTACTCTCTATCTCTATTTTAGTTTCAAAATATCTCATTACTTATTTTTTTATATACACAATATTGAAAAGTTTGATTAATCAGAATCTATAAAATTCAGTAAAGAATTTTATTTCTTACAACTAGTTCTGAAAAGATTTATAAAAAAAGGGGAATACACAATTCAACCCCCCCTTCTCGTGCATTCTAATATCGTTTTCTAAGTGTTGTATTAACGTGTGATTCACTTCAACAACTACAACATATTCAACTTCAACCATAACTCACAACTATAAGTTTACAACTTACTTTTTGTAATCTCACGATTCAACTGTAAACTAATATATTTTGTTTACTTATACTATTCAATTTATAATGGTTATAATTAGTTTTTTAACTAATTTTAATCAATATTTTTACTAAAATCCTAGTTTCCAACTTTGATTGAACAATCATTCATTCACCAATTTTAATCAACATTCTTAGTTTCTTACGCAAACTTTCCAATACATTAAATTTCTTCATAAATTTGCAATGTCTAAATTATATTGAAATTGAACTAACTAACACAAACAATTACATGTTTCAAATCCAAAATTTCCAATGCATTAATTTTCTTCATAAATTGATAATGCCTAAATCACATTGAAATTGAACCATCTCACACAAACAATTCTAACTTTCAAACCCGAATTTTCCAACTCACTAAAAAATTCAAGAATTTCAACAATTCCAACCATCACAAAACATACATACACAACTAAATATAATGCAATTTCTATTCAAAGTAAAAAAACACACTCAAAAAATGAAAAAAATGCAATTTAAATTCAGGTTAGTTTGGTTCAACTCAGGGAGGGTCGGGTTTAAATATGAATCTGAAAACTTGAAATTTCATATTTGCAAATTTAGCGCACTCTACACCCTACACTCACTAGGCATAACAGTGGACGATAAGAAGTAGTGGTTATAGAGTGATTAGGCAGTGGGTGGTCGATGGTGACGTGGTGCGTACAGGAGAGTGGAGATAAAATTGGTTGTGGTTGCGACGAAGAGATGATGGTGGAGAGTCATCGAGAGGATAGTCGTTGAAAAGGAGAACTGAGAGAGAGAGTGATTGAGTGAGAGAAAAATATCATAGAGAGATAAGAGAGTAGCCGATAGTCGAAGTGGGGGTCAATTAATTTTTTTATTTTCAAAAAGGTCTTTTAGCTTTTTAAAATTAACAGTACCAACTGATATTTGATCGGTATTTTAAATATCGGTCAATATCATGCGAAATCGTAGGTACCGACAATTGGTATCATTAAATTAAGTTTCGTATTGGCCTGTTCGATACGAAACACATAGTATTGCTATACAATTTAAAAAAAACAAAAGTTTTATCCTAAAATCTCATTATTTTAGTCAATCTGATTATAGTTTCAAGAGAAGTCAGTGTCTGTCAGATTATACTTGAAAACATTGCCAAACATCTCAAAGTTTTGGACGTGACAATATGGACACAGTTGTTAGCTCCAGAACAAGCATTGGCATTTCATTTCAATCAACAGCTTTGAAATCTGTACAACATATATGCTTATCTAGATTTTGGCCGACATGCCAATACGGACAGTCTCAGCACCTTATATTAAACAATGCACGGTACATTTCATATGTATACCTTGGACTTCAAATCATATAATTGTATAAGTTGTATTTCTCTGTTTCCTTTTTCAAAGCCAGTTGTTCAAACTGCTATGCATGTTCCTAAAGTTTTGGTGGAACTTTGAAATTTCAGATTGGATGTGTAAATCTGACTTCATGTTTCCTACAAAGTCCTCAACTCATTTACGAATTAGCAAAAAGGTTTCCAATTGTAAATGGTGAGGCTTTCAACTTCATCGGACGTGGCTTTGGCTTCATAATATTACAATATGTAAGGATGAAAAGGAATAATAGAAAAGAGGTGGAAATTTTATTAAATGTTACCATAATTGATAGGCTATTATATTTATATATACATACATATATATATATATATATATATATATATATATATATATATATATACACACTTAAAAACATAAGAAAAGAAGATATAGAATAAAATTTTCTTTTATATTAGAAATGAAATCCGTTAAATTGACCAACAAACTTGTTAACTGGAATTTTTGGAATATAAGAGAAGCTTTAAGGGTCTCAATTGACCAAGATAAAAATGCAAAAATGTGCGAGTAAAAGCTAAAAATGTCCATGCTTATTGCAGAACTGCTGCTGATATAAAAGCGTTCAACAACATTTAAAGGAGCACTTCTAAGATCATCCCAATTTCCCCATCTCATCAAAATTTTCTATGGATATGTAACTTTTTTCTTTTAACTGATTTACGTAACAATGATAAACTGAGGCTATTTTCAAAATTTTCACCTCGTTAAACTTGTGCTACTTTCTATGCATTAGAAAGGATATCTAACCCAGCGTTTGGTTGCCATCTGCGGAGGTGAGGACAGAGGACAAGGACATATAAATTTTGTTCGTAGTGGTGTTTGGTTGCCGTCTCGTCCTTAAACCTTCTGTCTTCAAGGGACATTGGACAAAAAATTTAGTCCAATCTAAAACCGTGGTACAGAGACGGCAACCCTAAGGACAAGAAGGTGAAATGCCCGAAATACCCTGAATTAAACTCCAAAACCCTATCGTTTTGGAGTGGGAAACGATACTGAAGTCTCGCAGCTCTCCTTCCTTCTTCACCGCACTTCACAACTCTTCGTCCTTCTTTGCTGGGCTTCTGCAGACGCAGCAGGTAATGGTTTGCATGCTTCATCCCTCTTCCCTTGTTTGGTTCCGTCGTCGCTGTCCATGTGACTTGTTCTCGCTCCAATGTCTTCCCTGTCTTTCGTGTTTCTCTCTGAAACTCTTCTTTGGTTTGATTATTTCTGAATCAACCAAGATCTTCTTTACTCCAACAATGTCAACCCATTCCGGTCATCCATATAAGGAACTGGACTGTCTCTGATGTTTTGATTTACTTGGATGCTTTGGTTAGGTTAGGTTTGGTCGACACAAGTTTACGGGTTGATGCTCTTTTTTAACCGAAACCAGTCGCATTTACAAATCCTTACCTGAAATTTGTTTTCCCTTCTGTCTCTCCATTCACTTCTTTTGTTATTGGCATTTGTTTAGGAGTTTGTAAGAGTTTAGGTAAAGCGTATGGATATAGTGCTTATTACTAATAATTCTAGTTGCTTCCATCTCTTGCACTCACGAAGATCAACTAAGCTTCCTAGTTCATATGCTTATGATGCATGAGAGTCCTATATGTCATGATTTTGGTATCTGATTATTTCCATTTTTGCAAGAGTTAAGACCTCAACAGATTGAAGCAAACTTCGAAATAATTTGGATTATTAAGGTCTTTGGTATTCCTTTCCCATAAGTCTCCCCTTTTCTTCACGTCTAATGTTGAACAAGCGACCGCTCTTCCTTCCTTTTCTGCGGTCTCATTCTCATCATCTATCTTAGGCGGTAAAATGGAATCATGTTCATTTCGAGAATTTGATATGATTTGAACATCTCTCTAAACTATGATACTTTCTTTGTAGAGGAAAGTTTAGTTTTTGAATTACATGTATTTCAGTATTCAATTTATCGTGTTCGTATGATGAGCTTTGTGAGGATTTAGTCAAATATTGGTTCATGCATGACAAATGCTTAGGTTGTTTATTAGGCTTTGTAATTGATTGGTCTAGTGCCAGCCTTGTTATTTCTTGGGATTTGTAGGATAGTCTCTCATCGTGTGAGGATGATGAAATTTTTCTTTAAATGAGGAGCTTGAAACCTTAAATTTTAACCAGCCATTTATTCTCTTTTTGAAGTTTTGCTGCGTAGGTGTCATATATTAAAATGTATTCAGTTTTCTTCATCCTTAATATTCATTCTTGATTCTTGATTCTGCTAATATTGGCTTTCTACTACTAGAGTTGATAAGACAGACAAGATATTTGTCATATTCTCTTTGTAAAATAACTATATCATCTTTTCCCTAAGGATATGTTTCCTGCTGCATTTTGTATATATGTCTGAAGAATTTCTTCCCATGTGCAATGCTGGAATTATTAGAATACCCATGTTTTATTTCTTTGGTGCATAATTGAGTTTCAGAGGGGAAATTGATGCTCTTTTTGTTGATGTTGTTTTATTAGGATAAGCTAACTACTAGGTTTTAATATTTGTGCTATTTTTGTTGATGTTGTTTTATTAGGATAAGCTAACTACTAGGTTTCTTCATGGCTTTAATAATTGAACTAATTCTCATTTCTCTGTTATCTTTAGGCAAGTATCTATTTTTCCATTTTAACTTTTCCCCTAATGCATTTCTCTCTATACCTATGGTTCATTAAGTTGCCTCTCAATTTAGTTGACAATATATTAATTTATAAGGAGTGTGCTCATGCTGAGAACCTATTATGAAGGAAAAGAGTCATATGATTCATAACCAATTTATACCATTTATGTATGTATTGTGAATCTACAGTTTTTGGTTTTTACTTAATCCTTCTATGTTGAAGTAGTGTAGTAGTCTACTGTGAATTACAACGTATTTCCTTGATCAACTATATATCTTACTTGCACTTGAGTCAACTAATCAATGATCTGAAATTCCCAATTCTGGTCTGCATTTGTTGCAATATTTCGCCTCAATCTTCTTCCATTGGGGAACTTGAAATTTGAGGACTTCGTATCAAAGTGGTAAGTCCTTCTTTAGCTAACCTTCATATTCCAATCTTCTTTGTGTTTGCAGATTGAGTTTAAATGTGGTAAGTGCTTAGATTTGCAATTGTATTGAAGTGTAATGAGAATGTAAACAGTGAATACAATGGATACATAGCTGAATGTATATAGTAAATTGCAGACAAAACAGACCAGTTGCGAAGTTCATATTTTCAGTTTCTTGTTCTTTTTTGTAATGATGGTAGTTAAAATCCAAGGCCCCACTAGATCCATCACTACTTGCATTTAAATGCACTACATCCATCTTCGGATAGAAATTACCAACACATTCATTACTACTTGCATACGAAACATAGTAAATTATGACATTTCCAATGATGAAGATCAACAACATTATGACCAACATGTAAATGCTTCATGATTGAGTGTCAAAACAATGACGAAATCAAGAGGCAGCACAAAAGCAACATAATCTGTTGCTGACTCCTTTTCATTTCAACCTCAGTGAGCAATTTTGTAACCCTGTTTAACTAATCTGTTGCTGAATCTTGTGAACAATGGCTTATGTTTGCACTGCTGATATATTATAGAGGTTGTCATTTTAACTATCAATTGCATCTTAATTGACCACCTCCTTTCACTAGACCAGCCCCTAATTTGCTTTATTTTACTTCATGACTAGGACCTTTCCTATACAGATATTAGACATTATATTAGAGCTTGAAAGGCAGCTGAAATTATAAATTGAGTAAGCATTTGTTTCTGCATAGTCATTCCCTTTTAATTAAACACTAGCTTTAGTTCAATGGGTGAACTTATAACTTTCTTCTGCATATTGTATAGTGCGGCTTTCACACTAGAAAGCCAACCGTGCATCAAAGTTTGATAGTTCAAGAGCATGCTCACAACAAGATAAAACAAAACTTGAGTTCAATGATTTTCTTTAGTTCCTTCTTCCTATGTTTACAAAAATGGGAATTACTTTAGTTCCTTCTTCCTATCTGGCCTTGCATGGTATTATTAGTTAACTATATCCTTTTGCAATTATATATCTTAATTGTTGTTGAGTCAAGTAATCAATGAGATTAATGTTTCATGTACAGGGTGTGGTACTTGCTATATTTCGGCATCAATCTTCTTGCATTCGGGAACTTGAAATTTGAGGACTTCTTCTCAAAGTGGTAAGTCCTTCTTATACTGACCTTCATATTCAATTGCCCATTAGTAGAAGTGTATAGATTGAAAATGCTCAAAAGTTGAATCCATAGGCATGTGGAAAATTTGCATGCAAAGAAAAGGTGGTTTAGGCTTTCATAAAGTTTTAGTTTTGATAAACATAAGAGGATCAGGTATGTATAATTTCAATATACCACATAATGAATAAGTGAGATGGCAAGATATGCAAATCCTAAATTAGTTTATACCAAGGGAAAGAAGAGATAGTATAGTTCATAATTTCTTAGCAAGTAAGATCTTGTCAATTCTCCTAAATGAGATAATACCCAAATCACCAGGTTGTTTAGGTTGGAAAAGAACTTTCATCTAATGTTAGGGGTTTTTCTTGAAGAGCTACTGCCATGCGAAATAAATTCTCTGAAAGATTTGTATAAGTTACTAAGGATAGAAGTGCAAGTTGTTAGTAAGTGTCCATTTGCATTTAAATGCACTAGCTCCATCTTCGGATAGAAATTAGCAAGACATTCATTACTACTTGCAGGAAATGATTCATATGATTCATAACCGAATTTTACCATTTATATATGTACTGTGAATCTACACTTATTGGTTTTTACTTCATCCTTCTTTAGCTAACCTGACGAATTCAAATCTTCTTTGTGTTTGTTGTGTATACATAACTGAATGTGGTAAGTGCTTAGATTTGCAATTGTATTGAAGTGTAATGAGAATGTATACAGTAAATACAATGGATACATAGCCGAATGGATACATAACTGAATGTATACATAGCTGAATGGATACATATCTGTCAAGATGGCATGCAATGCTTACTATTCTCTACATATTTACAAATGTAGGTATTGTATACATACATATAAATGTAGTTGATGATCATTATATTCATTTCTCTGCGCAGATAGTTGTTGTTACAAATTTGGGCTGAATGGATCATGATCATATGTTCCAGTGTTTGGCTTTGTTTGAGTTTTGGAATGGGCAATTGAATGTGTTGAGAATGTTAATGTTGTTATGCTTGTATGTATACACCGACAGCGTCGTAGAAGTGAAAATGCTCAAGGTTCTAGGGCATTAACGAAGACTAACAATGACAAGCCAATATAAATCGGATTTTGCATGAGGTGATAGGAATAGTCGATGGGATATAAGGATGGACAATAATGCATTTACATTGTTATGTCAAATGCTTGAGGCCATGGTAGGTTGAGGATAATGGCCATGTGCCCATTGAGGAAAAAGTTTTAATCTTCCTAAGAATATTAGCACAAAACGAATCTAATAGAGTATTACAAGTTCGGTTTATGAGGTCAGGAGAAACAATAAGTAGAGCCTTCCATAGTGTGTTAAGAGTCAGTAATCGAGCTTCGACAACTGCTTGCTTGTCAAGCCTATACCAATCCTGAGGACCGCATGCACCATAGATGGAAATGGTTTAAGGTTAGTTAATTTATGTTTCCACAGTGCATTGTGTCATTTAACTTTATAACATAATTTAATAAGACTTTTTGGTGTTTGCAATTGAAAAACATAGGGTTGCCTGAGTGCTCTAGATGGGACTTATTTAGATATAATAGTACCAAAAGTAGACAAACCCAGATACAGAGGAAGGAAAGGGAGAATATGCACTAATGTTTTAGGAGTGTGTAATAAGGACTTAAACTTTGTTTATGTCCTCGCTGGCTGGGAGGGTTCAGCTGCGGATTCACGAGTTCTCCATGATGCTATGAGTAGGCCACATGGACTTCAAGTTTCACGGGGTATGTAAGAATGGAATGGTTAGAAATTAGCAATGTGTTTTTTGGAATGTTGATTACAGAACCATTAAGTAATTGTGTTTATTGGTTATAGGAAATTACTACTTAGTAGATGCTGGTTATACCAATGGTCCTGGTTTTCTTGCACCTTATAGAGGCACAAGATACCATATTCAAGAGTGGGCAAGAGATGGAAGGGCACCACGGAATCCTCATGAGCTTTATAATAAGAGACACTCATCTGCCAGAAATGTGATTGAACGTGCATTTGGCGTACTGAAAAAAAGATGGAAAATCCTTAGAAATCCCTCTTTCTATAATCCAGGCACTCATGTGCACATCATTACGCATCTTTTACTCGCACAATTTTATTAGGTTGCATATGAGTGTTGATCCACTCGAGCACACTTCTCTTGAAGATGAGGATATGCCAATTGGGGAAGATAGAGCATTGCCTGAATTTCTCGATCGTGTTGAACCAAGTAATGCATGGACTCAATGGAGAGATGATTTAGCAAACAACATGTTTGCTGAATGGAGAAGAAACCATTAAACCTGTGAACTTTATATTACATGGGGTTTGTGTTCATGTTGTTGACTGCGTTTGTTCTTAATTACATGTTTCGTTTACTTAAATGTTGCCTTATTTCAACCTACACAAATTACATGTGTCGTTTACTTTGGTTACTTTCATAGTTTGGGGTATGACATTGTATGGGTTAGGTACAATGTCACGGGTTTGGGCAGACGATGAAACAGACACATTCGTTACCTTGTTGGAAGAGGCGGTTGTTGATGGCCGAGAACCGAGGCAATGGCCAATTTAAGCTCGACTTTCAAGCGATTGCTAGAAAGATGGTTGAGAAGTTTCGGGTGTGCAATCGAGAAGAGACATATCCAAAATAAGCATAAAAGGCTTAAGGAAAATTTTCGACAACAGATGACATGTTGCAATCAAAGGGCTTTGGGTGGAACGAAGCAAGCAATGCGTCGATGTAGAAAGCAAGCAAGTCATTGACGAATGGATGAGGGTAAGAAGTTTGTATACTCATGATGATTATATTTTTTGTTATCATGCTAACATTATGTTTAAAATTTATGCAGAGCCACCCTAAAAGGCACTATACCCCTGGGAAGCCGTTTCCATTGTACCATAGACTTGAGTCAGTATTTGGGAAGGATAGAGCCACTGGTGCAACATCTCAAGATCCGGAAGATGCTGAGGTTCAGTTTGATGCGGAAGAAAATGAAGGTGGTGAAGCAGAAGCTTCACCCTTTCATGGTTCCCTATTGAGTGAAGCAGGACCAGCAGACACTCACACGCCAACAACAACCATCCGTGTTGGTGGGTCCAACGCCTCTTCTTCCAACGCAGACGGCAGCCAACAACCTTCCAAGAAACGGAAGGTAAGGGACAATACACTGTTGGAACACCTTGCTACAACACTTGCCCGTACCGCTGAATCCAGTGCAAGGAGTGCGGAGCTCATTGCAGAAGCCATGAATCGGAAACTGCAACCTCCTGAACAACAAATTCCCTAGCAACAAAATCCCGAGCCGCAAATTCCCCAGCTTGGTGACGAGCTTGAGCGGTTAGGTTTCTCCACTGAAGACATTGTTACGACAACAATGATCTTCGCGAGAAATGCTCATGCTGGGACTCTTTTCTCGGGGTTGAAAGCAGAACAAAAGAAGGCCTATGTGCGGAGGCTCTTACGTGATCAAGTCTGACTTTATGAGAAATGACCTTATATTTGTATGTTAATTTGTTTCGATTATATGGACATGTATAATGGTTACCATCCGTCAAACTTAACTTATTTGTTTTCGTACATGGTGATGTTTATTGATGAGATGATATAGTTGTGACTATGGTTGTTAGCATTTCTGTCAATGCTCAATGGTTGGGTTTAACATTATTTCATGGGATACATGTTTCTGTACGTTCATGAATGGTTGTGATATTTTACATTGGCAGGTACATCACTATGGCCAGATACAGCTTTTATGTTGTCTTCGTTGGACGACAAGTGAGAATATTCACTAATTGGGACAACGTGAAATTGCAAACTCAAGGCTTCCCAAACACTAGATTTAAGGGGTATCGGACCTTGGAAGAAGCGGAAACTGCTTATGCCAGGGATCAACATGTCTTGTGATCGTCAAACAACCAAATTCACTACCCCCATCGAATCCGCCAATGCACCCAAGAAGAAACTCGCTCCCACCATCACTGCCAACAACGTCACAACCAATCGCAGTTGTCCCAACCGAACAACCAATCGCAGTTGCAACATTGGAGGAACAAATGGCATGTACTCGTGACTTGTTACTAATTGCTGTTGGAGTCATTTCGGGATTCATCATTAAGGAGATTCTAGCTAAATTTATGTAAATTATTATGTATTTGAATTTCTTGGTTGTCAAACTTATTTGAACCTATTATGTAATGTTCGGATGTTTTATGTAATTTGTTTGTCCTAACTAATGTTTATTATTGTAATCATAATAAGAAGAAGAATCCGTAATTGCGTTTAATTACAAACTATTAATAATTAGTTTAATTTTATAAACTCATACTAACAAATAATAACGTTGCATTACAATTATTAGTAATACTAATAATTATTCTTGTTATTTGATTACATAATTTAGAATAAATCTCACTAATAATAACAATAATTAATCACAATAATAATATTACTTATAATAACATAACTAATTTTGTTAAACAAATATCATACTAAAATTAATAACATTAACAAATAGAAGTCATAATAATAATAATAATAATAATAATAATAATAATAATAATAATAATAATAATAATAATAATAAATTTGAATAATTATAAATTTTATTACACCTACAAGTGGGTAATAGCATAATTAAATATTGTAATGTAAATAATTATACAATGATAAAATAATAAATGAATTACAACAACTCTTCTTATTATACTACAAGGACATTTTTGTCATTAACACTGTTTTTTATTCTCGTCCCTCGTAATCAAACACATTTTCGCCCTCGTGACAGGAAAATATTTCCGTCCCGCCCATCGCAACCAAACATCTCACTGCCTTCGCTTCGTCTCTCTCCGTCATTCGTCACGTCTCGTCTGCCTACCGCAGACACTAACCTAAAGCAGGGTAAAGGTCTGCCAAAGTACAGACACCCCCAACTCCAAACGAACAGGCCTACGTTGTTCAAGGGAGTTTGCTGAGAAATTGGCAGCAAGACTAACACTTCATATCAAATTTATAATTGGTAAAAGTTTACAGTCTAATACTCCAAACTTGTGTATAAATGCAAGAAAGAAAATTGGAACAATTACTAATTCTATTCATTTCCCATCGAAAAATGTCAACACACTAAAGTTAAGTCAGGGAATTAATGAAGCTGTTGACAATGACAAGCCACATTATCGATGCATGTCAGTTGTCGGTGATTGAAGATCCTTTCCCTGGGTCATAACCCAATGTCTTTTAACCATTGTTTTCTTCATTTTCACGATGGGAATATTTGCAATGGATACAACACCAGGTAAGGACTTCATAAGGCAGCTTACTTTCGACGAAGACGAGCTCTCGCCAATCGAAGAAGTCAGATTAACCGTATCCAACACAGACGACCCAACACTACCAGTATGGACATTCCGGATGTGGTTCCTAGGACTTGTCTCATGTTGTCTGCTCTCGTTCTTGAACCAGTTCTTCTCTTATCGTACAGAGCCTCTCATCATGACCCAGATCACCGTTCAGGTGGCGACCCTTCCCATCGGAAGGTTAATGGCCTCTGTATTACCTGAGACAGTTTTCAAGATTCCAGGGTTTGGGAACAGGCAGTTCTCTCTGAACCCTGGACCTTTCAACATGAAAGAGCATGTCTTGATTTCCATATTTGCTAACGCTGGAAGTGCATTTGGTTGCGGTTCGGCTTATGCTGTGGGTATCATCAACATTATTAAGGCTTTCTACGGCAGGAGCATATCGTTCTTCTCCGCTTGGCTTCTTATCATCACAACACAGGTTCGTCAATGTGCTTTGAATTAGAATGTAGCATTAATAATCTTATAAATTACATGATAAAATATGAAACAAAAGTATCTTTTAATAGAATTATAAGATCAAATTAAACCAAAGAAAATGAATGACTCGTTATCATTCAGTTACAGTCTTACAGAGTGATCACTAACACTTTAATCTTGCCCAACACTTGAACCAGCTGGTAAAAATCTGGTTCGATACACTAATATACCGATGATTTGGTTTCTTTATATAAATTAAAAAAAATGAATCCAAAGTTGATTTAATGATTGAATCAACAGATTATGTTATCAATTTCTTTTTTGTTTTTGTCTCCACAATAATCTATTGGGCTGAATCCTATTTTTAACCTTATTTACGTAAAATCTAATTTCTAAACCATTTCACAAAACCTAATTGGTTTTTTCCACGATTCGATCGAGCTGCAATACAATGAAAATGAAAATGCAAAGGATTTAGAATCCAGATCTCCTGTTTAATATTATAGTGTTTTATTGTATCTAATAAATTTTAATCATTTATTTATGTAAGAGTTCCGCAAAATAAATAACTTAAAACAAAATAATATTAGACAAAAGCCTTATTTCAGGCTACTCAGAGCTAAGAGGCTAGTTGACGGTGAGTGAACCCATTTTTTAACGTGCAAAACATTGGTCGTTGCAGGTATTGGGATATGGGTGGTCTGGGCTTCTGAGAAAATATGTGGTGGAGCCAGCGGACATGTGGTGGCCTAGTACACTTGTTCAGGTCTCTCTTTTCAGGCAAGTTCGTTTTCTTTTGTTTGATTCTGCAATTACTTTCCTGTGCTTTTATAGGCAAAAAGAGCTGCTCTACATTATGCTCTTTCAGCTATTAGTTGCATAAACTACGAAAGTTTAAGATAGGGAGTACTCAGTTCATCTCTCCCCAATATTCATCACAAACGAAAGAGATTACTATTGCCAAACACGTCCAACGTGTTTTCTGAAATTAATGTGAGGTCTTCTGTATTTATACCAACAAAGATTTAACGGCACTAGTATATATATGGGGTCAAATTTTGGTTATATGCATCTCTTTTTTAATTCAATGGTTGTTTTTGATTACTCCTACCTAAATGTAAAGTTCATATTGCAAGTGGTTTCCAATTATGGGTATCAAATCGATACTAATAACAATGATAATTTAAAACATTTTAGATTTCTTAAAAATAGCTTATGAATTTGAATATACAAATTACTTTTTGGGAAAGTTAATTTCATTTTCATGCAACAACCCATTTATTGCTTTAATTGTCTTACCAGGAGCTACCAGCCAACTGCGCAAGTTTTGTTTATTATGACCACAAGTTATAGTATTCTTTTAGTTTCTATTTTCATAAAAAAATGATTTAATCATAGTCATAAGGACAGAAAAATGGTGTAGTCGAGTCTTTTTGTCTTCTCCAAAGTATTAATTCCCATGAAACTTGTCTTTGTGCTATCTGCTATGCAATCCCTTGTGTCATCTTAGTAACACACGCCACGTTGACCATGTGTAGGATACAGAGACCTCAGGTGTAGCGGAAATTATACAGACTAATCAGTCAATACTTTATATTACTTCATTTCATGTGGTCTTTCATTACATGGCATAAGAATAAATGAGCAATAGAACACAACATCAGCGCCATGGTTTTGAAATTCAGACCGAACCGGCCAGTTCGATTAGTTTGACCAGTAATCGATAAGTTATTTGGTCCGGATAACCCTTAAAAAACTAGTCCCTAATTGAATCAGTGCGAATTGGTGAGAACCGGTCAATTGATCGGATAAATCGAGACTGGTCGAACCGATTGATCATTGATTTAATGAAATTTTTTATTTTTTATTTTTTTTCTTTCTAAAACGTAACACGTTTTTTATTTATATTATTTGAACCGATCAAATGAATTTTTTATTTATATTATTTAGATTATTTGGTATATTTTTCTTTTTTTTCATATTACTAATATTATATATAATTAAATATAATTATTGCGTAATTATGACGTTACACCGATTCGACTGGTAGTTGAACTGGTTGAACCGATGACTAGTAAAGCTTCCAACTCGACGTCCGATTCGAGTTTTAAAACCTTACTCAGCGCCTTCTGAAACCTTTTTAAAGCCATTAGAAACATATATAATGTAACGCCCCACATTAGGGGTTAGAATCTTAAAGGAATTTAATACGAATTATGGGTGTTATTTGCTTATTAACTTATTAACTATTGGCTTAAATTATGCATAAGTATTTTAGCATGTATTCATGGCATTTTCGGGTTAATTGGTTTAATGAAATTTCATAGATCATTTGGTACTATAAGTTGTTGATTAATCCTGAAAATTTGTCATGAACATACATCATACTTAGTTATCATACAGGAACTTATAAGATGTATTATATGTGTGTTACGTTTAGTTTTTTAAAATGCATGTGTGAAACGTTTTGATTTGTTTGTCCTGCTTGGGTGACATCCATTTATCCTCCCAGGAGATATTTGGGTGTTACATATAAGTTGCTCCTATTCTTAATAGATGTCATTACGTTCTTTATTGAACCAGGATGAGTATAAAAGTAAAAATAGCAAAGAAACAAAACATATGTAATAGTTCCAAGAAAAGACTCTACCCATATGAAGTTGCTACTTTGAAGTAAAAAAATCTTACTTTTATATTCACGGAACGTTTCCACCTTACATGGCTACCTGTTTACGTACGTATATATTGTATGTAGAAAACTATGAAGCTCATGACGTTCGACAAACATAAGCATCTACCTATTCAATAACACTGGGGAGTTTACAAATACCACCATGTCCTTAAACTTTTACTCATGGCCAACTAAAGTTGAATACGAGAGATCCTAAAATATGCCTACTTTCCGTTCTTGAACAAGTTCTTCATGTCTTGAAGAATTCTACTGTGTTAAAAGTTATCCAACCCGTCACATGCCTGCTTTCCGTTCTCAGTCAAGTTCTTCGTGTCTTGAAGAAATCTACTATGTTAAAGTTATCCAACCTATCACTCATAATACGCCTCTCGCAATGCGACTCTTACTTGTTTCATTTGTCCTGACGCATAGACATCAGCAGTCTTCTTGAAAGCTAAACGTTAGCCCATTATCATAATGTTCCAAGGTCGATTTCTTTGGGGGTCCCGGAACGTATGTAATGGTTCCTGGTTACCAGTTTACTTTTCTTGATATTTCTCTTTTTTCAAACTTTTTTGTACGTCATACTTACAGTCTGTTTGGATCTAGACCATTGGCACTTCTGAGTTTCGATGCGTATTGTGTAGCTCTCGACTTACTTTCTCCTAATCAAACAGCGAGCTTATTAGGAAATCAACTGTAAGAAAACTAGATAATAATCCAATCTTGATAGAAAGGTGAAATTTTGACCAAAATTGATGTTAAATGAAGACTTAAGAGTTTAAATAGACAACGACGTACACCCTTTTTTTAAATTATACCATATGTCAATGAAGAACAATATTTTTAGCATAATTATATTCTTTAAGATCAATTAGCATTTTCCCTTTGAAGGATAACACTAATCACTAGTTGATATGAAAAATATTGATACAAAGTTCAATTTTGTTTCGATTTTTTTTTTATTCAAAATGGCAGAACAATGCATGAAACAGAAGACAATGGCAAGGAGGAGCATGAAATCTCTCGCGAGAAGTTCTTTATGATTGCACTGTTATGTAGCTTCCTTTGGTATATGGTCCCAGGGTACTTCTTCCAGACACTTCAAAGCATGGCAGTGCTGTGTTGGGTTTTCCCAAAGTCGGTGACTGCTCAGCAACTAGGGTCCGGACTGAAAGGACTAGGGATTGGGACCTTCACGCTGGATTGGTCAACTGTAGCTTCCTATTTGTTCAGTCCTCTCCTTAGTCCCTTTTTCGCCATTGTAAATGTCTTCATAGGATACGCGTTGGTATTGTATGTGGTGACTCCAATTGCTTTCTGGGGTTTAAATGCGTATGGTGCCAGAAGATTTCCCATATTTTCGTCACATTTGTTCGATTCCCAAGGTCAAGTGTACAATACGACAGCCATCGTCAATGATAAGCTCCAGTTGGATTTGGTGCAATATGAGAAGATCGGGAAAGTTCATTTGAGTGCCTTCTTTGCCATTACCTATGGGATAGGATTTGCTACTATTACAGCTACTCTTACTCACGTGCTACTCTTCCATGGAAGGTACGATTAGTTTACCAGTCTCATTATTTATTTATTTTTAGTAATTAAAAATATAATAATGGAGACAAAAATCTCTTACTTTATATATTAGTTATATAAGATCAAAAAGAAATACTTGAATTGAAGTTACTACGTTTGTGTGATTAATTACTAAAATTCATTAGAAGTAATTTACAGGGAAATTTATGATCGATACCGAGCCTCGTCCACTAGGAGGGAGGATATTCACACAAGGTTGATGAGGAACTACAAGGACATACCTTCCTGGTGGTTTTACGTGCTTCTGGTTGTCACAATAGTAGTTTCTCTTGCACTTTGCATCTTCCGGAAAGATGATGTCCAAATGCCTTGGTGGGGGCTGCTTTTAGCTGCTGCTCTTGCTTTTATATTCACCCTTCCTATCAGCATTATTGCTGCTACCACAAACCAGGTGAGCTCGGGAATCTAGGAATCAACTGTTTTTACTTTCTTTACCAGTTAGTAGATCCATAATGCTTAATTCTGTCAACAGACACCAGGCCTTAATGTTATAGCTGAGTACATAATGGGAGTTTTATATCCGGGGAGGCCTATAGCCAATGTGTGTTTTAAAACCTACGGATTCATGAGTGTGGCTCAGGCAATTTCCTTCCTTAGCGATTTCAAGTTAGGCCATTACATGAAGATACCTCCAAAATCAATGTTCCTCGTTCAGGTGAAAAGATTTAATATTCTCGATGCACGCTTCTTTGTTGGTATATTTGTTGTCCTTGTCCGGACTATCCTTAGACCATAACCACATTGCTACGATTCAGTTCCTTGGAACCACGATTGCAGGAACAATTAACGTTGCAGTGGCATGGTGGCTTTTGGATAACATTCCAAATATTTGCCAAGATGATGTCCTTCCACACAGCAGTCCATGGACATGCCCAAATGATCGAGTGTTTTTCGACACATCCGTAATCTGGGGTCTGGTAGGTCCGGAGAGAATTTTTGGCTCCCTTGGTGACTACTATGCACTAAACTGGTTCTTCTTAGGAGGAGCAGTAGGACCATTTGTAGTATGGCTTTTGCACAAGGCATTTCCAAGCCAATCTTGGATACCCCTAATCAACCTGCCGGTTCTGCTAGGTGCAACCGCGGCGATGCCACCGGCGACAGCCATAAACTACAGCTCATGGATTGTGATCGGAACATTCTTCAACTTTTTCATCTTCAGATATAAGAAGAGCTGGTGGCAGAGGTACAATTACGTACTATCAGCAGCTCTTGATGCTGGAGTTGCGTTCATGGCAGTTCTTCTATACATGATACTAGGCGCCGACAACCTGAGCTTGCACTGGTGGGGTTCAAATCCTGATGTGGACCTCGAACACTGTCCACTAGCATCTTGTCCATCAGCCAAAAATGTATATGTTAAGGCGTGCCCCGTTTTTTGATAGCCAAAACATCCCGTCGCTTAAAGCAACTCTGAAGTAGTTATAAGAAACTTGCAGAATTAATGTTTATAATTGAATTGTGTCTTTATTATATGAGTTAATTCCAATGATCAGAATACCGTTCCGTACCGGACGGTACCAGCCGGAGCGTTCCGTTCTGGCTGGAATCCGGTACCGGAACGGGCCAAAACTTAGCGGTCAAAAATTCCGACCGGTACCGGCTGTTTTCGGTCAATATCGGCCAGAGCCATAAATTCCGGTACTTTTCGGACAATTTCGCAAAAAAAAAAGGTCAGGGACCATTTTGCAAAATTAAAAATGGTCTCTCTTCATCGCCGTCTCTCTTCATCGCCGATGTCTCTCTCTCTCACTCACCTCTACCGACTCCGGACTCTCCCTCTCAGATTTCGTCTCTCTTCAACGCCGTTTGTCATTGCCGCCGCTTTCATTGTCATGCTCGCCCGCCGCCAGATCGCCGATCCGCCATCGGTCCTCCTCGGCTCCTCCTCCTCCTCGTTATCTTCTCCTCCACCTCCACCCAAAGACCGGAGAACTAAGCAAAAGAGAAGAAAAGGTCAAGCTTTTATCCTTCTCACGCTCACACAACAAACCAAGATTGGAGAACTAGGCAAAAGAGAAGAAAAGGTAAAGCTTTTATCCTTCTCACGCTCACACAACAAATCAAGATCGGAGAACTAGGCAAAAGAGAAGAAAAGGTCAAGCTTTTATCCTTCTCACGCTCACACAACAAACCAAGACTTTTGAAAAAAGAAAGCCACAATAATACCCAAACCCAAGACTCAATGACGTCTCCATCTACTCACAGAAGCCAAACCCCAGTCCGGGAAGCGAGCAAAACAAAAGGAGTAAAGTAAACCATAGATTTATGAACTCCACTCCATTCCTAATAACAACGTACATAAATACAAATACATGTACTGAGATCCGGAGAGAGCTAGACGACATGAAATTTGATGTGAAATGTGCACAAGAATCTGAGCAGAAACACTTAATTTTGGGTCATTATCAATATGAACTATTTTATAATTTTTAAAAAATTTAGGGACTATTTTATAAATTTAAAAAATATCCCGAACGTGCACGTGCCGTGCACCGGTGCATCTTGATCTTGATCGATCGATACCGATTTTGCTCAGAGCTCAATCCGCATCGAGTCCCGATGCGGTATTCATAACATTGGTTAATTCACTTCTGAAGTAGATTCGTCTAACGTTGGAATATATAAAACATGGTTGGTTAGTTGGAATTGCGTAACTAATTACTCAAAAAGAACTGCAAAAATAGTTTGGTTGCTGGTATTGAGTTATTTACGTCAATAGCAACACATCATCTTAATTTCTTATTCTGAACTGAAAAATCGAAAAGAAAAGTAGTTTCGCAAAAATTTTGATTCAGCTGCAGTTGCTTTGAACTGTATTTGTGATTGTTTAATGTAAAGTAACTGTATTAACAACTATAAACTTTCTAACACAAGTGAAAAGAGAAAAATTAATCATAAAGTAAACAAATCAACATCTGAGATTTGGTAATATAATTTGGCACATGTTGCTTATATCTACGAGACCTTTAGCTAGCTTAATCACTTTTATCAAAGAACAACAATAGTTTTACTCCAGATATTACATAACTTACTCACTCTGTCGTTGACACTATCCCTCATCCTCACAACCCGTGAAAGTAAATCACACCCAATAATACGATCATCCGTGCTAACCTCAACAGAGGATTTTTCAATAGTGTTAAATAATAAAAAGAAGAAATAAAACAACTCAAGTGATTAAAACAATAAAGGACATAAAATAACTCTCCTAATAATATAACTTCTTTAACAAAAGAACAGGAAGTTGTCTATCAAGAAATTTGTTGTGAACTTTCAATATTGTCACTGAGATATGCCACACACAATAGCTATAAAAACTCAACAAAACAACAAATGTTTCATCAGCGAAACATCATAAATAAAAGAGTCACAACTACACCCAGAATGTTGGAGGTTTTTGCAACAAACACAATGATGGACAGCCTAAAAAATAATGCAATCTTTGGAGAAAAATGTAGCTCACAATTTGGACAGAATCACAATAAAATCAGTCTCTAAAAATAGTTCAAGATATTTGAAATTACACTACCAAGTCAACATGTTTTAGTCATTTTTCCACACAAATCAGCCCAAAAAACTCTCGCAATAGTCAGAGAAAAGCAACTATCCAACGTAGATAATGTAACAAAAAAAAATCAATTACCTTAGATAGATACAAACTATCGAAATAGGCTCTCAAAAAGAACTCAAAATCATCAAAAATTTGCACCTTATCTTAGTCAAAATACAGTGATTTGATTTCAATTAAATCCTATCATAAGTAAGATGTTTATCTCAAATAAACCTCATCTTCATACTCACTTAAATAATTTTCCTCAAATAATTAAAGTTATCCAATTATAAATAATGCCTAAAATATTATAATACATATCTTAATAATCTCTCCCCTTTTTGACATTATTTGTCACATATCAAAACTTCCCTTAAGATGATAATTAGACACATATCATCAAGTGCACATAATACATAGGAACTCCCTTTTAATCGAACATCAAGTTCCAAATAACTTGCAAAAAACATCAAATTCACATAACAGTAGTTTGTCAAATTCATATAAGCTAGTTTCAAAAAACTAAAACAACAATAATTCCAAATGAATAAAACAATCAATAATCATCTAAGGTCTCCAAGGAAACAACCATTCTCCCCCTTGGCACAAAAAAATGTCAAAAGGCAAAGCTAAGAATCAACCAAACGACGAAGAACTCGTTGCTTTAGTCGATGAAGCGCATACAACCCTGTTTGGAAGACACCTTCAATCCTATCAATCTCGGCAAATAAAGCATCATTTGGATTAACATTTATTGCAGCAAATGTCGCTGTTGGTCCAAAAGATGAGTAAGAAAAATTGACCACTCAATCTTGCTTGGTCACATGTAATATCCAATGCAAAATATTGAACAAAGACACAGGCTCAATAACATTCAAATCCATCTGAGATACACTGTAGGCATACAAGTACTGTGTAATAAAACATGGAAAATACAACAAAGATTGTGGTTTGCTATCAATAGCAATCATTGCCTTAATGATGATGCTTACTAAATTAAAATGTGCCCTAATGCCTATAGCATAAATTAGTTTGGTCTAAGTCGGATAAACTATAACCACATGGGCACTAGGTAACCAAACAAAAAATATATTCAATTGATCTGTATCAAACTAAACCACAGTACCCCTCACATACATTACATTATGGCTCAACGCAGATTCATTCAAGACATCCTTGTCAAGATTACAATAAAATTCCCTAACCAATTTAGAATCATAATATTGAGGCAATAAAGCAATAGTCAATAAATTCCTTTCAATTAACAACACATCCAGACAATATTGTTGATATTTATCTAGATTATTGGGATGATAAAAAACAAATTTAGTATTCGCAATGGAGTCCCATTTTTGTTTTATCGTGGAAAAGTACAACTTGTATGATAGAGCATCATCAATTGAAATTCTTACAAGAAACTATCTGCGAGAGGGTTGGACTAATTTTCAAGATACTTGCTTGACCAATCTCTGGGGAACATATGGAGAGGCAGTCGATGGAGACCCAATCATAGAGACTAAAGTAGCAGTCTCGACATGAGCCTCTTCTGAATCACAGGTAGATACCTCTACCATAAAAGACAACACCCGCAACACATCAACATCGAATGGTGGTTGTTCCCAAATAAAGGAAGGGTCAAAACTGTCGATGGGCACTATTGAGGATGACCTGACACTAGTTGATAATCTCCTACAAGGTGGGTTCTGTTGAAGATAGTTAGAATACCGAGAAGGGCCAACGGTGAAGGGGAGTGAGGTCATCAATGACAACTCCAAATGGGAAAAAAAAAAGCTTGACCTTTTGATTTTCCCATGGTAGCTTTAAAAATAAGAATGCCCAATGAAGATGAAGAAGGTAAACATCGGTGGAGAGACCAAGTGAGAGAGAAAGCAATGTAGTAAGAGACACTAAGTTATTGTGAAAGAGGGAGAAAGGAACATAAAATGAAAGCAAAATTTCAAACTAAAGAAAGGAGGGAAAGATAGTGTAGTCAATGATAACCAGAAATGAAAGATAGAAAATTATGGATGTTGTCCCTTTCAAATTTACAAACCCTCACCCAACCCGCCCCCTAACCCAAAAAATGTCTACCAGTTACTTCTCAATTTCTACATAAGAAAGAACAATAGCTTTTGTATCCACAAGCTCTCTTATAAAATGATACCTCAAGTCGATGTGTTTGGTTCTCAAATGTTGAATCAGGCTTTTCGAGATATTTATGGCACTCTTGTTATCACACAAAATCGTTAACACATCTTGATTCATTCCATAATCCTATAACATTTTTTTCATATAAAGAGATAGAATTTTGCTTCTTATTGGATAACGAAATTAGATTGTTACCTAAAAAGAAATAGCGCCCTACTGTCAAGTGTGACTCTTTTGGGTTGGCTTAATAATGAGCGCATTCTCCTACACTGTAATAGATATATGGTTTACTTCTTGTTAAATAAAGTAGGCTTTTGATAAAGCTTCTATATAAGCTTATATCGACACTTTTGCCATTATCATCTTTGTTCAACTTCGTAGACATACTCATAGGAGTTCTAACATGTCGTGCTTTCTCAAGGCCAAACTTCTTCATTAAATTCTTCACATATTTAGTTTGTCATACGAAGATACCATCCTTCACTATTTAATTTGTAAACCTAAAAAGAAATTCAATTCACCTACCATACTCATCTCAAATTCATGAGTCATCAACTCCGCAAATTCATTCATCATCTTCGAATGAGTGGAACCAAACACAATATCATCAATGTAAATATGTGTAATGGTCAAATTAGATTTGAATTTTTTAAGAAATAAAGTCTTGTCAACACTACCTCGTTCACAACCTTACTTGAGTAGATATTGAGTAAGTCTTTAATACAAAGCCCTCGATGCTTGTTTGATATCATAAAAAATCTTCTTTAGCTTGAAAATGTGATCAGCATGTACTAAATCAATAAAACCTTTCGGCCGCTTAACATATACCTTTTTTGTATAAACCCTTCAAGAATGCATTCTTCAAATCCATTTGGTAGAGTTTGAAGTTTTTCACACACGATATACCCAATAATAGTGTAATTGATTCAAGTCTTGCTATAAGTGCAAAAGTTTTGTCAAAATCAATTCCTTCAATCAGAGAATAACCTTGAGCGACTAACCTTGCCTTGCTTTATTTCTAGTCATGTTGCCTTTATCATCAGTTTTATTGCAAAATACCTATTTTGTTCCGATCACATTCATATTCAATGGCCTTGGCACCAATTCTCAATTATCATTACGAGCAAATTGCATTAATTCTTCTTATATAGCTGCCTTCCAAAACTCATCTTGTAATGCTTCTTTCATATTTTTAGGTTTTAATGAAGAAGTGTTATAAAATTGGTTCCCACTAATCTATCCTTTTTCTCTCTCTTTTCTTCCTTATATCATTAACTTCTCCAATTACATTCTCAATAAGATGACTTCTTCTGATTCTTGATGGTGGATTCTTGTTAAAATCATCTTCCCTTGTGTTTTCCTTATTCAAAAGAATGATTTCAACATCAGGTGCTTGGTTCGTTTATTCATCTGAAACAACTGACTTATCCTCTATCTGAAAAATTTATTCACCAGCAGTAACTAACTGTAGATCTGGGCAGTTTTTGAATCTTGCTTCTTTGTGTTTTTTAGTTGATTCGTAAGGTTAGTTTTGGAGATTTTCTTCAACTACTTTATCAACTATCTGATGAACTTCATCCACCACAACATGTATGGATTATATCACTATCTTGGTTATTTGACTAAACACATGATATGCTTTGCTATAAATTAAATATCCAATAAAGATCCCTTTATCACTTTTACTCTCGAACTTTTTGAGATGTTCTCGATCTCTTAGCATATAACATTTTCTACCAAACACATGAAAATAGTTGATATTTGGTTTATTTCCATTCTAAAGTTCTTAGGATGTCTTGTTTAAGTTGCTTCTAAGGTTTATACTCAGTTGCATATGTAGCATGTTGTGTTTACCACTTCAACCCAAAACTCCAATGATATTTTTCTTCCATTTAACATAGATCTGGCAATTTCTTGAAGAGTTCTATTCTTTCTCTCAACAAATCCATTTTATTGAGGAGTTTTAGGTGCTAAAAACTCTTGCCTGATACCATATTTCTCACAAAAGTCATTGAAACTTGCGTTTTCGAACTCCTTTCTATGATCTTATTGTATTCTCAACATTGTCATATTTTTCAGATTTATGACCTGCATACATAGGCATTTAAAAGCCTTAAATGCATGCTAACCAAATGTATCTAGAATAAACATCAACACAAGTCAAAAAATACCTCATTCCACCAATTTTAGCATATTGTGTTGGCCTAACCAAATCCATCTGAACTAATTCCAATACATGAGAAAATGTAACATTTCTAACCTTTTTGTGTGACACTATTGTCTGCTTACCCATTTGGCAAGCACTACAAATAGTCTCGTCATCATTGTTCATTGTAGGCAACCTTCTCACTACTTTGAATTTTTTGAACTTGTTAATAAGATCATAGTTGACATGGCCAAGCTTTTGATGCCAAAGATTTATATTGTCATCATATGAGGCTGATTAGCAAGAAGTAGTAACCTATAACATATAACAATTTTTTGCCAATCTTCTGCCACTCACCAAACATTATCCTTGTTCGATCAATACCTTGCATTCATCACTGGTAAATTTAACCAATAATCCATCATCACAAAGTTGGCTTATACTCACCAAATTGGCTTTTAACCTATCGACATAAAACACATTCTTAAGGTGTGACATTCCATCCACGCATAGGGTCCTTTTTCCAATAGTCGAAGCCTTCTTTCTATCACCAAAGATAGCATGGCCAACTACACAACTTTGATAATCCGTCAAATAACTTCTTTCACTTATCATGTGACACAAACACCCATTATCAAAATATCAAATATTATGTGAAGCAACCCGCATAGATTTAAAAGCTACGAGTACTTGTAATTGTCCCTTTCTAACCTAAGTATGTTTAGGTAATGTGGGTTGTTGTTAGAAATTCATAGAAGATTGTCTAGATTTTCAATTTTGACCCCTCTGAAATAACTTTTGTAACTACTTGAAACAATTTGCCCTTATGTGCCCGTTTACTTCACAAAAGTGACAAGTAGGTATAAATTTTTGCTTGATGTTTAACGTTTCTTCTAGACAGATCTAGCTACACCATGTTTCTCATCATTCAACTTAGAACAATTACCTTTATATCCAATGCCTTGGAGGTCTCCTTTAATCTTAACAAGTTCTAACAACTTTTCTAACTTTTTGGTACCTCCATTTAATGTTTACCCTTTTTTCCATACTGACCAGCTTCAATTTTGTTCCATTTAGCTCATCTTTTGTAGATAACAACTTCTTCTCTGGATCTTGAATGATGTTCTTCATGGTAGGGTTTTCTTCCTTTAGCTTCTCATTTTTCTTAGATGTTTGGACCTATTTAGTATACATTAACTCATAAGCTTTGCAAATATCCTCCCTTTTGTAATTCAAATCACTATCATCACTGTCATAATCTGAATAGAAACTTTGGACTAATTCATCTATGTTTTTCTTGAAGTTTTAGACTGATTCATCTTCGTTTTTGCCATCAGTTTCTTTTTTGATTGCTTTTAAGCAAGGAATTGGATTTCTGTTATATAAAACAACCAATGCGGCATTATTGCTTATAAATTCTCCTTCACTCCCATGCTCACTTTCATATTCACTCTCGCTTTAAGTAATCATATAAGACTTCTCTTTTCTCTTCTTCAAAGTGTTATCACATTCCGCTTATACATGTTCGAAACCTTGATATTCATGACATTGAATTTTCTTCACCTTTCTTTCATTTTTTAGTTTTAGCTTGTTATTTGAAATTGTTATTCAATGAGCTCCCACTATTTTGCTTAAACTTAGGTATATTTTTCTTTAACTTCTTTAGCCACTTGTTGAAATTTCTTGTCAATAACCACATATCCTCATTCTCGTCAAATTTATCTCCTAAGTCATTCATGACTCTTCTAACCTCGGCTTGTAATGTCAATCATTTGTTCTTCTCACGTTTATCTCTCAACAAATTTATCTCAAAGTTTGTAAAAATCTCAATTACCTTATCCAAGGATAATTCATTGATATCATGGGATTCTTTGATGGCTGAAATTTTCGGTACAAATCTCAAAGACAATTATGACAAAGTTTTCTTGACGAGCTTTAGATTCAAATACTTCTTCCCAAGTTAATGTGCTTAGTTGGCAATATCACACAACCTCTCATGGAAGTCTCTGATAGTTTCATTTGCATCCATCTTCAACTCTTCAAATATAGCGGTCAATATCTGAAGTTTCGAGGCTATCATTGATTTTGATCCCTCATGTATTATTTGGAGAGTGTCCTAGCATCTTTTGTTGATTCACAAGCTGATATCATGGAAAAGTGACCTTCATCAACTGCCCTGAAGATGATGAGCATAACTTCAAAATTTCCAAGTGCTCTATCTTCTTTAGCCTTTGTCCATTTAGATAGATCTTTAAGTTCTACTTCTCCTTTTTCATCAATCATCATTAGATGTGTCCAACCATTTAAAAATGAGTGCTATGCTTTTATTCCTTATTCCTGAATGAATACTCTCATCCGTGATTTCCACGTAAGATAATTTGAGTCATCTAGCAAAAATGGTCTGGTGATTGATGCTCCTTCTCTTGTAATCATAATTGCAAAACTCAAATCTACACCAACTTGATGTCAACGTACTAAGTTCTAATTCGATGACCTGCTCTAATACCAATTGAAAATCTAAAAGGATGTGGTTTCGCAAAAATTCTAGTTTTGCCGCAATTGCTTTGAATTGTATCTATGATTGCTTAATGTAAAGAAACTATGTTAGCAACTGTAAATTTTCTAACACAAATGAAAACAAAAAAATTAAATGCAAAATAAACAAATCAACACCCAATATTTGGTAACACAACTCAGCACACCTTGTTTACATCAGCTAAACCCCCACCTAGCTTAATCACTTTCATTAAAAAACAACAATAGTTTTACTCAAGACATTATATATAGCACCCCACTCCCGCAAGACCTGAACCTAATATCGTGGGTGATATCCGAGTCCGTGCCTCACGAGAGTAGTATGCTAGAGTACTCGAATACCGTCAAACATTTAGTATAAATTTTTTTAAAACATTCTAGGTCATCATAATACAGTCACAGTATTTAGCCATCGAATGTACAAAAATTCATAATCACATTGGGCCCAATTTTATTCACAAACATTTCAGTGATCACATTACAATCAATAAAATTACAATAACCCATTTGGGGCCCACTAGAACTACAACACTATTTTCCAGAAAAATACGGAATCCATAATTGTATAAAAGTAAGATGACACTAATGCAGACGCGAACTGATCCCGACCTCTATCTTTTCCTGGCATGCAGTAGGCATACTCCCGTGTCTAACGGAGTACTCTTTAAGGCCTAAAAAATAGTTGCAAATTTTGGGTGAGTTTTGCGAAGTCAGTGAGGAACCATCATCGATGGTTCGCCCAATTCATGCATCACTCAAGCAATTCACAGTTCAGTTCACAATAACAAAGTCAGAAGTACCATATCATTATACAAAAGAAATTCACAATTGTAGAAGGCACTCTTGCCTTGCTCCCATTTACAATATTCAATCAACTATGAATGCAATGCATATGTGACACTTTCCTATTTTATTTCAGTGTTGTGACCGAGCGCTTAACGAAAGAAATGGGCGATGAGACGGCGTGCTGGGAGTAGGAGAGCCCTCCGGATACCTTATCTCCTTCGAGCTCAAGGCTCTTTTTCAGTATCAGTGGCGACTCTGGTCACAACTATTATTATCCGTTCATGTATTTGTGTCTGCAATGTAATATGCCCAATATACCACAGTCACTATATACCCAGTTTATCACAATAGAGGCAACGCAATGAAGCACAGTAAACAGTAAGCAATTTGACAACCAGCACATAAAGGCACTTCTATGTCAAATCTCCCAATTCATCGGACCATCCGTGTCCGGAGCCCAATCATAAACAAACACAATCACTAATCTCACCATTATTCTCCACAGTTGTATAAGTGCAAAATATAAACAGATGATAATTAAGAAACCATCTAGGTTACTCACCTGTACTTCAGAGCTAATATCTGGAAGTCTCAGTAACGTCGGTGGATCGACGCTCCAAATGTGTCTCTATAATAGTGCAATTGCATACACATTACCGAATGTACAGGCATAACTATTTAAAGATGAACATATATCAATGAAAATGTGTACAATGCATGTTCGTGACATTCCCGGTATCATTCCATAAATCATACTGTAAAAATGTTTCCCTATGTCCAAAGAAACCATAAACACTAAAATCGCTCAATTCGGACGTCAAAAGGTCCAAAAATTGATACCCGATTCCCTCACTTTAACCTAACCAATTTCTGTCAATTTTGTCTTTAAAAATCCCACTTTCACATAGAAATGAAATTAAATGATTCACGAATCCGATGCCTCAAAAATCAGGTCAATCGGAGGTCGGATGGACAAGTTATAAGAAAAAGAAGGAAAATATATGATCCTAGTCGACTTGTATGAGAATCCTAGTCGACTTATGCTATTGTGTATGTCCTAGTCGACTTATCTGAGAATGCAAGTCTACTTATACTACTACAATTGCAGATCTGCACAACTTTCAACATACCAACTTCCATAGGGCATAACTCCCTACTCCGAACTTCAAATTGAACAAAATTGGTGTCTATTTTATAGTGAAAAGAGAGCTCTACAAGTTTCATGAAGGACACAAAAACTAATTTTACCTCTAAGGGTGTCAAAAATACACTCAAAGTTACTGCTTTCACAATGCCTTTCAAAATAGTGCAACATTTTGTCAAAACAGTGCAACATTTTATAAAATCCATAACCTCTCATTCCCTTTGGTAAAAATTACAATATTTATGCCAAATGAAAGATCAGAATGTGACCTACAACTTTCATGAACAACATGAAATCAAATTCAATTGCTAAGTGGGTCAAACAATTCAATGAATGATTCTGCCCACTAAACCACCTGAACTGAACAACAATTTTATAAAAAGCATAACTCCTTGTACAAATGTCAAAAATTTGCATACTTTATACCCATGAAATGATCAAACAGAATACTACACTTCTCATGAAGGGATTAACAGCCAATTCCATCTCTAACAAACTCAGAGTTGTCATGTAATTGGCTGCCCTGATCACTAGTCAATGACCTAACTTAAGTCCAATATTTGAAAATTCATAAATCTCAATTCTGATATCCAAAAATAATATAGTATATCTCACTTTCAAAATAATTACTTCCCCTACAACTTTCCAGAAGATCACTTGAACCAATTCAAATCACAGAAATCTCTAAATTTGCTTCCAATCACAATACTCACAAAACCTACACTTATAGCTAGGTTTCACCCAAAATGCACATAACCAGTCAATAGTTAACAATTCATAACTTCCAACGTACATATCGAAAAATTTCAAAATCAGTGGAAATGGAAAACTAACAGGATAGGCTTCAACTTTCATTAAGACCATTTTCACCAATTCCTCCTAAATCAATCTAGAAAAATCATCAAAGTTTCAGGTCATCTAATTGATTCGCTCACACACCAAAGATAGTTCACTTTCAAGGCAGAAATTCAACCCCTTCAAGTTACAATTAGACAACACTTATTTCACAAGAAATTGAAGCCAAACATCTACAATTTAATTTAGAACAAACCTCACCTCATTTGCTTAACCACACAATAATTCTCATTTAATGCATCTAACTACCACTTCATTCATTAAATGAACAACTAAAGCTTAAAACAAACACTTACCTAATCAAGTTTTCAACTCTTCAATCTTTCAACTTATTGCACTAACTCCTCTATTCCTCCACACCATGCACGACAACCACCATGATAAGAAGGTAGGAAGCTCAAGCTTGTAAAGAAAGCACTTAAGTTGGAGGATTTTTAAAATTTATGAAGAGGAAGAAGAGGAGAGTTTTCGGTGGAGGAGAACTACACAAAAGCAAGGGAAATCTTTCATTTGTTGCTAATGGGTTGAAAGAGCCGTGGGTGAGTGGAAAAAAACAAAACCATTTAATGAGTTTGGGACACTTGTCCAAGTTAAGGAAGAAAAGACCAAACAAAGCCAAATAACCATTTTTTTTCCTTCTTTCAATTGGAACCATCGAGAACACTAGAATCCATTAAATGAGGGTGATATGTGTCAATTTGACACTAGTCCATGGTAAAGAAGAAAAAGACAAAACTAATTAATAATCTTTGATAAAAATAATCCAAACAAATAAAAATAATCCAATTGTCAAACCATTTTCAAGGGTCCCAATTTCGGTCCCAATATAATGCACCCAATAGTCCAGTACCATTGGACAGAAATTTTTGATACCGAAATTCAACCGGTTCGTCACTTGGCGATTTTTTCAGTCCGAAAATTTTCCTGAAAAATTCCAAAAAAATTCCTAAAATTCTCTTAAAATATAAAGCACACAAAGACTCACTCTAAATAATTTTTCAAATACAATTACCACGTAATTCACAACTACATTCTATTTAGGCACAAATACCGAGAAATGTCATGAATGCATGTACAGTCAAGTTCATGTGTAATTCCACTATTCACGGGTAATGGTATGCATAAATATTGCAACCCAATACTAAACACTCTCGGCCCTTTCTAAATTACTATTTTACCCTTCCCAGTGGGGGTGGGATGTTACATTATAGAGTCGACTCACCATACCCTTAACACTATCCCTCGTTCTCATAATTCGTGAAAGTAAATTACACCCAATAACATGATCACCTAGTGCTAACCTCAATAGAGAATTTTCTCAACAATGGTAGATAGTAAACAGAAGAAAATCAAACAACTCAAATGATTGAAACAATAAAGGACACAAGCAAAGACACTTGAGATAAGAAAAAAAAAACAAATCCCCTAACAATGTAGCTTCTTCAACGAAAGAAAGGGAAGTTGTCCTCCAAGAAATTGTCGTGAACCTTCGATAATGTCACTAAGATATCCCACGCATAGCGGCCATGAAACTCAATAAAACAACAAACGTTTCATCACCGAAATGTCATAAACAAAAGAGCCAAAACCACACCCAGACTACTGAAGGTTTTCATACAAAACATAATGATGGACAGCCCAGAAAATCTAAGGTTGCTCACAATCTAGATGGAATCTTGACAAAATCAGCCACTAAAAATAGTTCAAGATAACTGAAATTACAGCTGCCAAGTCACCATGTTTTAGTCATTTTTCCCACACAAATCAGCCCATAAAATTCATGCATTAGGTAGAAAAAAAACAAATGTTCAATGTAGATAATGTAACAAAAAAAAAATCAATTGCCTTAGATATATCAAAACTATTAAAATAGGCTGTCAAGAAGAGTTCAAAAATCAATTAAAATATGCACCTTAGCTTAGTCAAAATATAATGATTTGATTTCAACTAAATCCTATCATGACTAAGATTTTTATCTTAAATAAACCTCATCTTCGAAGAGTTACACATAAGGTAGAATACTCATCTTAATAATTTTCCTCAAATAATTAAAGTTGCCCAATTGCAAATAATGTCCAAAATATCATAATACATATCTTAACATAAAGGCTTTTTAATAGAACCTTACTCAAATGTTCTTTCTTTTGGCACGTCGAAACAACCTTGTCGAAATGTACAAAAACTCTCAACTTTTTAGAATCTAAAGTAGCAATCTTCTTCTAAACTTTTTTTGAAGAATTAAAGAATTTAATTGATGAAAGAGGTAGAAATACATAGGTTTTGTTTATATATACATATGGGGGTTTAAGAAATAACTCTCATTAAACTAACATTGTTATTAACCAACTCTCCTTAAATGCACTGTGTGAGTCCCACACACCACTAAATCGTCATTTCACAAATAGTAAAAAACAATCTATAGGCTTACAAAGCCTCTAAAAAATATGCAAATTAGGGATTCAAATCTTTCAATCCTTCGCAAGAGAGTAGTTACTTCATCACCTCCTCCATGCTTTAATTTGATGTTCTTCATGTAAGAAAGATCATTTATCCTTTTGAATAATCTGGTTTTTTGGTTTTGTAATCAACATTTTCTTATTGTTAGGTTAAGCAATTCTAAAGAGTCAAGGGACACCTAAGCACAAACATGTACAAGGATTCAAAATTTGCCAAAATAGGGATTTACATGATCCTCTGGAGATTATAGAGGTCACAACAACCCTTTTATACATAACTCTAAACATCTTTAAGTAATAAAGTTTCTTTCTTTTATTTATTTTTGTTTGATCACTCTTTTTGGGGCTCACCATCCTATTATTTCTAGATTGAGCAATTATATCAAGAAGGAGGTATTCCCTCACAATCCCTGCTCTCGTGCATGGTCCCCTTCTTACATCATCACAAGTAATTACTTTACATTATGTGAGGTCAGCTAGGTCGTCACTCTATTTGCCTTGTACTTGCATGTTATATCTTTGAATGATTCTTTATGAAGTTGTTAGATTAGGGCAACCATTATCTATTCTGTTGGGACCCGATCCCGAAGACCGGACCCCAACCGAAAAACAAAACAAAAGATGGATAACAAAGAGGTGGAACGAACCAAAATCAAACAAACCAATTTCGAATCGAAAGCGAATTGGATCGAAGCAAACAAATTGCTTATTTGAATTTAAACAAATTCCGACA
Organism: Erythroxylum novogranatense; assembly: GCA_029891385.1. Taxonomy (NCBI): domain Eukaryota; kingdom Viridiplantae; phylum Streptophyta; class Magnoliopsida; order Malpighiales; family Erythroxylaceae; genus Erythroxylum; species Erythroxylum novogranatense. The sequence continues at coordinate 17,850,813 of CM057225.1, forward strand.
TCCGTAAACAAACACTTTAGATAGCTTATCGCGTTGCATTGGAAACCTTAAACTTAATCTATCCGATTCAGTGCAAATTTTTCTTTTTCTTATTTTTCATTCCTTCTCTTCTTATTCCTCTTTATTCAAAGCTCATACTAATCAAAACAATATCATTTCCCTTTTTGGAAATTCATTCTAAACAAAATCCCTTTTACTTGATTCTTCATGATCAAACCACATCTCATCAATAAATTCAAAACTTGTCATTCGCTTTATTTGCCAATAAACACTTATTACGTACTACTTTACTACCCTACAAAAATCGGGCAGCATAACGACTATACTTCATTAACCCAAAACCTCCAATACACATTCATAAACTTATACATTCATAGCTTACTTTCACTTCTATAATCCAGCTCAAACACACAATCCCCAAATCAATACACAGATCTCATAATGCAATACAATTCATACACAATCCAAATCATAATCAATCTCTACTCAATTTACATAACTCAAGTTCTTATACAATTTCACAATCCGAATACATCACGAATTAAACGCTTACATTATACTAATGGCATTCCAGGCCATAGCCAATTACCAATGTTCATAACCCAAAGTACACAATGTACAATAATTCAAAATCTTGACAATAATTCAATGGAATCACGTATAAACAGAAACTCTCATTCATTTTCCACCCGGTCTTCTTCTCATCACCTGTGGATGGGAATGAAGGGGGTGAGCTTAAAAAGCCCGTGGGTAACATGCTTATAACCAATCATAAGCAAAACTATTGAAATTGTTCATTTCTATTGCAAAACTCTCTTTGAAAATTCATGTAACACATATTTCCCAAGTTGACAATTTGTCAAGAAATTTAGAAACTTCATAAATCATGATTCAATGCATCAAAACACATTTGATGAGATTTTTGCTTCAAAGCATACTACTCAATTTCATCACATCACAACACATCAAATGCAAATGCATAATCAAATGGCTCGAGAGGTTCCGTGAACGGAACAGAGAAACCGAAGTTTACTCCGTGAACGAAACGAGTCTATTTTCAGATCTCGTGTGGCACAAGCGGCCAGCCGGGAGAAGGCTTTTACGTCGACGTGAACGTGACTTACAAAACAGTTCCTCTCTCGCCCACACAATCACATAAGCAATGCTCAAATCATTTAATCAAAACGAAATACTTTCATGTTCTTTTTCTTCTTTCCATTCAATCACAATGCCATGCTCAAATACATAGCATAATCACATCACAATTCAATTCTTATCTAAGTATCATATATCTCTCAATGCATAACATAGCATAAACACATCACAATGCATCTTTGCATGTTCAAAACCATTCAAATCCAATTCATGAAGTATATGAATACATATAAACCAATTCTTTAAATCATTTGAAAACAATATATGCACAATTTCAAAATACTTGAAATCACTTTATTCTCTCAATTTGGAAAAATCTTTAGTGGCTTATTATTCAACTATAAACATGAAACCCACCTCATATCTATGCTTGGAGCTTGATCCAATCATCAATTGTCCATAGCTTCCTTTGTTCTTCCAATTAAAATTACCTAAACCATAATCAACCAAATCCAAGAGCATAACCATCATATTTCTCAAAATTGCTTACTTGATTTACAAGCCCATACTCATTTCATGCTATCTAAATCAAGACTTCTAAAGTCTCCAACTCATACAAATGGGTATAACCCTTAATACTTTTTATTCAAAATTAGACATGACCCATGGCAAAATCACCAACATTCACTTCATAAATCACAAACCCATATCCATCTCATGCCAAATCAACCCAAAAACTCATTAAAACTCAAAGATCAACACTTAACTCTTACCTTTTCTTTCTCTATTTTCGACATAGCTTGGCTCAAGATGAAGCTCTCTCATCCTCCACATTTTCCCTTCTTGAACATCTTGAAAATCCCTCTTGAAGACCTTCAAAATTCAGCCCTAGCTTTTCTCTCCTCCTTCTCCACGAAATCTCCTTTTCTTTCTCACTCTCTCTTTGTTTCTTTCTCTCATTTTCGTAAGCTTCCTCTTCTCCCAAGCCATTCTCTTCTTTTATAGTGCCAGCACATTAATGAGTGGCCAAAGACAAAATGCCCTCTATGTTAGGCTAAAACTCTTAAGTCTTTAAGTGGACTTCCAAAACGCCTTCTAAATTGATCCTACTTTAGGACATTAATTTCACCATCAAAATGGAGGAATTAGTCCAAACTTCCTTCTAGAGAATTTTTTCTCCATGTCTTAATTTCATAATGTCACAAGAATCATCCAATTCGGAGCACTACATCAAAAGTTATAGTCCAAACATGTCGGACATATCATTCTACTAATACATTTTTTAGTAATTCACTTCCTTCCACAAATAGACATTATTAAAGGCTAAATTGAAATTTCATTTCTTCATAACAATTGTATCCCCGTGTCTTAACTTTATTTTGCCTCAAACATCGCTTCAATCACATAACACAAAACGAAATACTCAATCACATAAGCAATGCTCAAATCATTTAATCAAAACGAAATACTTTCATGTTCTTTTTCTTCTTTCCATTCAATCACAATGCCATGCTCAAATACATAGCATAATCACATCACAATTCAATTCTTATCTAAGTATCATATATCTCTCAATGCATAACATAGCATAAACACATCACAATGCATCTTTGCATGTTCAAAACCATTCAAATCCAATTCATGAAGTATATGAATACATATAAACCAATTCTTTAAATCATTTGAAAACAATATATGCACAATTTCAAAATACTTGAAATCACTTTATTCTCTCAATTTGGAAAAATCTTTAGTGGCTTATTATTCAACTATAAACATGAAACCCACCTCATATCTATGCTTGAGCTTGATCCAATCATCAATTGTCCATAGCTTCCTTTGTTCTTCCAATTAAAATTACCTAAACCATAATCAACCAAATCCAAGAGCATAACCATCATATTTCTCAAAATTGCTTACTTGATTTACAAGCCCATACTCATTTCATGCTATCTAAATCAAGACTTCTAAAGTCTCCAACTCATACAAATGGGTATAACCCTTAATACTTTTTATTCAAAATTAGACATGACCCATGGCAAAATCACCAACATTCACTTCATAAATCACAAACCCATATCCATCTCATGCCAAATCAACCCAAAAACTCATTAAAACTCAAAGATCAACACTTAACTCTTACCTTTTTCTTTCTCTATTTTCGACATAGCTTGGCTCAAGATGAAGCTCTCTTCATCCTCCACATTTTTCCCTTCTTGAACATCTTGAAAATCCCTCTTGAAGACCTTCAAAGTTTCAGCCCTAGCTTTTCTCTCCTTCTTCTCCACGAAATCTCCTTTTCTTTCTCACTCTCTCTTTGTTTCTTTCTCTCATTTTCGTAAGCTTCCCTCTTCTCCCAAGCCATTCTCTTCTTTTATAGTGCCAGCACATTAATGAGTGGCCAAAGACAAAAATGCCCCTCTATGTTAGGCTAAAACTCTTAAGTCTTTAAGTGGACTTCCAAAACTGCCCCTGAAATTGATCCTACTTTAGGACATTAATTTCACCATCAAAATGGAGGAATTAGTCCAAACTTCCTTCTAGAGAATTTTTTCTCCATGTCTTAATTTCATAATGTCACAAGAATCATCCAATTCGGAGCACTACATCAAAAGTTATAGTCCAAACATGTCGGACATATCATTCTACTAATACATTTTTTAGTAATTCACTTCCTTCCACAAATAGACATTATTAAAGGCTAAATTGAAATTTCATTTCTTCATAACAATTGTATCCCCGTGTCTTAACTTTATTTTGCCTCAAACATCGCTTCAATCGGATCTCCACAGATCCCGAATTTTATAAAATACTGAACTATGTTCAGAAACTTTCCTGTCTTACTTTGATTCAGATAATTTTACTCAATTAAAAATCTAAAAATTCGTAAATTTCTCATAACATGAAATTCATAGTCTTAGGAGTCCAACGCTTTGAGAACTAAGTCATTCGGATGTCGGACGGAAAAGATATAAGCAAACGATTTGATAAGGTCGGATGAGGAAGGAAAAATAGCAAGCTCAGAATGTGACAAATCATTCCGATTATCATATGATTCAATCAAACTCTTTCAATTCAATTCCAATTGATACAAATTTTCATGGGGAGAAAGATACATGTGTTAGGAATTCAATGCTTCAAGAATAGCCTCAATCCGAGGTCGGATGAGTGAGTTATGATCAAAACAACTCAACATTTTCAAACCCTAAATAGATTTGAAACTCGTTTGGAGCAAATGCCATAACTTTTTCTACAAATATCCAAATGCCTTCGCTATTGTTCCATTGGAAAGATAACATCAAGATCTACAACTCGTATTAGAGGCCTTGAAGCAAGATTCAGCCTCTAAAATGGTCAAAATTGCGTTTTTCACTAGTTGACCCGTGGCTGTCCGTTTAACGGACACATACGGCCCAAAATGTTCCAAACCATCCAAGAATGTCCGTTAAACGGACATATATGTCCACCTAACGGACATGAGCAAGGGAAGGGGTCCTTTTGACCCGAGGCTGTCCGTTAAACGGACTCCCATGTCCGTTTAACGGACATGGGTTTTCCAAACTCATTCAAACCTTTTTCCCATGTTTCTCACAACCAAACTAACATCATATACACTTATAATCTCCACATATTTACTTATTCAAACACTTAAACACTTCATAACAATCAAAACAACAAGTTCAATTTACAATCTTCTCAAATCTCAACTTAATTGGTTCTTCAAAACCACAATTCTCAAACATTCATCAAAGTTGTCACTAACATCAATCTTATATAACATCATAACTTGTATCAACTATAACTCTTAACTCTGATCTCGAAAACTTGCGTATTTAGTCTCGTTAGAAAGATAAAAGAGCAAGCTACAACTTCAAAGAAGGCAACTTTGACCAATTCTATTTCAATCATTCTCTAATTTCTCTTAAATCAGCATATACATTTTTATTCTACATTCAACCTCAATGCACATGATTTCCTACATTCAATAGCATCATGTCATTTACCAAATTCCTCTCTTACTTCAGATAAATGTAGCGCCCCTTACCATAGAGTACCCACCGAACGCCTCAGATCATTCCTACATATCCTACGATAAGAGACCACTACCGACAACTACCACTAAACTCCTCATGGCATCACAATCATAAAGCAAGATTTAATAAATTGACAACTTTTAAAACCAAACTGGATTTCATTTCATTCACTCAAAATTCAAAAATTTACAAACTGTCAATATTTTCAGTCTGCACATGTTCCAAAACTCCGTACATGACATACCATACAGTAATGTACAAAGAACAGATCTACTATAAGTCTCCAAAAGAAAGCCCAGCTGATCGACCTTTGAGCCATCGCCTCTCTCGCCAATCCACAATACACTACTCTACAACTCGAGGAGCTATCTGCTCACACTTAAGTCTGAAAAATAGATTGCAATTTTGGATGAGTTTGCAAACTCAATGAGAAACCATCATCGATGGTTCTCCCAATTCATGCATCACGTAAGCATGATACAGTATGCATCTAGTAATCATACAATTACAATGCTAATACAATCACAGTAATAGGCATACAACATATCACTGTGAAATGTAACACGCTTATACCATATTACAAAGATACATACAATCAGTACCATGTCAAATATTCAGTCCAAAGATGCAATGCACATGTGACTCTTTTCCATTTATTACAAGATTGTGACCGAGTGCTTTAGCAGGTTCAAGAGTTAGTAGATGCGCTCAGGAGAATTATCTCCTTCGAGCTCAAGCTCGCAGATGTGATGTCGATGGCGACTTGGCTCACAATTTTCCTTTTAGCGGTTTATGCATCCGTGCATGAATGCACATGCCCATTTGAACAATCACGTAATAAAGATATAATTTACAAGGATCGGTAATTTACACCAATATTTCACAAGTAATCACCGCTCGCCATACATAATCCAAGTAGTCCCCGTAGGCACTCAAGTCACAAGAACACATAGATTGAGGTAACCACCTAGGTTACTCACCTATTACTTCCGAGCTAATGTCGGGAAGTTTTCGCCCCATCGGTCGAACGACGCTCCACTTGGGCCTCTATAAGAATCAGAGAAGGTACGAGTCACTAAATATTTAATTCGAACTAGTACTGATGCACATGTAGGTGAAATATGCATGTTCATGAATTCCCAGCCCTAATCCCCCCTTTTTTTCCATTAGAAAAATCCGTTTAAAAATTAGAAAACCAATGACGCTAACGGCGCTCAATTTGGACCTTAATAGGTCCCCAATTAAATAAAACAGTGATTAGCGGTCCATTACTCGGACCCACGTCAATTTCCCGTCCAAAATTCTCAATCTCTCAGAAAATGAAATTAAATATTCATTGAATCCGATGCCTCAAGAATCAAGTCAATCGGACGTCGGACGGAAAAGTTATTCACGAAAGAAACCAAAATTCAACAATTAATAACCCTTATTTCCTTCTCTTTTTTCTGTTTTCCAACCGAAATTCAACCTATCATATCTCTTTCTACACATTTCAGAAAAATTTAAACTATACCTTGTAGGAAAGATAATGAAACCCTCTACAAGTTTCCTTTAGACCAGAAAAATCAATTTCACCCCTAAGGGTGTCAAAAGTCCCATTGAAGCTACTGCCCACACATTCACTTCCTAAAATAGAACAGTCATTGAAAATTTACTATCTTTCATTCTATGCAGTCAAAAATTATACAATAAATATGCTCATTAAGATCACAATGTTATCTACAACTTTCATGAAACAACCCAAATTTCAATTCCCTTGATAACTAGGTCAAATAATTCACCCAATGTTGATGTCCCTGAAATTACTCAATTTGAGCAGTAAACTTCTATCAAGCATAACTCCCTGTACACAAGTCAAAAAATCACCACTTTATATCTCTGAAAAGATAAAACCTCAAAATTAAATTCTTCATGAAATAACAAAACTCCAATTCAACCTCTAACAATTTCAAATCTGTTGTACTAGTTTCTAACCTACTCAGCAAGTAACATCCCAATGCAGGTTCAGATTGTGAAAATCCATAACTCCTACATCTGATCTCCAAAACTTTCATGCCATATATCATTTTCAAGATCAATGTGTCATCTAAAACTCTTCAGTAGATCCCCAACACCAATTCAATTCACAAAAACTACTAAAATTACTCAAAATCAGCATGTACACCAAATCTGCCCATCCAATTAGGTTTCATTCAATGCATGAAAACAGCCAACAATCATCAGTCCATAACTCCTACTATACATATCAAAAAATTGCAAAATCAGTGGCATTAGAAAGCTAACTTAATAGGCTTCAATTTCCATTTAATCCATTTGTCCTAATTCCTTCTCAATGAATTTAGAAAAATTAACAAAACTCTAGGGTATGATTTCGGGTACTGTTCATTCCAGTCAATGGCAGTAACTTTCCAAGCCAAATTTCACCCTCTTAAGATTAAAATTGGCCAACACCTATTTCACACAAAAATGTAGCTAACATCCTAAAGTTTAAGTGGCCACAAACCTCACCTCATTTTCATTCCTATACAATTAGTTATGCTAACAATAGTAGAATCGGCTAAAACTCCTAATTTCCAGATTTGGTCCAACCTTAGTTTCTATCATTTCCAATGCCATTAACGCCTCATTAAACATCCAAATGAACACAAAATTAGGTCTGACCACATTCATACATGTACTAGAGCTAATACTTAAAAATTTGTAGCACTCAATTCTTCATGTCTAATTACCATCGATCATTAAGATTCAATCACAAATCAAGTTAAAACCATTTATTCCTACTACTTTATCAATTTTTACATCAACCTAACCTTATACCCATCATTTCAAACAATAATATACATCAATTTAATGCATCCATAAGCATAATAAATGCACCAAACCTCCCATTCAATGTTTCTACCTACCATGTTTCATAAATTCATACTTAAAACATCATTTAAAACTTAATGAAAGAACTTACCTAATTAGCTCCCAACCTTGAATTCTTTTCAACTCTTTCCTAACAATTGCTAACCCCTTCTTATAACCTCATGCAAGAGAGTGGTCTTCATGGTAGGCAAGCAAGTAAGTTAAGTGTATGAAGAAAGTTAAGGAAGGTTTGATAAGAGAAGAGAGATGAAGAAAATCGATGAAGGAGGAGAATGACTTGAAGCTAGTTTCGGATGAATGCATAAACCTCTCCACTTTTGCTCTTTTTATTCAATTTTCAATGCAAAACCGATAGGAACAACTTGGAGTATTAAATGATGGCATTTGGTGGCAAAATGTGATTTGTTCAAAAGTTTAAAGAAAAGTCAAAGTATTAATTCTTTAATCCAGATCAAAAACTAACCCAATCAACTCAATTGACCCCAATTTCAATCCCAAAATAATATACTCAATAAGATAGTGCCATTGGGTAGCAATTTTTGCTACCGAAAATCGACCGGTTTGCCAATTGACGATTTTTCCGGTACGGGAATTTTCTTCGAAAAAATCCAGAAAAATCTCTTAAAATAGAAAACAATTTATGGCGCACTCAGAATAATTTTCCAAACCCAAAAATCACGCTAATCCCAATAAAATTGTCTTAGGCACAAAAATCGGGAATGTCATGTATGCATGTACAGTAAGTTCATGTGCACAATTGTGACTATGTAGCAATCCTATTATGCATGAGTAGTCCTATGAAATCCCAATCTAGCACATCCTATGCTAATTTACTATTCTACCCTTCCAATTGAGGGTGGGATGTTACATAATATCTCACATATATGACCATAATTCATACTAAAGGTTTCTCAACTCACTATCCTTACATAAACCCATATCTCATTAAGGCACAAATAACATTTGTAACTCACTTTATACACCAACACATTCATTTACTTTCATACTCACATTTCTAAATTCCACTCAAGGATCGGAGTCCAACATTTCTCCCCCTCTTAAAAGAATTTCGTCCTCGAAATTCATACTTAAGCAAACACCAAGTAATACATTCTCTTAACTCATGACTCCCAGATGATCCTAATCATTCACATATTCAAATCCTCACCACACATATTCGTAAAGTTTTTCACTTCCTATATCACATATCATCTATATCATATTCACACACCAATAGTTCTTATCATATTTCCACAAGTGCATAAATTTAACTCACTTTATCCAAAAATCAATATTCCTCAACCTATGGACACAAATTAATGGTCCAACTCTTAATGAACCTTAACATGCACCAATTCATCATTCAAACCAATCTTTGTCATTTTATACATATACCTCTATCTTCAAATGTTCACATTTTCCTTTCACAAAAGGATAAACAATATCCATTTATCCCAATTCATCAGGAATTTTAATCTCAATTGCATTATCACAAACTTAAAATCAAACAAATTTCTTATCACTCATATTCTTATCTTACTCGCAAATTTTCATTTCACTATGAGATTGAATCATCACTATCATATCAAACAACTATTTCTTCACATATACCAATGATCTAATTTAATGAGAACCTTGATATAGACCAAAACCATTCGATCTCAATCTTTTTAACTCCTATACATGTATTCCTATCATCAAGCTCATCTTTGAAGATTTATATTCACATCTCACATATATTCGAAGTCACATCCTTTAAATTCATCATGAATTTCTGATCTTAACATCCTTTATCATAATCTTAAACTCAATCATAATTCTTCACCTTAATCAAACAATCACATAGGTTCTTCAAATAATTCATGCAAATTTATTCACATCTCTATCACAAAAATCAAACTTAGCCTTACAAACTCTTATCAATTTCTCATGCAAGTCACTCATACAGATACGCCCAAGTAAGATCATATTACTAGGCTCTAATACCACAAATGTTGGGATCCGATCCCGAAGACCGGACCCCAACCAGAAAACGAAACGAAAGATGGATAACAAAGAGGCAGAACGAACCAAAATCGAAGCAAACCAATTTCAAATCGAAAGCGAATTGGATCGAAACAAACAAATTGCTTATTCGAATTTAAACAAATTCCGACATCCGTAAACAAACACTTTAGATAGCTTATCACGTTGCGTTGGAAAGATAAAAGATAAAAGAGCAAGCTACAACTTCAAAGAAGGCAACTTTGGCCAATTCTATTTCAATCATTCTCTAATTTCTCTTAAATCAGCATATACATTTTTATTCTACATTCAACCTCAATGCACATGATTTCCTACATTCAATAGCATCATGTCATTTACCAAATTCCTCTCTTACTCTTGCATAATATCTCACATATATGACCATAATTCACACTAAGGGTTTCTCAACTCACTATCCTTACATAAACCCATATCTCATTAAGGCACAAATAGCATTTGTAACTCACTTTATACACCAACACATTCATTTACTTTCATACTCACATTTCTAATTTCCACTCAAGGATCGGGGTCCAACATATTCCTTTTCTACATTGGAGTTTTTCTCTAATTCCAGAAATTAGAGAGAACATAGTTTCATCTATGGTGTGAGCCTTGCTCTGTTATCTCCTGAGATTTCTCTCTCGCCTCATCTCCTTAACAAATGAGGTGACAAAGATGACCTATATCATTTTACTAGAGTTAGGAGTGTTTTTCAGTTTTAGGACCCAATTAAGAACATCTATACACTTATTCCCTATATTTGACACCAAGAAAATATCTTGGATTTTGTTCCATATAACTTGTGAATAGTCACATAGGAAGAAAAAATGATCCCTGGACACTTCTCTCTTCCATAGAGATCACATGTAGAGTCAACTGCTAAATAGTGCATCTTATCTAGTGTACTCAGTTTATCTAATGTTTCCAGCCATAGGAGAAATGAATAACTGGAATGAGAGATTTAAGTCATACAATAACCATCCAAACTTTAAAATATTTTGGTTCATCCAATCCCTAAATCATGAGATATTAAAGTTACTAAGGGGTTGATTGAGACATTGATAGGTGTCCTTTCTTCCCAAGTCAAGTAGATAACTAGGAGCGAGATACTGCAACTCTATAAGAAAATTACTCTATTATCCTCCTATTAAGATAGAGATAAACTTAGAGTGGACAAGAAATGTATTCCAATAGAGTAGAGCCTAAGACCTTTACTTATCTAATTATCAAACCATGGGGAGGCCTTTTCTCCATTTCCAACTTTACAAAGCACAGTAAGTTCCAAGATGATCCTTAAATTTAATAGTTGAATCAGAGACTAAGAAAAAGAAGCTTTAATTTTGATGGCCTATATACTATTCCCCATTAAGGATGTAAATGTGCAACCATCTAATCCATAGTGACTCCCTCTCCAATAGGATATTACAAAGCATTTTGATCAACATAATTTTATTAATGTTCCAATAATGGTTAGCCCCATACTACCCTCCTCCTTTCTCTTACAAATCTATGTTTATTTGACTTGGCATAGTGACTACCTATACTTAGGTCCCCTATAAGAATCTTCTAGATAATTTCCCAATAGTATTGATGATTCCTTTTGCTAAAAGCATGTTAAAAGACCAATAGATATGTAGGGAATTCAACACTGACTTTGTAAGTCACAATCTACCTCCAAAGAAAAGAATTTTATTAGCCCATATATTCGACCTTCTCTTAATTTTCTCTACTAAAGGATGGCATTCAAAGAATTGTATCCTTCTACTACTAATAGGGAGTCCTCAGTAAGACAATCATGTTACCCATTTTTGTATTGCAGAGAAGGTAGGTCTTTTGCCCCAAAAAACCCAATTAAGGAGTTATCCCAATATCTGACTCCCTCTTCTAGATCCAAGGAGGCAATAACTCTTCAATTTTCAACTTTAGGAGGAAAATGTGTAATAATAGTTCAACATTTCCTCCTAGTACCTATTTCCAAGCTTTTTAGTGTTCAGCTTATTAGGGGGAGGATGGAGTCAAGGTTGTGCCTAATGGGGAGGCTAAAGGTGTCTAGGTTATGCCTAACGAGGAGTATGCAAAAGCCTGTGTTCCTGTGTTTTACCTGATAAGGGTAAAAGTGAAAATTCTTCCTTGACAGAGTCCTGTATAGTAGCTAATTTGGAGGTCTCTTATGTCTGAAAGAAAGGGACAAATTTGGCATAGGCCTAAAATATGGGTCCAATTTCTTGAAACAAAAATTCCAGATGCGGGAAAGCAAATGTGGAAGAGGAGAGACCAAAATTCCCTTAGTAAAGCTCTCCCCAATGAGGATAAACATTTACAAAAGCTGAAGTTGAAGAAGTAATGGAAAGGTTGGAAGGATGTTAGAAAAGAGATGGAAGAAGATTGAGTGGAGAGAAGCAGGGTTTAGTATCTGGGAGGCAAGCTTGGCATAAAGATAGGGTTGGATGGTTAGAGAGCACGTAGAGAATCTCTCTCTAGCCATCTTCTTTTAAGATTTTATTGCCACCAAAGAGTATATATTTTTGGAATAAAGATGAGCATTTTTTGGTAAATTATTTTAAATATTTGGACTTTAAAACTTGTATAAAAATTTTAATTTTAATTTTCTAATACTAGAGAAAATCATTTTAGATTTTATACATCTTTATTTTAAAATTGACAATGTTACTAAGTCTCTATAAATTGACGCATATATATTGTAATAGAAAACATATTTATAAGAAGATATAACTATTTGATAAAATTAGATAAAATTATTCTTCAACTTTGTACCCTTACTAGAATATCCATATTTAGGATTGAAGAAACAACCCTTTTCTTTGAAACTTTCTTAAACCATTACATGCAAGATAAAACCATCAAAATTTTCAAGTAAACAACACATGCAATATGTGAGTCTTGATAAATCCATGTTACCTATTAAAAAAGATAAGTTTTATGCTCATGTTTTTTTATTTATATTAATTGTATCTTTGGTCCTTACCATTATTTTATCTAGTTTGTACTTTTGATTAATTCCTACAGAGCTTCTTATGTTTTCTTATCTCACTATAAATGAGTTTTTAATGTATTCTTTTTATAATTTGTAGTTTTTAGTTTTTAATTTTGAGTTTATTGTATTTTAATGCTTTGCCATTGTTATGTATTTGATGTTTGTACGTGTGGGATAGGCTTCTTTTCATTTTTGCACTATTCTAACTTGAGATTTCTCTCTATACACTTGAATATCATATTTACATTAACATTTTTATGAATCCAATATGATGAGTTTAGTTAAATAAATTAACTTATTTGAAAAGATTTATATTGTATAAACTTATTCCACATTAATACCTGCACCATTTTCTTTTTCAATTTTTGCTCCTTTTGTTACAAAATTGAATTCCAAAATGATAACTTAAGTATCAAAAGATTATACTCAATAATGTTTTATACTCAACAAAAAATTATTTCTTTACTTATTTACAACTTTGTTATTTCCTATTGAAATTTATTATATTAAAATATTTTTCACATACTAACCTAATAAATTACTTAAATAAATTAATTGAAAAGAAAATATGAGCTCACATAGGTTGTTATAACTGCATTATGTGTGTTTTACATGATATTTTAATAGGTTGGTTACCATTTAGTTACAAATGAAAATGAAAGAGATGCATCTTAGATATAGCTTTCCGAAAGTTCACACCTTTTAATTAAAGGAACTTTATTTTTAAGATGTGTTCTGCTTATAATGTTATGATCACTAGTTTTAAAATATGATTTTTTTATTATTATGTTCATTAAATTGTGATGGTTCCTCGGCTTTTGTTATTTGGTAGTCTTAATTGAATATTTTTATTATTTTAGTATTCAATTATAATACTTGAATTTGGATATAATATTTTTATTATTTTAGTATTCAATTATAATACTTGAATTTGGATATAGACCTTATTTTGGATTATTGTGTGTTTATTTTGGATATAAATTTTTATGACCTGTAAATCTTGGTTTCTTTTCATAAGTTTAAATCTTACACATCTTTTCTTTTTTTAAAAACTAATGTCCTAACTTAATTTTATAGGTTTTAGAAGTAAGATATGTTAGAAAAGCATAAGTGAAAGGAAGACAAATATATTTGCTCACATCTTGTCAAATGTATGAATTAATTTATTTTATATAATCTTTAACCTTTTCATAATTTTTATTTCTATCTAAATGTCTTAAATTTATCGATCATATTATACTTTTATATATGCATATGGGATTAACATAAAATTTTATTTCGATGCATTTGGAGGAAACAACTAACAATGTCTTGTGAAATGGGACATAAGGTGAAAGAATTGGATGTAGGAACTAGTTTCTTATCCATGGTAGAACTTATTGAATGTTCTTTAAAATATAGACATCATCGTAACAATGAGTTATAAATACATAGGATAATTATTTGAAGTGATTAGGCCCCTTAGTATAACATATGATAAGGATATACTGCAAATAATTTTTAAAATAGAATTTTTTTTATGTGAATATGTTAAATTTTATTTTAACAGTAGGTATGATAAAGGGTTAAATAGAGTGGTTTGAGTGAAATAACTTGTGACATTGCATTTAATAAATTAGTTGAAGTGGATAGGGATAATAAGAATGAAGGTGATAAAACATATTAAGCATAATTAGATGGTGATAATGGTAGTAGTGTGTAGCGCCCCTTACCGTAGGGTACACACCGAGACGCCCATGGGTCGTTCCGACGCATAACCCACAACAAGGAAGTGCTACGATCGCGAACGATCACTAAACACTCACATGGCATCGATAAAATTAAACCGCATCATGCAATTCACTAAAATTTAAAATCATAATAATAATATTTCATTTCATAGCATCAATCCAAAAATATAGACAAGTCTATCAGTCCCCTGAAGTCTCAATACAATAATCCAAAAAAGAAACTGATAAAAACGTCTATACTAAGATCATCCCAAAAATCGACCCAGCTGACCGACCTGCGATCCATCGCTTCACTTGATCACGACTCGCATTTACAGAAAATCAATCACGGAGCTAAAATCCCATCGACGCAGTCTCTGAAAATATATTGCAATGTTGGGTGAGTTTGCGAACTCAATGAGAAACCATCATCGATGGTTCACCCAACTCATGCAAATACACATAATGTATATATATCGCATAGTCAAACATTAACACACATTGGAACACTAATGAACAATTTACACATTTATACTATGCCATAGCTCAGACATGTCACTTCACAATTATCACATATCACACGCATTCTCAATTTCACTACACAGTCAGGTGCACAATGTATGCAGATTCTCATTTTATGTCATTGTTGTGACTGAACGTTAACACTGTCCCGATTCGGGCACTTTTCACAAAGATCACATTTTCGGCAAATAGGAGAGCCCTCAGGGTATGCACTACTGCCCGCTCACATAAGGGATAGGAGAGCCCTCTGGGTATGCACTATTCCCTTTTTGGCCTTAGGCCCAATCACTGATAGTGAGCTTAAAGCTCTGATCACTAAGCTCCAGTCACAACTGTTTAAATTACCGCTGTTAATCATGCTAAGCATGCGCTAACACTTGCACAGTCGATCACATGTATCTCATTCAACTACACTTGTCATACTCAGAACATTTATTCACATTCTCAGAATATTCACTTATAATCTCAGTACATTTATCTCACAGCTATAAGCATTCACACTGGCATAATCACTAACATTTATCGCATTTAGCTCATTCATTTCACATTTGCGTCACTCACTTTGACAATTAATTCACACATTCATAGCACATATTATCACATAAAGATCGAGGAACCAACTAGGTTACTCACCTGTAACTTCCAAGCTACTGCCTGGAAGTCCCAGCAATATCCGTGGACTGACGATCTAACAGTGCCTCTATCACAATTCAAACAAATTCTCATCACTAAATACTCAATCAATTGAATTCACTGATGCACATGTCTCAATTTAAAATGATATAATGCATGATAATGATTTTTCCAGCGCTCTGATCCAATTCCGCTATCTCTCACTTCACAACCAAAATTCACTATTCACTCGGTCCATAATAACCCTCAATTTCATAATTCTCCAATTTAAACTCAAATTAGTCAACACAAAACCCTTAGGTTACACTAGGAACTAAAATTGATTCACTCTCGATAATCGCTATCTCGTTAATTAAAATTCGAACTCTCAATCTTTACCACAATCGTAAACCTCTTTCTCTAGTTCACAACGAATCAAGGATCATCTCAATTGGAGGTCTACATTAAAAGATACACCCTAAAAACCAATTTAATCCCATTCACAAATTCTATCCCTAGCCGCGGCTTATTGTCTCTCATGGCATGCATTGCGGACGCCGCTGGCGCAAGGGAACGTCGCCAAGCGAACATTCCTCTCACGTCTCGCCGCGACGTCCACATAGAAGCTCGTCATGCAGAAATCATCCGCCGCCACGACGCCTCTCTCAGCGCCACGAAAGCACGCTTTTCTCGCCATGTGTTTACTCAGACGTCATGACGCATGACCAAACTTCATCTTCTCCGATCGCTATTTCCGCCATTTTTACTTACTCAAACCTCCATTAAACACATTCAACTACCCTATCTAACACATTAAATACCATAAATGCCATAAACAACCATAAATACAACATTAAACACAATAAACTTACCAAAATCAAAGATCGATCGGTGCCCTAAAATCCGAAAATCTCTAACTTCTTTTCCTTCCTTCCACAACCACGATAAACCTCAAATAACTAGCTCAATCTCAACATCTCTCACTCTCCAGCAATTCCTCAATCACACTAAAAAGAAACCAACAAAATCTCTAAGGAAAACCACTCACACCGTCGACGGGAGAGAAGAGAAAGGAGGAGAAAATGTTTTCTCCAAATCAAACCTAACTCTTATATATAGGGTTTAATTTAAACCTCTAGATCAGAGGCCTCAATTCCATTTAATCTCAGTCTCTAAATTTCAATGGCTCATCACAAAAATTCTCAAACTCACAATTCTAAATTTTCCAAGCCATTTACCACTCACTTTCAGAACCGGAAACCAATCTATCAGTCTCTAAGACATTTTCCCGGTCCGAACTCATAACTCTAAAAATTTTGAAAAAATTCCTATAATTCCTCGAAAATGTAATACACTCGATCCCATACTCAATTCTCAATTTCCACTCCCAAAATTCAATTCTCACTCTAACTCAACTATACAACTCAATTATTCTTAAATTCTCAATCAAATCACAATTCTTCAGATTTAACTATTCAATTCAAATTATCGCTTAATTCTCAATAACTCAATAAATCATCTCTAGCATAATTATCTCAAAATTCACAATTCAACTCATAATCACAATTTAAAATGCTGGAACAATCATGAATGTATGTCACTATGTATGCATGTGCAATTGACTCATTTATCACTGATGCAGAGGCAAACTATACGTGCAATTCAATTATGAATGCACTCACTGCTCAATTCATCCAAATTACCGATATGCCCTCACATCGGTAACGGGATGTTACATAGTGACCCTAATTTCATTCATTATAAACTTTCTAAAACATAAGGTTAATTAGATGAAAATGTGTAACACTCATGTGATTATAAGTTTGTAGTTACGAGACAAAAAACAAGTCTAGAAATAAGGTTAGTTTTAGATATATTTTTCATAATGTTATAGATGGTGATATTATAAAGAAATAATATAACTTTTAGATTGGGAGCTGCAAATGAGGATATTGATAAACATAATATTATGTATAAAGATTCTATCAAGGCTATTGTAATTCCAAAACTAAATGAATCTAAATATTGGGAATTTCTAACCAAGAAGAAGGGAAAAGATCAAAGTTATTCGTATAATCCAAACACTTATCATAGGATGAAGTTCACTAGGTCACAGAAATCCAAAAAGCTAATTCAAAGATATACCATAGTAGGTATGTACAATATAAAGCATAAGATAATTTTGCAACAAAGATAGAGGCTTAGTGTTAAATTGGCTATTTATAAAGGGTGTATGGTAGTTGGTTTGGCTAACCATTAAGAAGACATTACTATAAAGACAATCAAGCATATATATAGGATACCCATGTGAAATAGATAACTCACATTTAATTGGCTTGCTAAAGAGTACTTGAACAAATTTAGAGGATTCCAAATTGAATATCAAATAAATGGTGGGTAATATGAATAAGAAATATGCTAATGTTATTACAAAAGTAAAATGTTAAAAAGTGGTTAGATTGAGAAAGTTAACATGGTCAATGAATCATCACTATACAAAGTTGTAGAGTTATGCAAATAAGCTTCAAATGAGTGATCTTAGGGACTGCTTATTATTAAGACTTAATTGGAAGGATAAAATTCAATTTTGTAAATGTTTTCTATCAATTTTAAAATTTGAGCATTGTTTTAATTGGTTATCGATAGATCATTGTTAGATGGATACTTCCTAATACATTCTTAAGTAGAT
This sequence comes from Erythroxylum novogranatense, assembly GCA_029891385.1. Taxonomy (NCBI): domain Eukaryota; kingdom Viridiplantae; phylum Streptophyta; class Magnoliopsida; order Malpighiales; family Erythroxylaceae; genus Erythroxylum; species Erythroxylum novogranatense. The sequence continues at coordinate 17,869,368 of CM057225.1, forward strand.
CATTATTAATAGCAATTGGATGTGATAGAAACTATCAAAGATTTCCTATTATTTAGGCATTAGTGAAAGGAGAAAATTATGTTTCATTGAGCTTTTTCTATGTTTATTTGCAGATAATATTGGTATGATTGATGGAAATGATGAAGTGATGAACATAAGGTCAGTAAATGCTAACTATTTATTAATAAAATTTACATTGTTATGCACACATTATGTTTGCATATAGTCTTATACTTATAACCATTACTTAATGCCAATTGTTGAATGGGTTTTTTGGTAAGGTCTTATATATACTGTCATTCATATTTTACATGATATGAAGCATCACAAATGTGCAATACATATGTATGAAAATGGGATTTAGAAACAAAAAATTTAAGTGCACAATACTCTATTTTAGAAGGTTGTTAAAAATACAACTGGATGGAAATTTAAGGAAATAATGGAATAAATGGAAGTGTTATTCGAGTAAGCATATATTGATTTTATGTCTAAGGAACGTGAGAAATTTTCCAAATCCTTTGTTAGTAAAAGACCAAAACACAAAAGTATACACAATAATATTGCAAAGATGTCTAATGGACATAATTATGAAGCAAGAATTAATGCATTAATTAAAATCCTTAATGACATTAGATATGAAGTTTACTTTTGCTTTTTTTTTGTTATTACCATATAATATTAATATATTAATATATTAAAACATTTGTTACACTTTTAATGTTGGACCCCACTGTCGGAGCCCAACATCGGTCGTGAGAGCGTGGCGGGAAACGTGCTGATTATACATGTTTAGAAAAGACCCGCGGAAGAGTAATGGGCCTACTGGAAAATATACTTGAAACCCGCTTTCATATGATTTAATAAACAAGGCTAAACATGTAAATTAACAGTTGAGAAAGGAGACCATCGGAAGTTCAATGGACCCATCGTGAAACTTTCATGCTTTAAAACAAACATATCTATAATTCATGCTCCAAAAGATGAGTTTCATAAAGCTTTACGAAGATCTCAAACAAATTACAACTTTGAATTCAAGAGCCAAAATATAAAACACTCTCGAACCAATGATACTTGAAATGAAACTAAAGTCTTGACTTCCAAAATATAACATTTATAAATAAACGAATAAAATGAAACCGAGTGTTGTTGACTCGTGACTCACTCGATCTCTTTCGTCACCTGAATGGGGGAGATTAGAGGGGGTGAGCTATAAAGCTCGTGGGAACATATTTATAATATAGTCATAAGCAAAAGTAATCAAAAATTTACTCATTATCGTGATACTTGTTGAAATCATAGTTATTGATCATGTATATGTCATTGAGCATGTATGATTCATAGCTTGAAAATGCTTAATTCTTGAACAATTCATGATGCATGTCACAAAACAAATCATAAACACATAACATAACACAATGGTTTGGGTTGTCCCTGGTTCGTGACGTACTACACATGCCATCGAAATGTTGATGTGTAGACGTAGTTTCGTGAGGGAATCCTTGTGAGAAACCATATGCCACAGTCGCGCAGGCGGGAGAAGCCTTTTTGTGAGTAAATGTGCACTTGACTATTCGTGAGGGACACCACAAACCCACATAATTATGCATGATTCGTATTCTTGTAAACTTGTTTGCCAAACTGGCACTTGCTTGTAAACTTGCTTGTATTCTTGCTTGTCATGTATTTCGTAAAACTTGAATTCATGTACTTGTATTCGTGAAAGGAGAACACTCCTTTGTGAAAATCTTGATATTAATCATGAATGCCAATCACATAGCAGAATATAGTCATTCATAATAGTATGTCTTGCAATCGTGGATGGTGCAATGTAAATGCATTAGATCTTGCTTGATTTGAACTAAAAAATGAGTAACTTATATACTTTATTATAAACATGAACCCACCTGATTTCCTTGCTTGTTCTAGCCTAGGAATGAGTTTCCTCTTGATCATCTTGCCTCTCTTGTTCTCCTAAAATAAGAACCAAAATTCCATTTAATAACTCGTGCTGAAACAATATTTCCATTCTTAACTTCCATACAAAATTCCATAGTCGTAGAAACTAATTCATAACTTCATCACTTCACAAAACTTGTAGATCTATGACTCTAGTTCACAACGCCTCAAAAATCACCCCAAAAGGACTTCTGTAGCAAAAGATATGATCAAAATACGAAAAATATCACTTGCTGGAAAAACTGGGCTCGCCGCGACGAGGCCCGCTCGTCGCGAAAGTCGCCTGGCACATCATGGCGCATGGCTCTGGCACGTCATGGCGCGGCCCTCTAACACACGTCGAGGCTTGCGGCCCTCTAACACACGACGCGACGCAGACGGAGCTTGCCTCCTAACCCGCTTCTGCCATTTTCAACCTTAAAAATCTTCCATTCTTCTACTACAACACATCTAAGCCATAAACCAAGTCATATACTACCATTCTGAACTTATTCTAGCACCAAAACATCAAAAACACAACAACTCATGCAAATCTACAAATCTTTTCCATAAACCCTAACTCCAACGATTTCTACTCATACAACCTATTCTAGGTTTCCAACCATCTCAAACATGGATAAAAGAGTTAATATTACCTTAAGGATGCTTGAAATCTGTCGAAAAACGCCTGAAACTAACTTCCTCTTCTTCTCCCTCACTCTGCCGACTCTCTTCTTCGTTCTTCTCTTCTATTTTTCTCTTCCTCTTTTCTTCTTTCTTTCTTTTCTTCTTTAATTTCTTAAACCTACAAACGTGGGCAAGGACTATAATGCCCTCCTATTCTTAGCCTTAAACTTCATAACTCAAGTGCCTTGACCATTTTGCCCTGAAACGTTTTTATTCTTTCAAATACTTATTCCATGCTAAACTCAAATAAATCCAAATTTTCCACTAATACTTTCAATAAAACCAAACTAGGCCATAAATCATAAATCAAAATAATTCATACTTAGTAACTTCAAGAAAAAAAAATTGGGGCCCAACATTTTTCCCCCTCTTAAAAGAATTTTCATCCTCGAAATTTACCTGAATCGTCGAAAAGACCTGGATACTTCTCTTTCATAGCGTCCAAAGGCTCCCACGTGGCTACTTCCACTGAATGGTTCCTCCACAGAACCTTAACTAGCTGAACTATCTTATTCCTGAGGACCTTTTCCTTGGTGTCCAAGATCTCTACTGGAATTTCCTCATAACTTAAGTCATCTCTCAACCGAATGTCCGAAACTCGAAAGACATGAGAAGGATCTGATCAGACTCTCCTCAAAGATGGAAACATGAAAGACGCCATGAATCTGAGATAACTCGTGGCAACGCCAACTCAGAACTAGTGGTCTGATTCTCTCAAGAATCTCATAAGGACCTACATATCTTGGACTCAACTTGGCTTTCTTGCCAAACCTCAATACTTCCTTCCAAGGAGATGTCTTGAGAAACACTTTCTCACCAACTTCATACTCCATCTCCTTCCGATGAGAATCAGTGTAACTCTTCATCCTATCCTGGGCTACCTTAAACCTCTGCTTAACTAGATTGACTTTATCCACAGTCATCTGAATTAACTCTGGTCCTACCAGTTTCCTCTCTCCTTCTTCATCCCAACATATAGGAGTTCTACACCTCCTTCCATACAATGCCTCATATGGAACAATTTGAATGCTCGAATGGTACGAATTATTATAAGCAAATTCGACCAATGGTAAATGCTCATCCCAAGCTCCCTTGAAATCCAACACACATGCCCTGAGCATTCCCTCAAGTGTCTGAATCGTCCTCTCAGATTGACCATCCGTCTGAGGGTGAAATGTCGTACTAAAATGCAGCTTAGTACCTAAAGCTTCTTGCAAGCTTCCCCAAAATCTCGATGTGAACTGAGGATCCCTGCCAGACACTATAGAATCTGGAATCCCATGCAACCTCACTACCTCATCAATGTACTTCCTGGCTAACACATGTAACTAATCACCGCTGATTGTTGAAATGGGCCGACTTCACAACCAATCCACTATAACCCATATGGCATCGTGCTTCCTACTAGTCTTAGGCAAACCCATCGAAAATCCATGGTTACTCTTTGCCACTTCCACTCGTGAATGGACAATGGCCTTAACTTGCTCAAGGCGCTGGTGTTCAAATTTGACTTGTCGACACACGAGACACTTATCGACATACTCGCTACATCCTCTTCATGCCTTTCCACCGAAATTCTCTCTCAAATCTCTCTACATCCTGGTGCTACCAGGTGCATGGCATAAGGCGATTGTGCCTCATCCAAAATCTCATCCTTAACTTCCTCCGCAGTCTCGAATACAAAGTCTATCCCCATCGTCATGAGTCCATCATCTCTCACTACTACCTCCAAACCTTACCATTCTGAATTTCCTCCCACGCTTGCTCAACTCAACTCGTGCTCGCAACTCCTTAATCTTCTCCCCGAGTACAGCCTTTACTCAAAATTAGCTAGAAGGCAATTTGTTCCTCCCGCTTCAAGCTTATCTTAAGCTTGGCCATCTCTTCCAATAAAGGAAGATACACCGTCTCGAACGTGAGCAATGGAAGACTTTCGCCAAAGCATCCGCCACTACATTCGCTTTGGCTCGATGGTACTCAATCAAAAATCATAATCCTTGAGTAACTCAATCCACCTTCTCTCGCCTCAAGTTCAACTCCTTCCGCTCAAGAAGTACTTGAGACTCTTGTGATCAAGAAAGATCCTTGTCCAACTCCATAAAGATAATGCCTCCAAATCTTCAAGGCAAAGATCATCGCCGCTAACTCCAAGTCATGAGTCGGTAATTCAACTCATACCGCTTAGTTGCCTTGAAGCATAAGCTATCACCCCGCCTCCTCCGCATCAATACACAACCTAGACCTTCCTCGAGGCATCACTATATATCAGATAGCCTCATCACCGTAAGGCAAAATCAGATTGGAGCACTTGTCACTGCGCTTGAGCTCCTCAAAGCTCTTCCGCACTCATCGGTCCAGATAAACTTCGATTCTTCCTCAATAGCTTGGTCATCGGAGCAGCTATCATAGAGAATCCTTTACAAACCTCCTCAGAGTAACCCGCCGCACCCGTAAAACTTATCACTTCGTCATTGCCTTAGGTGCATGCCAATTTACTATCGCTTCAACTTTCCTGATCCACATGAACACCATCCTGCGAAATCACATGTCCAAGGAAAGTCACCTCATGAAGCCAAAACTCACACTTGCTGAATTTGGCATAAAGCTCTCTCGCCCTAAGAGTCTGCAATACAATCCTGAGATGCTCCTCATGCTCTTCTTCACTCTTAGAATACACCAGAATGTCATCTATAAATACTATGACAAACTGATCCAGAAACTCCTTGAAAACCCTATTCATGAGATCCATGAAAGCAGCTGGAGCATTGGTCAAACCGAATGGCATAACAAAAAACTCATAATGCCTATAACGGGTCCTGAATGCTGTCTTGCTTACATCAGCCTTCTTGATTCTGAGCTGATGATAACCTGACCTGAGATCAATCTTGGAAAAGACCCGTGCTCCCTGCAGCTGATCAAACAGATCATCTATCCGTGGCAAATGATACTTGTTCTTAATTTTCACCTTGTTAAGCCTCCGATAGTCAATGCACATACGCCATGATCCATCCTTCTTCTTGAAAAACAAAACCGGAGCTTCCCAAGGAGACGAACTCGGCCTGACATACCCCTTCTCTAACAGTTCCTCCAACTGTTCCTCCCTAGAGGAGTACTAACAACTAAAAGCCTATCCAAAGGCACAAAACTCACACCATGCAATGCTATGCTCGCAGAAACAAAAGAGTGCGTGGAACCAGAATCAATCAAAACAACATCATTGAATCAAATAACTGAGCCATACCTGGATAATCTCAAAAGGGCTGCAGCTTCCTCCTCGGTCATGGCAAACACTCTTGCCGCGCCGACCCTTGGACTTCTTGAGGAGCAGCCTCCTTGCAGCCCAAGAGCGCCACCTCAAGAACAGCCCGGTTCTCACTATCTCGCACGCCTAGAGCTCAAACTACGACCCCTCTTGTCTCGGTGCTGGGACAATGTTTGTTCTATGTCCCTTCTCTCCGTGATCTCAAACAAACTCCAGTGATCTCGAGGCACTCTCCCGATGATGCTTCCCACATCGGTCACATAAGGGATAGTTGAACCACCTCGCCAGCTTCTACCTGCGGTGCTCCCACATTAGAGGCTTGCTTCGACATCGCCTCATCTCGCTTGTTCTCGGTAGCCCCACCGCTACCTACTTCACTCGATCGTAGTACTCCTCGTGCTCCTCAGCAATGGAGCACTAGTACCTTCCGAAAGTCTCGCTTTTGTTCTTCCTCTTCTTGTTTGTTTATTTCGATATTCTCCAGCTTCACCGAGAGCAAGATCCACCAACCGCCGGTAGTCACAAAATTATGGATCGTGACTTTCTCCCGATTCCCAAGTGAAGACCTCCTTCAAACTTCATGCACTTGTCTTCCTCATGCACAATGTTTGTTGCATATCGAGAAAGCATGTGAACTTCACTCATACTCGCCACACTCATGTCCCTCTACATGAGATTCAGAAATTTCCTAGTCTTCTCCACATAGACCCCGAGAGATACTTCTTCCTAACACTTCGACAAAGTCCCTCCATGCCAAAGACCAAGGAACAACCTCGATCGTGGGGCATCGATTCCCACCAATGCAGCATCATCTCCTCGCAACAAACCGATCAGATAATCCAAATTTTGTCCTCATCTAAGCATCTCATCCAACTAGACCCTCTCGGTCCTCTTCAACCAAGCTTCGCTTCTTCCGGATTCGTCGTCCCACCGAAATCAATGTACCCTAAACTTTCTGGAGCTTGTCATACCGCCCACCTCGCTTCACCGAGCTTCCCTCGACATCTGAGATCTCTTATCCATGACATACGTGAAAGCCTGAGCAAATCTTGAAAGAAACTCGGATCCAGGGGAGTTTCCTGAGGCATAGGAGGAGGCGGAGGAGGCACTTCGTCGCAAACTAGGTGCCTCTAAAATCGGAATGAATGTGTCTCGGATCCCGAGAAACATGGGATTCATCCGCACTCTCGACGAGAATGAGACCGAGTCATAGCTCCCGAGTTCTCCTTCGAGGTGGCATGTTCACTCTTGAATAGAAAACCATTGAAAACTTTAGTTCAAGTACGACAAATTTTCAAAGTATGCAAAAAAGCCCAATCGTAAAACAATGCAAGTAATTTCTTGAAAGCAAAGTCATGCAGCCCTAGATCAAAAACCTAGACGCTCTGATACCACAACATGTTGGACCCCACTGTCGGAGCCCAACATCGGTCGTGAGAGCGTATGGAAACGTACGATTATACATGTTTAGAAAAGACCCGCTAAGAGTAATGGCCCACTGGAAAATATACTTGAAACCCGCTTATATGATTTAATAAACAAGGCTAAACATGTAAATTAACAATGAGAAAGGAGACCATCTAAGTTCAATAGACCCATCGTGAAACTTTCATGCTTTAAAACAAACATATCTATAATTCATGCTCCAAAAGATTAGTTTCATAAAGCTTTACTTAAGATCTCAAACAAATTACAACTTTGAATTCAAGAGCCAAAATTATAAAACACTCTCGAACCAATGATACTTGAAATGAAACTAAAGTCTTGACTTCCAAAATATAACATTTATAAATAAACGAATAAATGAAACTGAGTATCGTCGCACTCGTGACTCACTCGATCTTTTGTTCACACCGAATGGGGAGATTAGAGGGTGAGCTATAAAGCTCGTGGAAACATATTTATAATATAGCCATAAGCAAAAGTAATCAAAAATTTACTCATTGTCGTGATACTTGTTGAAATCATAGTCATTGATCATGTATATGTCATTGAGCATGTATGATTCATAGCTTGAAAATGCTTAATTCTTGAACAATTCATGATGCATGTCACAAAACAATTCATAAACACATAACATAACATAATGGTTCGGTTGTCCTCGTTCAGGACGCATTACACATGCCATCGAAATGTTGATGTGTAGACGTAGTTTGTGAGGGAATCCTTGAGAAACTCGTGCCACAGTTAAGCAAAGGGAGAAACCTTTTCGTGAGTCAATGTGCACTTGACTATTCGTGAGGGACACCACAAACCCACATAATTATACATGATTCGTATTCTTGTAAACTTGTTCGCTAAACCGCACTTGCTTGTAAACTTGCTTCAGATTCTCGCTTGTCATGTATTTCAGAAAACTTGAATTCATGTACTTGTATTCGTGAAAGGAGAACACTCCTTTGTGAAAATCTTGATATTAATCATGAATGCCAATCACATAGCAGAATATAGTCATTCATAATAGTATGTCATGCAATCGTGGATGATGCAATGTAAATGCATTAGATCTTGCTTGATTTGAACTAAACAATGAGTAACTTATATACTTTATTATAAACATGAACCCACCTGATTTCCTTGCTTCTTCTAGCCTAGGAATGAGTTTCCTCTTGATCCTCTTGCCTCTCTTGTTCTCCTAAAATAAGAACCAAAATTTCATTTAATAACTCGTGCTGAAACAATATTTTCATTCTTAACTTCCATCCAAAATTCCATAGTCGTAGAAACTAATTCATAACTTTATCACTTCACAAAACTTGTAGATCTATGACTCTAGTTCACAACGCCTCAAAAATCACCCCAAAAGGACTTCTGTAGCAAAAGATATGATCAAAATACGAAAAATATCACTTGCTGAAAAATCGGGCTCGCCATGACGAAGGCTGGGTGGCACGTCATGGGCGTGGGCTTAAGACGTCATGACGCCATTTTCGACGCCATGACGCAGGCCTCACGACGCCTTAACGCATGGATGGGAGCTTGCCTCCTAACCCAGCTTCGCCATTTTCAACCTTAAAATCTTCCATTCTTCTACTACAACACATCTAAGCCATAAACCAAGTCATATACTACCATTCGAACTTATTCTAGCACCAAACATCAAAACACAACAACCCATGCAAATCTACAAATCTTTTCCATAAACCCTAACTCCAACGATTTCTACTCATACAACCTATTCTAGGTTTCCAACCATCTCAAACATGGATAAAAGAGTTAATCTTACCTTAAGGATGCTTGAAATCATTTAAAAACGCCTCAAACTAACTTCCTCTTCTTCTCCCTCACCGCCGACTCTTCTTCGCTCTTCTCTTCTATTTTCTCTTCCTCTTTTCTTCTTTCTTTCTTTCCTTCTTTAATTTCTTAAACCTACAAACATGGGCAAGGACTATAATGCCCTCCTATGCTTAACAGAACTTCATAACTCAAGTGCCTTCACCATTTTGCCTCAAACGCTTTTACTCTTTCAAACACTTATTCCATGCTAAACTCAAATAAATCCAAATTTTCCACTAATACTTTCAATAAAATCAAACTAGGCCATAAATCATAAATCAAAATAATTCATACTTAGTAACTTCAAGAAAACAAAAATTTGGGGCCCAACATTTAAAGTATTAATGATTACAATATTAGCAAGAAATGGGCACTGATGAGAATAATCTTGATAAAATTTATTTAAGAATAAAAAAATTAGAGCAAGTTATGATGGATAGTAGATTTTGTCAAACTAGGAGCGGTTGAAGTATAAAGTTTGAAAGATTCATTTTTATGGTGAACCTTACTACTAAAACAAATAGTTGTAGGCTTTAGTGGCTCAATGACATTTCATGTAGACATGTCATCTTTACTATAAGTAATGTTAGATTAAACCCTGAGGATATTAAACCCTGATGACCATATTAGTCATTATTTTAAGAAGGAAAAATATGTAACAGTATATATGATGTCTAATGAAACTTTAAATAGACCTAAGGTCTAAAAAAAAAGTGAACCATACCTTTATTCTACCACTCCATAAGAAAAAAAAATGCTAGGTACTCCATAAAAGTCAAGAAAAAAGGACACAAAGAGGGACTATTGTAACATTTCAGTTATGTTTATTCATTCTCATGTGATGCTTCAATTGTTTCTATATTCAATTTATTAAACATTAAGGCATTTACAATAGAAATGTGCAAAGAAGAAAAGGAAAAGTTGGAGAAATTTTTACAATAAAATTAAGAAGGAACATATACACATAGGTTAAGGGCAAAAAAGTAATTTGGAATATAATTCAGTAAGATTTGATTAAAAAATAGACGGATAAAAATGACTTCACATTTTAGTAGCACTAATGGAGTTAATTACATTTCCAATTTTAAAATCATGCATGGACTCTAAAAATATGTTATTTAGTATTTAAAAAGGTTGAAACATTTTTAAAACCCTTAAAAGTCATAATATTTGAAATAATTTGCCATTTTTTATCTTAAATGTTGGTATACCCTCTAGCATTATTTGTGAATCATTCAATTGATAAGGAAATGACTATAGATATATTTTCGCTGTAAAGGAATCCAAAAGTTATGTTTGTACTAATAAGAAGTTCCAATATTACACTCTCCTAATTATCCAATAGTTCTAAATTTTAAATTAAAAACAATAACTTATATTTTATCTTATTTTATTTATTAATTTGAATTCATGTTATGCCGAATTCAAATTTCTAGGCAAAGACAATGCAAGGCACCCGCCTAAGACACAAATTTTATGAAAAGAAAATAAAAAGCAAAAGGGCCCATTTAATTTTATTTTGTTTTTATAAAATTTTGATCTTCATAAAAGCAACAAAAGAGTCCATATTTTACCTCTTTGTTTTTTATAAGGATCTACTCTTAATTATCATAAAGAACAAAAGGCAAAATAGGACCTTTTTTTATTTACCTAGGACCTATAAAACGTCAAGACCGGCCTGATGTTATGAACTTACAAAACAATGTGTTTTAACTCTTTGAGAACTTGACTATTAGCATAACCTTTTGTAACCTTAATGATTGATAATATTATCAATCTTAGTTGAATTTGAAATAACTTTTATTTAATAAAATTCTATCATGATCAATTAATTCCTTCTCGTTTAAAGAAGCTAAGAATTTAAATATCTTTATATTATTTTAGATACTTTGTATGTTTGTATCATATGATTTTTTTTATTTTGAAAATGTTATAAACTTTAACTTCAAAAAGTAACTACTATTGTTCCATTAGAATTTGCATATGCACCACGAAAGTTGACGGCGTACCTGCATTATATATACATCTTATTCTTCAAAATAATCCAACACAATTTTGATTGGTTGAAGTGAAATGAAATAATGTGGAATAAAAGATACAACAGTTCTATTAAAAGCAATTATTTCTTCTTTCAACTAGTCTTACGTAAAATATGACGATAAAAATAATTATTGATGTATTATATATTAACATTTAAAATTTTAAAATATTAACAACTTACCAATATACATTATTTTTAAATTTCCATTTACTACATTTTAGTAAAATGTTTACTATATAAAATTTGAGAAATTTAAGTATAAATCGTGCCTTCTTATTTTTTATTAATTAGGATATCCCTAAAATTACAATGTAGAAGAGTGTTGTTAAAAGATGTAAGGTGTAGCTAGGCTAAACAAGCATAAGTTGTCTTGGGAATGGGTAATGTAAACGACCTAGCCTTCTACTTCCCTCTTTAACACATTTTCATTAACGAATGATTATTATAAATGCGAAACATTCGTCTCTCAAGTTAGAAAGATGGCCCACAAACACGTGATGTAAGGCTCTAAGAGAAAAATCGGTGCCTGCGGTCTTTTCTCAAGATTCACCATACCAGCGAAAGCAACCAAACCACTATCTATATATATGTTAATGAACAATTTTGGTAGATGAAGATATATATATATCATTCAAAAGCAGGACACTGTATGATATAACAACCAATATGATAAGTAACCGTATATATATATCATCCAAGACCAACCCCCTCGAAATTTCTATCTATTCATCTAACAACCCAATGGTTGTCTGGATGAGTTAAGGTCAAGTCAAGTGAAATGAATTATAGTCTTCTAAAGTTAGTGTGAATGCTATGTTCCTTTGTCCTTTGCACGATTAAAATATGAGCAAGTGAGCTTTTGATTCCGGTGGGACCAACATTTATTTATTTATTCAAAATTACATGTTCCCCACTCCCCAGCATAGATTTTGCAGATCTCGTGATAGAGTATAGTAAGTTGGCGATGCATTAATTTTAGAAACTCTTTTAAAAAGTTATTCTTGCAGCCCACAATTTTTGAAAAGAAAGCCGTTGTGTACATTAAGGCAAAACGAAAAAAAAACAAAGATTGTTTCCACACACGCTTGGGTTGATCGAAGAGGGTCCTAAGTCCCGTCTTTAGCAAGTAGCAACTTTATTTGCTTTCCTCTTCAGGCGGTTTTTTCTGATTTGAAACGATAAAAGTGCACGACTCCTTCTGGCTAAGTTACATAACTGGGTTATTCTTGTACATATGGGTCCAATTGTTCCCCAAGTGTGTACAGGCTATTAACTTGTACAGGCTAATCACAACTCATGTCTTAATTAATCGCACGATTTTCATTTGTCTAGTTGCATATAAAAAAGGTGATTCGAGAGGCTAATCGGGTTGTCACCCCGACGAGCCTTCCTTGCTTTTGGCGATATTCACGCCGCTTATCACGTAAGTAGAGACGATGGATTTCAATTGAACGCACTGTCACCTGTAATCCGCAGTAACTAATCGGCGCCACCGCGTACCGACTTCCGCACCACGCCTGTAACCACGCAGATAAGCCAAAGGGCGATGAATCCCGACATAGCCGCCGCTGCGCCTCGCGATGCAACGATCGGCTTGCGCTACTCGCACTCGCCACCGCACTACACATCTCCCGCAGACGAGTCTTTCAATCCTAACGATCAATCGCGCCTCAAGCTCGAGCAAGAAGAATGAAGTGGCGTGGAGGATAACGTCATGCACCATGCAACCCCAATCTCCAAGATCGATTAGGTGCATCCTCCTCCGTCCACACACGCCGCCCCGAGCCGGGAAATGATAAGAGGCAATGAGTCAGTGATTCGCCAGACATCGTAGTCAAGAATCAAAGATAAAGAATAGCCGTCTGCAAGTACCAAATTACCGACAATTCAAATTTTAACAACCGATCACCGCCAGATGAAACCCTTAGAAAAATCGCGATGATCGGACTCACGTACTACGAAGCTCATTCAGACGCCTGACGGCGCAATACAACTCTCCTTCATTCCGGACATTTTGATAACCTCCCAAAGACCCACAGAAAGATACCGAATTTCGAGAAATACACCGAAGACCGAATCTTTAGACTACATGCAGATTTCCAGCCCACGATGAGCCTACACTGTGGTCCCTGGATGCTATTCAGTTGTAAGGCCTTCAGACGGCTTTCAAAAGGGAGCTCATGATGTTTCAACAACCTACCCCGGTCAGATTACATGTTTCGAGGACTTCTGTGTCGCTTCTTCCCGAATCGGGTCACCACTAGTAAGCTTAATCGCAGAAGACGGCTTGAGGTGATGCAACTCACCCAAGGAAGGAATGAGAGTTTACGGAGTTCATCACTTGGCTCAACAACGAGGCCGAGGTACCGATCTCACCGCTTCGCCTATGCTAGCCGACTTATGAGCAATACGAGGGACGAGGAGTTCAAGAAGTCGTTAGCCTCGATCAACCTCGCTTTCTCAGAAATAAGAAGTCGGGATAGGTATATTCAAGCCAAGAAGTGCTGAAAACACAAGACGTCGGACGGAAGATCGTCATTAACGATAGATGCAACCCGCATAAGCTGGCAAAAAGCTACCGAATCGAAAAGGCCACCGATCGACAAGGATATCACTAAGAGTTCACCCCGCTAAACAGTCGATGTCAAGTACTAGCGCCGTTAGAGCGGACGGGAAACTATCAAAGAGCCCGAAGAATGAAGACCCCGTGACAAGGACAGAACCCCAATTTATACCGCTGCTTCCACAGAGAGGTCGGTCATGATACGGAAAACTCCGTCATGTTGAAAAAGAGATTGAGCTCCTCATTCAAAAGTGAGGTTAGCCGATTCGTGAAACACGAACGAAACGCCGATCGCAGGACCGGCGGTCGATTACAGCGCCACCCCAAGATGTAACGATAGGAATGATGGGGTAGGCAGAGTACTAATACGATAACCGCCGAGAAAACAGAGGGCGGTCAAGGAAAGAAACGAGGAAATGCCAAACAGCAAAATGACCGATCGAATCGGAGTTATTAACACGATATTCGTGGAAATGCAGCAGGGATCCACCGTTAAAGGCGTAAAACGACACGCCAAAATAGTCGGCGATTTACACTCCCATCAAAAACCGAAGGAGAACGATTAATGATCTCTTTCAATGAGTCGACCTAAATGGAGTACATTGCCTCACGATGACGCCTCGTCAGAATCTCAACATGGACGGTTACGAGGTGAAGGGTGATGATTGACACGGCGCTTGGTCGACTTGCTATACTATGAAGCCTTCAAGCAAATGGGGTACCAAGAGCGGCTTTTACCTACGGACGGCCCCATCAAAGGAATAACCAAGGCCAAGATACCCGTCGCCGGTCTATCTCGAAGTAAAGTTTGGGCGTAAGTCATGCCATAGAAAGGGACGGAGTTCCTAGTCGAAGTTCCGGGGCATACAATGCAATAATTGGAGAGCTACTCAAATGCCCTCGTGGTCATTGCCTCCACATACTACCAGTTATGAAGTTCCCGACGCCCATGGAATCGGAGTCGCTGGGGTCGCAGAAAATCGCCGAATATTATTTGCAAAACCAAGACCCTGTAAGGGCGGTAAGGTCGACGAGCTCTCTTGACGGAGAGCCGACGAAGAGATGGACAGATGAATCCAAAGGAAGAGACGAACGGGTCATACCGATGAAGCCGAATTCTAAGTTCACAAATCTAGGTTCCGAAGCTGTAAGAACTCTAGCTAGAGAAATCACCGATTGTTTGGTGGAAAACAGATCGGTTATTGGTACCGAGCGACATGCCCGCATTTCTGGACAACAGATGTCACTCCTCAGATTCGCATGACCGCAGTTCGATCGATGTGTAAGCGGCGGCATAGTAAGGAGCGCCAGGTGATCAAGAAGGAAGTATGGTTGCTTGAGCGGGTTCATAAGAGAAGTCAAATATCCCAATAGCTCGCTAACGTGGTCTTAGTAAAAAGAAGAACGGAAATGGAGGATGTATAGACTTCATCGATCCGAACAAAGCATGTCCAAAAGACAGCTTCCCATTGTCAAGATCGACCAGCTTAGTAGATTCTACCTCGTACACTAATCGCCAGCTTCGGACGCCTTTCTGCCATCATCGATCCGTATGAGTCTAGAAGACGAAGAAAGACCGCTTCATAACCACCAAGGCACATATCGCTACTGTAATGCCCTTCGCTTGAAGAACGCGGGCGACCTACCAACGACTCTCAAGCATGGAGGTCTTTAAAAATGATCGGTCGACGGTCAAAGCATACGAGATGATATGGTGGTCAAAAGTACGACGGCCGAGGAGCATGTGAAGATCTCATGAAGTCTTCCGCACTCAATAAATTTCGATGAAGCTAAACCCTAAAAATGTGTGTTCGGTGGCATCCGAAAATTCGGGTTTATGATCACTCAATGGGAATCGGGTTAATCCAGAAAAGATCGAGGCCATCATACGATGCCTTCGCCACAATGCTTGAAGGATGTTCGATATTAGCCGGTCGGATAATCTCACCGAAAGGTGTTCATTTCCAGATTGGGGGATAAGTGCCTCCCATTTTTCAAAGTGCTGAGGAAAGCGAATGTGACTCAATTCCGATGGCTAACGAAAAGCGAACAAGCTTTTCAAAGACTTAAAGCAAGATTTGTCAGCCCGCTAATCCTACAAAGCCCTAGAGACGAGAGAACTCGGGTTATATATGGCGTTACCGAGGATCGATCAACAAGGTGCTAATTCGGTCGGAGGGGAATGAACAACACCCTATCTACTACGTTAGCAAAGTGTTAACCGGACCGGAAACACGATACACGCCTATAGAGAAGATGGCCTCTCCTCGATAATAAAGCAGTTCAAGTCGAGGCCTTATTTCCAAAGTCACACCATCGAGGTATGGACCACCAAATTCTCAGTGCGTTGCCTTCAAAAGCTCAAACCTCGGTCATTGATTAAGTGGGCGAGAATCGGGTGAATTTGACATACAATACAAGCCCCGCACAACTATTAAGGCACAGATACTAGCAGATTTCATCGCGAGATGAGCCAACCAAGCTCGGAGGAAGAGCGCCTCGCCGGAGCCTCGTTTGTCGATGGCTCGCCCAATGCCGAGGGATGCGAGCAGAGTTGTACCGATCAGCCCAACGTGGAAGAAAAAGTAGAGTACGCCCGACTAGAATTCAAAGCCCAATAACGAGGTGGAATATGAGGCCTTGATAGTCGGCTCCAACTCGCAAGGAGATGGAAGTGAAGCACCTAAAGATATACAAGGATAGCCGTGGTACGGTCAAGTTAATGGCATTACGAGGCCAAGGGAACCACATGATCAAATACCGGAGTTAGTCAAGCAGAACCGAGCAATTTCGACAAGATTCGATCAATGTAATAGAACGAGCTCGTAATGCCAAGGTCGATGCGCTTCCAAAATGGCTTCCGACCGTGATGCTAAAATAATATTCGTCGAACGACTGGATCGACCTAGCATTCAAGACCGAGGAAGTTCTCAAAGTAAATTCGATCAACTGGCTGACAGTAACCGATCATGCGGTACTTTTGGAAGGAAGACAACCGAAGACTAATTAGCGTACCAAGAAGTTAAGGATAAAGGCAAATAATACACGGTTGTCAATGACTCTCTATATAGGCGGTTCACGACCGCCGCCTTCGATGTTTGAATGAAGAAGAAGCCGAAAGGTGCAATGGTCAAGTCCACGAAGGATGTGCGTAAATCACGTAGAGGCGTAATGTCGCTCACCGGCTGATTAGACAAGGCTACTACCGGTCGACAATGAGAAGAGACTATCAAGAGAGGTCGACCGATGCTAAGCCCGCCAAAAAACAGAATCTGTCTCACCACCGACCGAGAGGATGAAAATTGTAAGTCACCCTATCCTTTCGCCTAATGGGGAATGGATATATCGGGTCTTTCCTCTCGGTCCCGACAAAAGAAATTTTTGATAAGAGCGAGTAGAATATTTTACTAAGTGGGTGGAAGCGTAATCTGCTACAATCACCGAGGGAAGGTTGAAAACTTTGTGAAGAAAAATATACTTTGTCGCTCGGATGCCCATGGTATTGGTTACAGATAATGGTCGGCGCTTGACAACGCCAAGTTCGAGAGACTTCGTGGACCGATCAAGATCAAGCTACAATCGACCAAGATCCCATCCGCAAAACAACGGTCTCATGGAGAACACCAATAAAAGATAATGAACGCTCAAGAAGCGCTGGATGGCCGAAAGACCAGGTGGAAGAAGTAGATGAAGTTTCAGGCATATAGAACCACACCGAACGGAGCCACGGGAAACTCCATTCGAATGACCTTCGGCTAAGCCCGGTTCCAGTAGGGCAAAGATTGCACAATCGTAGGGTGTCGGCTCACAAAAAGAACGGAATGATGAAGCCCGCAGAGAGAGCTCGCTCTCCTTAGCGAGGATAGAGAAAGGCACCGCTTGCTCAGAGGCCATCAGCAAAAGGTGACCAGTGTTCTATAATGTATGGTCAAACCGAGCAATGTAAAGGTAGGTGGATACGCCCCACTAAAAGCCGAGGCGGTGAAAACATCCCGAAAACTCGCAGATGTGGGAAGGACCCTATCGAGTGGTTAAACAAGTCGGCACGGTTCCTACATCCTAAGCGATGAGAAAGGGAAGATTCTACCGAGGCCTGGAACTCCTGCAATTTGAAGGCTTTTTACCAATAGATAAGTTATATTTTGTCAATTCTTCCTTATTATTCCCTTTGTATACATGTGGTACCTTTTTCCCGTCCCCCCCAGATAGGTTTTTAATGGCCCACGCCTCGTTATCATTAATAAAGGGTTACGATTTCTTGGCAACAAAGAGTTATATCGCAGAGTAGAAAGTCCAATCAATCGCCCGACATTTTACATAGATCGACTTACGGTCGGCTCGGTCGCCGAGACAAGATCCTCGACCTCGCCATCGCCATCGCCCAAGATTTTACATAGATCGACTACGGTCGGTCGGGTCGCCGAGACAAGATCCTCGACCTCGCCATCGCCATCGCCTCTAAGATTTTACATAGATCGATTACGGCCGGTCGGGTCACCGAGACAAGATCCTCGGACCTCGCCATCGCCATCGCCATCGCCCGGTATTTTACATAGATCGACTACGGTTGGTCGGGTCATCGAGACAAGATCCTCGACCTCGCCATCGCCATCGCCCGCATTTTACATAGATCGACTACGGTTTTCGGCCGCCAAGACAAGATCCTCGACCTCGCCATCGCCATCGCCTAAGATTTTACATAGATCGACTACGGTCGGTCGGTCGTCGAGACAAGATCCTGACCTCGCCATCGCCATTGCCCGGCATTTTACATTGATCAACTACGATCGGTTGGGTCGCCAAGTCTAGGCTGGGACCTCGCCGCATCGACATAATCGATCGCGGTCGATCGGTTCAAACCGGTCGATCACGAGCTACTCCACCAAAACTCAACATACATAGAAAGTAAAGAGCATAAACATGGAAAAAGACAACGAACGAAGCAAAGGTAAAGTTCATTGATTTTCTTTGCCCCGGTCACAAGCCCCACCAGTGAGCTCTACAATCGGGGAGAAGGGGCTATGAACAGAGGAGGAGAAGGAGAATAACTGGGAATACACGGGAAGCCCTAATCGGGAGGAAGAGTCGGCGATAAAGCATCATCATGAGGAAGCTCGTCCTCCTCGAATCGAGCTAAGGTCCAGCTCTCAATCGACGGTCCCCTGGCCTTCCGCGACCTCTCCTTCACTTCCTCCAAAGAAAGGTCAAGAGCGGCAGAAGCAACGGCTCGGCGAACGATCAAACGAAGGATCGTCCACCCTCAGAATGCAAAGTCATAACAATTCTTCAAGATCATGAGGGTCAGTCGCAGAATACCCAAGCACTCGCCCTGCAAGAACCGCCTCGCCATCGCAGATCGCCGACCTTTTGTTCCTTCACCGAGGCTTGTATCCTCCTTAGCGATCCTCGGTCCGGGCATGATCTTGAGGGCCTTGGCATGATCTCGAGGGCTTTCTCCTTTAGCACTCTCTCCGACTCCCACCGCCTCGAAAATCGTGATACTTCCTCGAGATAGCTTGGTCCTTCCGCCATCGCTACCTTTGGAGCTCCTCCTTTGTGAGCTGAGCTCGCAAGGCGCGCATCTCTTCCTCCCCCGTGTCAACTTGGGCCTTCAAAACGCTGGCCGCCTCCTCCCGAATCTTCTTCTCCTCCTCCAAAGAAGAATTTTGAGCTTTGAGAAGGTCCCTCTCCTCTTCTACCTTTGAAAGCTCGTCCTTCAAGCGCTCAGACCGCTCTCGAAGTCCTGAACTCACGGTCCGTAACGCCCAAACGCTGCACCGTCTCGAATGACATCATCGAACTCCTCAGGCAAGTACGCAGGAGTAGGGACCCCATTTCCTTATTGCCCCTCTGGTCAAACTTCTCCCCGTCCACAGGAGGAGTAATCCTTTCCAAGATGTGACGGACAACGCCGATATCAGTAGTTGTGGAATCCCTGGGCAGCTTGATCAGAGATTCCCACAACCCGACGTCACACGCTACTTCCTTTCCTTTGAGTTGGCTTCAAGGACGGGAGATTGCTCACCATCAAGGACAAATACCGCCAAAGGGCAAAGAGATCGGCCGCCACCGGGAACTGGAGATTGGTCGCTGACTCATGCGGCCCTCCTCCTCTTCAGAGGCCGCTCAACCTCCTCCTCCTCCTCGACTACAACAATGCTCGATCAAAGGGCGACTACAAAGAAAGCGCCGCCAATGGTTCGAGACGGCCAGAGAATACGCCATGGGGTAGCGATCGGTCGAGCGACCATCGAATCGCCTCTCGTCTGTCAGCCTCGACCTCGGCCTCCCAAGGCCCTCGCGACTGACGCTACTCTTTATGGATTTGGGGCGCCGAGAATGTGTTAACTCTGACCATAGCTGCACAAACAAGTGGAAACAGTTAGAAATCAATCCAAAACCTACTAACAACGAAGATAAATCAACCACGAGAGGTCAACCAAAGTGGGCCTCCTCTCCTAGCCCACCAACTACGGCGGGGTCAATCAAGAGAGTCAGCGAGGCCCCCGCCATACCCCGAGATGAGCCGAAAGAAGTTATACGGGCCGAGCCTTTATATCGGCCCATTACCTCTCGCCTTCCCTAGAAAGCGATAGGCTTGTTGAGTCATTCCACCGCCATTGGGATACCTCCACGGCTGGGACACTAAGAAGACCCCGGGCTTCACAAAGAAGTATTTTGTCCGCTAGCAAGAATTTTACCGGACGTCCTACCGGGCGATACCGCATCCTTGTACATCGTGAAGGATGCCACCCCAGAGCTTCGACTCGACTCATCCTTAAAAATGGCGCAGATGTTAACCGAGGCGACAGCCAAATTGGTGGCACAACAAAGACGAGTCCATTAATGAAACGCCACCCATTCGGAGGGATCCGACTAGGCCGCAATTGGAAATCAAGACACACTTCATCCACGATCGACAGACGTATGGCGCCTCAAGCCTCGATCGAGAAGAAATATTCAGAGATCGGCCATCCACCCGCCTCGGTTGCTTCCAATTCCCTCATTCTCGGCCAACCTGGCTCCCATCCGTGGGATACTATTCCTATGATGATCCGCGCGCAAATCCGCAGACATCCTCGACGCACCTTTCGCGCCTTTACTATCAAATTTCTTTCCGCTCCTTGTTGTAATTTCTTCAACATCCTCGCCTTTGACATCATTGCCGCCTCACCCATAACTTCGACGACGACCTCCGCCGCCAGAATCCGCCAATAAACCTCACTCCGAGAACCGCTAGACGACATGTTTTCTAAGAGGAATTTAGAAGATGAGAATGAAGGAGGAACGCATCTATTCAATGGTAGGAAATCGAAACTCGAGCAATGCTCAAACAACTTCTCGAAATAAGAATAAGCAAGAATGTAAGCAAGAACAGGAGAAAGCAAAGGAAAGCAAGAAGACGGCAAGAATGAAATAAGCTTCAAGAAAGCAAACCGTCTGTCGACTCGATACTTATAGAGGCTACGTCAACCACGATCCAACCAAGCCCGACACGCGGAACACATCCGAGCTATCCCGGACACGCCAGACGATCTAAACGGAGGCAAATCAGGGTTACTCAATTCGAAGGGCGCGAATAAATGAAAAGACATTCGGGACAAATGGTAACGGCCATAAAGACGATACGCTTCCAATTCGAAATCGCCGACGGCGCATCGTCACAAATCATAAATGCCTCAAATGCCTTCACGCTACCACTAATGTAGACAACATCGTCATCCGACCAATTAAAACTACCCGGCTGTTCCATGACCGGCTATCACAACATCGCCCAACCGATCGCTTATTCCACTTAGCCGATCGACAGACGGCTATATCACAAGGCTCGACCGATCGACCTAACCCCGAGTCGCCTAATGACCGGCTACAAAACTCTCTGATACTCCCTCGACCCTTCTCTTCGCCGCACTCGAGGAGTAGGGGGCTTATGGTCGGTCGGCCATTCCTGCTCTGACCAATCAAGATTAATTGTGGGCGATCGGCTGCTCATCGAAGATCAACTCTAAGGCCAAAGCCCACTTTACTCCCCTACCCATTAGCGTAAGGAGATCTCCCACGCAGACACGTAATAAGACCTAAACTCGACATTACTATCAGATATAAGGTATTATTCTCCCATAATTCGTATGCGATCATAACCTAATTCGCTTTCTCCAATTCATCAATCCTTCCTACACCAAAGCTTACTTGAGCCTCTGAGAGGCTAATCGGTTGTCACCCCGACGAGCCTTCCTTGTTTTGCAAGTATATTCACGCTGCTCATCATGTATGGTAAGACGATGGATTTCAATGGAACGCACTGCTCAAATGTAATCCGTGTAACCACATTACTTTTTTAATTTTATTCCATTACACTATTATTTATCTTATGAAACATTGTTTTAACATTTCTTAAATGAAAAATTATAAATTTACTCTATACTTTTATTTTGATATAAATTGAGGTTGCATGCCACATCACAAGAAGGATAGATATAATAATTTGGTATACTTTAAAGAAACTCTCGATAACATATTAACAATCTCACAAATTCACACTAGTTTATAATGTTATGATCACTAGTTTTAAGATATGATTTTTATTATTATGTTCATTAAATTGTGATGGTTCCTCGCTTTTGTTTATTTGGTAGTCTTAAATTGAATAATTTCATTATTTTAGTATTCAATTATAATACTTGAATTTGGATATAGACCTTATTTTGGATTATCAGTGTGTTTATTTTGGATATAAATTTTATGACCTCAGAATCTTGGTTTCTTTTCGTAAGTTTAAATCTTACGATCTTTTCTTTTTTCTTAAACTAATTTCCTAACTTAATTTTATAGGTTTTAGAAGTAAGATATGTTAGAAAAGCATAAGTGAAAGGAAGACAAATATATTTGCTCACATCTTGTCAAATGTATGAATTAATTTATTTTATATAATCTTTAACCTTTTTCATAATTTTTATTTCTATCTAAATGACTTAAATTTATCGGATCATATTATACTTTTATATATGCATATGGGATTAACATAAAATTTTATTTCGATGCATTTTGAGGAAACAACTAACAATGTCTTGTGAAATGGGACATAAGGTGAAACAATTGGATGTAGGAACTAGTTTCTTATCCATGGTAGAACTTATTGAATGTTCTTTAAAATATAGACATCATCGTAAGGATGAGATATAAATACATAGGAAAATTATTTTAAGTGATTAGGCCCTTAGTATAACATATGATAAGGATATACTGCAAATAATTTTAAAATAGAATCTTTTTATATGAATATGTTAAATTTTATTTTAACAAGAGGTATGATAAAGGGTTAAATAGAATGGTTTGAGTGAAATAACTTGTGACGTTGCATTTAATAAATTAGTCAAGTGGATAGGATAATAAAAATGAAGGTGATAAAACATATTAAGCATAATTAGATGGTGATAATGGTAGAGTGACCCTAATTTCATTCATTATAAGCTTTCTAAAACATAAGGTCAATTAGATGAAAATGTGTAACACTCATGTGATGATAAGTTTGTAGTTACAAGACAAAAAAGAAGTCTAGAAATAAGGTTAGTTTTAGATATATTTTCATAATGTTATAGATGGTGATATTATATAGAAATAATATAACTTTTAGATCGGGAGCTGTAAACGAGGATATTGATAAACATAATATTATGTATAAAGATTCTATCAAGGCTATTGTAATTCCAAAATTAAATGAATCTAAAGATTGGGAATTTCTAAACAAGAAGAAGGAAAAGATCAAAGTTTTTGTATAATCCAAACACTTATCATAGGATGAAGTTCACTAGGTCACGTAAATCCAAAAGCTAATTCAAAGATATACCATAGTAGGTATGTACAATATAAAGCATAAGATAATTTTGCAACAAAGATAGAGGCTTAGTGTTAAATTGGCTATTTATAAAGGGTGTATGGTAGTTGGTTTGGCTAACCATTAAGAAGACATTACTATAAAGACAATCAAGCATATATATAGGATACCCATGTGAAATAGATAACTCACATTTAATTGGCTTGCTAAAGAGTACTTGAACAAATTTAGAGGATTCCAAATTGGAATATCAAATAAATGGTGGGTAATATGAATAAGAAATATGCTAATGTTATTACAAAAGTAAAATGTTAAAAGTGGTTAGCATTGAGAAAGTTAACATGGTCAATGAATCATCACTATACAAAGTTGTAGAGTTATGAAAATAAGCTTCAAATGAGTGATCTTAGTGGATCTGCTTATTATTAAGACTTAATTGGAAGGATAAAATTCAATTTTGTAAATATTTTCTATCAATTTTAAAATTTGAGCATTGTTTTTAATTGGTTATCGGTAGATCATTGTTAGATGGATACTTCCTGAATACATTCTTAAGTAGATCATTATTAATAGCAATTGGATGTGATAGAAACTATCAAAGATTTCTATTATTTAGGCATTAGTGAAAGGAGAAAATTATGTTTCATCGAGCTTTTTCTATGTTTATTTGCAGATAACATTGGTATGATTGATGGAAATGATTAAGTGATCAACATAAGGTCAGTAAATGCTAACAATTTATTAATAAAATTTACATTGTTATGCACACATTATGTTTGTATATAGTCTTATAGTTATAACCATTACTTAATGCCAACTGTTGAATGGGTTTTTTGGTAAGGTCTTATATATACTGTCATTCATATTTTTCCTAATATCAAGCATCACAAATGTGCAATACATATGTATGAAAATGGGATTTAGAAACAAAAAATTTAAGTGCACAAGACTCTATTTTAGAAGGTTGTTAAAAGTACAACCGGATGGAAATTTAAAGAAATAATGGAATAAATGGAAGTGTTATTCGAGTAAGCATATATTGATTTTATGTCTAAGGAATTTGAGAAATTTTCCAAATCCTTTGTTAGTAAAAGACCAAAACACAAATGTATGCACAATAATATTGCAAAGATGTCTAATGGACATAATTATGAAGCAAGAATTAATGCATTAATTAAAATCCTTAATGACATTAGATATGATGTTTACTTTGCTTTTTTGTTATTACCATATAATATTAATATATTAAAATGTTTGTTACACTTTTAAAGTATTAATGATTACAATATTAGCAAGAAATGGGCAATCGATGAGAATAATCTTAATAAAATTTATTTAAGAATAAAAAATTAGAGCAAGTTATGATGGATAGTAGATTTTGTCAAACTAGAGCTATTGAAGTATAAAGTTTGAAAGATTCATTTTATGGTGAACCTTACTACTAAAACAAATAGTTGTAGGCTTTAGTGGCTCAATAACATTTCATGTAAACATGTCATCTTTACTAGTAAGTTATGTTAGATTAAACCCTAAGGATATTAAACCTCGATGACCATATTAGTCATTATTTTAAGAAGGGCAAATATGTAACAAAGATATATGATGTCTCATCAAACTTTAAATAGATCTAAGGTCTGAAAAAAAAGTGAACCATACCTTTATTCCACCACTCCATAAGAAAAAAATGCTAGGTACTCCATAAAAGTCAAGAAAAAAGGACACAAAGAGGAACTATTGTAACATTTCAGTTATGTTTATTCATTCTCATGTGATGCTTCAATTGTTTCCATATTCAATTTATTAAATATTAAGGCATTTACAATAGAAATGTGCAAAGAAGAAAAGGAAAAGTTGGAGAAATTTTACAATAAAATTAAGAAGGAACATATACACATAAGTTAAGGGCAAACAAGTAATTTGGAATATAATTTAGTAAGATTTGATTAAAAAATAGACAGATAGAAACGACTTCACATCTTAGTAGCACTTGTTGGGCCGGCCCCAAGACGTCCAATCCCCGAGGGAGGGCCCTCGGGTTGCCCGGCAAGGCCATGCCCATATACCGTCGGACCCATCCCAACATCCATACAAAGACATATTCGATTCGCACATACGTAAACATATACTCATACATACCATCGCATGCATTCTCAACATGCATTTCCATATCTCAAATTCATAAAACATATGTCATTCTCATTCAAGAAATGCATATTCTCAAATGCAGCGTAATACAAAGTAAAATGAAATTTCAAAATACAAAAGATGCTGCATGATAAAATGCTCTGAGGGCCAATCCAAATTACTAACTTAAGGCAAAGCTCCTAATTAGCCGGAAGTTTCGATGCCTCGCCAAGTCAACTATCGCCTCGATCCGCACCGAGGGGAGAGTAATGGGGTGAGCTTGAAGCTCAGTGGCATATACGCTTATAGCCATTGGCAACGAAATAATAATCAAGCAATATATATATATATATATATACATATCACTAGCAAATCATAATTCATCAATTCAATTCACATTCAATTAGTATATGTCAAGCAATTTCTATTTCTTATCACATCAATCATTATGCAACAAATCTATCAAATCTATCATATCTTATGCTCATCAAATCAATCGTATGCACAAACAATTGGCTCGAGAGTTCCAGAATCCATCCGGATAACCCAAGGTAAATCAGAATCCATCCGAGTCCGATTTCTCAAGGATCTACGTTGCAAGCGGCAGCCAGAGAAGGCTTTCAAAATGTCAACGCACGTGACTCCATCCGTAACTCTCTTGCCCAAACAAAGCACATAATCCATTCGATTCATGCTCAAAGCATATCATAATTTCCATTCTTCCATTCTTTCCATTGCCATAAAGGCCCATTAATCCATGCATAATTATGATCAAAGCATATTCAGCATCTCTCATGCAATTCAATACAAATAATGTCATATAACGCAAGCAAGCACACATCATGCAATTGCCCATACACACAATAACGATAAATATATTACCCACCTAGTATCGCCGAGTATCGACTCATCGTTGTCCTTCCTCTCGCGACAATCAAATCACAGGCTCCTATAATAAACCAAGTTTTCACACAATTAATATCTATAGCAATAATTTAATAAAGCTCAAAAGCAAAAAGTAAAGCGTTAAAAGTCTCCATCCGATTCCCATCGAAATTCTTAACTTTCCAAACAATTCTTAATTTCCTTCTTCATACAACTTGTAGTCCTTAATTTCTAGATCACAACGGATCCAAGATCACCTCATTCGGATATCTACACCAAAAGATATCCCTAACAATATAACATCTCAATTTCGAAACAAGGGGCCTCGCCAGCGAACGGCGGACGCCGTCGCTGACGAAGATTTATCGCCATGGGTAATGCGAAGGCTCGCCATGAACTAAACGTCTCACGTCGCGACGTCTCCTTCGACGTCAGCGACGCTCACAAAGATTTCACACGCCACGACAAATAATCGAAATTATTTACACATCGCGACGCGGCTTCTTCTTCGTTAAGCAAGGCGTGTTCATACGCACGTCATGACGTCTGGTCGAGGAACTCGACTCAACCCAGATTTCTGCAGATTTCAACCGCTAATTCCTCCATTTACCACACTCAACACTTCTAAACAATATAACAGTCTTAAAAGGCATTCCTAAGTCATTCTCAACTCCCAAACACATCAATCTAACGATTTAGCCATATTTTTCGCCTAAAACCCTAAAACATCGCCGATTCTCACATAATCCACAATCTCAATGTTTAAACCCAATCAAAACAAGTTAAGAAGGAAGTAAACTTACCGATTGAAGCTCCAAATCTGTCAAAACTTTTCAAATCGCAACTCTCTTCTCTTCCTCTTCACCTCTATCGACGACGCTTCTTTTTCTTTTCTTTTTCTTCTTCTTCTTTCTCCTTCCTCGTTTTTCTTTATACTTGCTTTTATTTTAACCTAAAGCAAGATCACCTTAATAAGCCTAATTCCTTTTCTTCTTAAGTAATCATCCAAAATGCCCTCACATAATTAATCCGCTAATACCTTATTTAATCTCAATTAATCGTCATTATCCATAATTCTCTCAATTAATCCAATTAAGGCACAAATCACATAATAATATCATAAAATATTCGGGCCTAATATTTCTCCCTCTTAAAAGAAATTTCGCCCTCGAAATTTACTCAATCGTCAAGAGATGCGGATACTTCTCCCAAGATAGCGTCCAATGGCTCCCAAGTAGCTTCCTCTACCGAATGATTCCTCCAAAGGACTTTTACTAATCGAACTGCCTTGTTCTCGAGAACCTTGTCCTTAGAATCCAAAATCAGATCGAAGCTCCTCATAGCTCAAATCATCTCGCAATCGAACCTCACTAGTCTCAATAACATGTGACGGATCCGATCTATATCTCCTCAACATCGACACATGAAAACATCGTGAATCTGCGATAACTCCGGAGGTAACGCCAACTCAGAAGGCGAGTGGTCCAATCCTCTCAAGGATCTCATAGGACCCACATACCTCGGACTCAACTTCCCTTTCATCAATCTCAATACTCCTTTCCAAGGAGATGTCTTAAGAAACACTTTCTCACCGACCTCATACTCCATCTCCTTTCGATGAGCATCAACATAACTCTTCATCCGGTCCCCGCCGCTTTAAGTCACCGCTAATCAGATTGACTTTCTCAACATCATCCGAATCAAATCTGGTCCTTCCAATTGCCTCTCTCCTTCTTCATCCTAACAGATCGGAGTCCTACACCTCCGCCCATACAATGCCTCATATGGAGCCATCCGAATGCTCGAATGGTACGAATTGTTATAAGCAAATTCACCAACGGCAAATGCTCATCCCATGCTCCTCGAAAATCCATCACACACGTCAAGCATCCCCTCAGTGTCCGAATAGTCCTCTCGACTGACCATCCGTCCGAGGGTGAAAAGTCGACTAAAATTCAGCCGTCGCCCCTAAAGCTTCCTCGCAACCGCCCTAAAATCTCGAAGTGAACCGCGGATCTCGGCTCGACACGATCGAATCCGGAATCCCACGCAGCCTCACTATCTCATCGATATACTTCTTTGCCAACACATGCAAAGAATCAATCTGTCGAATCGCCAAAAGTAATGACTTAGTCAACCGATCAACAATCACCCAAATGGCATCATGCCTCCCGCCGTCCTAGCAATCCCATCAAAGTCCATAGTCACTCACGCCATTTCCACTCCTAATAGGCAACGGTCTCAACTGCTCAAGGTGCACGGTGTTCACCTTGATTTGGCGACACACTAGACACTTCTCGATTTAACTCGCTATATCCCTCTTCATGCCTTTCCACCAAAAGTGCTCTCTCAAATCCCGATACATCCTGGTGCTACGGGATGCATGGTATAAGGCGACATTGTGTGCCTCATCCATAATCTCATCCTCGATCTCCCGCACATCCTAATACACAACCTACCCAAGAATCGCTCATAAGCCCATCATCCCGCACATCTATCTCAAAACCTTGCCATTCAATCTCATCCTGCTTGCTCAAATCAGATCCCGAGCTCGCAAATCTCGACCTTTCCTTCAAAGATCGGCCTAACTCAAAATTAGTCAAGACAATCCGGTTCTTCCTGTGTCAAACTTATCTTAAGCTTAGCCATCTCTTCCAATAAAGGAAGATAAATCGATCGAACATGAGCAATCGACGACTTCGCCAAGGCATCCGCCACAACATTGGCCTTGCCTCGATGATACTCAATCAACAAATCATAGTCCTTTAGTAGCTCTAACCACCTCCGCGCCTCAAATTCAATTCCTTCGACTTAGCAAATACTTCGCACTCTTATGATCGGTGAAGATCCGAATCAACTCCATACAAATAATGCCTCCAAATCTTCAAGGCAAAATCACCGCCGCTAACTCCAAATCACGCGCTTGATAATTCAAATTATAAGGCTTCAACCGCCAAGCATATGCAATTACCCGATCTCCTCAAGATCAAAACACATCCGAGACCCTTCCTCAAGCATCACTATACACCAATAACCCTCATCACCCGATGGCAAAATCAAAATTGGGGCACTCGTCAATCAAGGCTGAGCTCCTCGCTCCTCCGACAACCTCACCCAATCAAACTTCGATTCTTTCTCAACACTTTACATCGGAGCGGATATCATCGAGAATCCTCCACAAACCGTCTGTAGTAAATCGCCAAACCCGTAAAACTCCTCACTTCGCCACATTCTTCTACGCTTCCCAATTCACAATCGCTTTATCTTCTTTGATCCACATGAACTCCTTGCTCGAGATCACGTGTCCAAGAAATGAAACTTCCTCACCAAAATTCGATTTCGAATTTGGCATACAACTCATTGCTCCTCAAAGTCTCCAAAGCCATCCTCAAATGCTCCTCATGCTCGATCACTTGAATACACCAATATATCATCAATGAAGACAATGATAAATTGGTCCAAGAATGGCTTAAACACCCGATTCATCAAATCCATAAACGCCGCAGCGATTCGCCAATCCGGCGGCATCACTAAAACTCAAAGTGCCCATACCGAGTCCTCGAAAGCACTTCGGCACATCCGACTCCTTGATCCTCAACTGATGATATCCCGATCTTAAGTTGATCTTCGAAAAGACTCTCGCTCCTTGCAATTGATCAAACAGATCATCAATGCGAGGAAGCGGATACTTGTTCTTCACTATGACCTGATTCAGCTTCCTGTAGTCCACACACATTCTCAATGAGCCATCTTTCTTCTTCCTTAATGACATTAGATATGAAGTTTACTTTTGCTTTTTTTGTTATTACCATATAATATTAATAGATTAAAATGTTTGTTACACTTTTAAAGTATTAATGATTACAATATTAGCAAGAAATGGGCACTGATGAGAATAATCTTGATAAAATTTATTTAAGAATAAAAAAATTAGAGCAAGTTATGATGGATAGTAGATTTTGTCAAACTAGAGCTATTAAGTATAAAGTTTGAAAGATTCATTTTTATGGTGAACCTTACTACTAAAACAAATAGTTGTAGGCTTTAGTGGCTCAATAACATTTCATGTAAACATGTCATCTTTACTGTAAGTTATGTTAGATTAAACCCTAAGGATATTAAACCCTGATGACCATATTAGTCATTATTTTAAGAAGGGCAAATATGTAACAAGATATATGATGTCTCATCAAACTTTAAATAGATCTAAGGTCTGAAAAAAAAAGTGAACCATACCTTTATTCCACCACTCCATAAGAAAAAAAAAGCTAGGTACTCCATAAAAGTCAAGAAAAAAGGACACAAAGAGGAACTATTGTAACATTTCAGTTATGTTTATTCATTCTCATGTGATGCTTCAATTGTTTCCATATTCAATTTATTAAACATTAAGGCATTTACAATAGAAATGTGCAAAGAAGAAAAGGAAAAGTCGAGAAATTTTTACAATAAAATTAAGAAGGAACATATACACATAGGTTAAGGGCATAAAAGTAATTTGGAATATAATTCAGTAAGATTTGATTAAAAAATAGACGGATAGAAATGACTTCACATCTTAGTAGCACTAATGGAGTTAATTACATTTCCAATTTTAAAAATCATGTATGGACTCTAAAAATTATGTTATTTAGTATTTAAAAAGGTTGAAACATTTTAAAAACCCTTAAAAGTCATAATATTTGAAATAATTTGCCATTTTTATCTTAAATGTTGGTATACCCTCTAGCATTATTTGTGAATCATTCAATTGATAAGGAAATGACTATAGATATATTTTCGCTCTAAAGGAATCCAAAAGTTATGTTTGTACTAATAAGAGTTCCAATATTACACTCTCCTAATTATCCAATAGTTCTAAATTTTAAATTAAAAACAATAACTTATATTTTATCTCATTTTATTTATTAATTTGAATTCATGTTATGCCGAATTCCACCTTTAGGCAAATACAGTAAGGCACACCCTAAGGCATGCCTTTATGAAAAAGAAAATAAAAAAGCAAAAAGGGCCCATTTAATTTTATTTTGTTTTTTATAAAATTTTTATCTTCATAAAAAGCAACAAAAGAGTCCATATTTTACCTCTTTTGTTTTTTATAAGGATCTACTCTTAATTATCATAAAGAAAAAAAGACAAAATAGGACCTTTTTTTATTTACTCAGGACCTATAAAACGTCAGGATCGGCCAAAACAATGTGTTTTAACTCTTTGAGAACTTGACTATTAGCATAACCTTTTGTAACCTTAATGATTGATAATATTATCAATCTTAGTTGAATTTGAAATAACTGTTTATTTAATAAAATTCTATCATGATCAATTAATTTGTGTGCCTTCTCGTTTAAAGAAGCTAAGAATTTAAATATCTTTATATTATTTATATATACATCTTACTCTTCAAAATAATCCAACACAATTTTGATTGGTTGAAGTGAAATGAAATAATGTGGAATAAAAGATACAACAGTTCTATTAAAAGCAATTATTTCTTCTTTCAACTAGTCTTACGTAAAATATGACGATAAAATAATTATTGATGTATTATATATTAACATTTAAAATTTTAAAATATTAACAACTTACCAATATACATTATTTTTAAATTTCCATTTACTACATTTTAGTAAAATGTTTACTATATAAAATTTGAGAAATTTAAGTATAAATCGTGCCTTCTTGTTTTTTATTAATTAGGATATCCCTAAAAATTACAATGTAGAAGAGTGTTGTTAAAAAGATGTAAGGTGTAGCTAGGCTAAACAAGCATAAGTTGTCTTGGGAATGGGTAATGTAAACGACCTAGCCTTCTACTTCCCGCTTTAACACATTTTCATTAACGAATGATTATTATAAATGCGAAACATTCGTCTCTCAAGTTAGAAAGATGGCCCACAAACACGTGATGTAAGCTCTAAGAGAAAAAATCGGGTGCCTGCGGTCTTTTCTCAAGATTCACCATACCAGCGAAAGCAACCAAACCACTATCTATATATATGTTAATGAACAATTTTGGTAGATGAAGATATATATATATCATTCAAAAGCAGGACACTGTATGATATAACAACCAATATGATAAGTAACCGTATATATATATCATCCAAGACCAACCCCCTCGAAATTTCTATCTATTCATCTAACAACCCAATGGTTGTCTGGATGAGTTAAGGTCAAGTCAAGTGAAATGAATTATAGTCTTCTAAAGTTAGTGTGAATGCTATGTTCCTTTGTCCTTTTACACGATTAAAATATGAGCAAGTGAGCTTTTGGATTCCGGTGGGACCAACATTTATTTATTTATTCAAAATTACATGTTCCCCACTCCCCAGCATAGATTTTGCAGATCTCGTGATAGAGTATAGTAAGTTGGCGATGCATTAATTTTAGAAGCTCTTTAAAAGTTATTCTTGCAGCCCACAATTTTGAAAAGAAAGCCGTTGTGTACATTAAGGCAAAACGAAAAAAACAAAGATTGTTTCCACACACGCTTGGGTTGATCGGAGAGGGTCCTAAGTCCTGTCTTTAGCAAGTAGCAACTTTTATTTGCTTTCCTCTTTCAGGCGGTTTTTTCTGATTTGAAACGATAAAAGTGCACGACTCCCCTTCTTGGCTAAGTTACATAACTGGGTTATTCTTGTACATATGGGTCCAATTGTTCCCCAAGTGTGTACAGGCTATTAACTTGTACAGGCTAATCACAACTCATGTCTTAATTAATCGCACGATTTTTCATTTGTCTAGTTGCATATAAAAAAAAGGTGATTCGAGAGGCTAATCGGGTTGTCACCCCGATTTGCCTTTCTTTTTTTATTGCGATATTCACGCCGCTCATCATGTATGCAGAAGATTTACGGATTTCAATTGAACGCACTGCTCAAATTGTAATCCAGAATCCAATTACGCCACCGCGGCCCGACTTCCGCACCACGCCTAGAACCACGCAGATAAGCCAAAGGCGGCGATGAATCCCGACATATACCGCATGCCGCGGCTCGCGATGCAACGACGGTTGGCTATCGCATTGCACTCGCCACCGCATTCACACATCTCCCGCGACGGAGTCTTCCAATCCTAACGATCAATCGCGCCTCAAGCCTTGAGCAAGAAGAACAGAGCGGCTGTGGAGGATAACGCTATGCACTATGCAACCTCAATCTCCAAAGACCGATTAGTGCGATCCTCCTCCGTCTACACACGCCGCCCCGAGTCGAAATGATAAGAGGCAATGAGTTGGTGATTCGCCAGATATCGCAGTCAGAATTCAAGACAAGAATAGCCGTCTGCGTACCAAATACCGACAATTCAAATTTTAACAACCGATCACCACCAGAGTGAAACCTTAGAAAAATCGCGATGATCGGACTCACGTATACGAAGCTCATTCCAGACGCCTGACGGCGCAATACAACTCTCCTTCATTCCGGACATTTTGATAGCCTCCAAAGACCTACAAGAAAGATACCAATTTCGAGAAATACACCGAAGACCAACCTTTGACTACATGCAGATTTCCAGCCATGATGAGCCTACATCAGGTCCCTGATGCTATTCAAGGTAAGGCCTTCGCAGACGCTTTCAAAAGGGAGCTCGGTGATGGTTCAACAACCTACCCCGGTCAGATCACATGTTTCGAGGACTTGTGTCGCTTCTTCCGAATCAATTCGCCACTAGTAAGTTAATCGCAGAAGACGGCTTTTGAGGTGATGCAACTCACCCAAGGAAGGAATGAGAGTTTACGGAGTTCATCACTTTCGGCTCAACAACGAGGCGGCCGAGGTACCCGATCTCACCGCCGCCTACGCTAGCCGCACTTATGAGCAATACGAGGACGAGGAGTTCAAGAAGTCGTTAGCCCTCGATCAACCTCGCTTTGTCAGAAATAAGAAGTCAAGGATAGGTATATTCACCAAGAAGAAGTGCTGAAAACACGAGACGTTTGACGGAAGATCGTCACGAACGATAGGGCGGGTAACCCGCACAAGCGCAAAAAGCCACTAAACCGAAAAGGCCAACCGATCGACAAGGATATCACTAAGAGTTCACCCCGCTAAACAGTGTCGATGTCAAGTACTAGCGCCGTTAGAGCGACGGAAACTATCAAAGAGCCCGAAGAATGAAGACCTCGCATAAGGACAGAACTCCAATTTATACCGCCGCTTCCACAGAGAGGTCGGTCATGATACGGAAATCACAAGCGTTGAAAAAGAGATTGAGCTCTCATTCAAAAGTGGAGGTTAGCCGATTCGTGAAACACTAACGAAACGCCGATCGCAGACCCAAGCGGTTTGGACTAAAAGCGCCACCCCAAGACAGTAACGATTGAATGATGGGGTAGGCAGAGCACTAATACGATAACCGCCAGAAAACAGAGGGCGGTCAAGGAAAGAAACGAGGAAATGCCAACAACAAAATGACCGACCGACCGGAGTTATTAACACGATATTTGGTGGAAATGCAGTAGGGATCCACCGTTAAAGGCGAAACGATACGCCAAATGTGTCGGCGATTTACACTCCCATCAAAAATCAAGGAGAACGATTTTAATGATCTCTTTCAATGAGTCGGACCTAAATGGAGTACATTGCCTCACGATGACGCCTCGTCAGAAATCTCAACATGGGACGGTTACGAGGTGAAGCGGTGATGATCGACACGCAGCTTCGTCGACTTCATACTATGAAGCCTTCAAGCAAATGGGGTACCAAGAGCTGCTTTACCTACGGACGGCCCCATCAAAGAAATAACCGGCGTCAAGATACCCGTCACCGGGTCTATCTGAAAGTAAAGTTCAAGCGTAGCCATGCCGATAGAAGGGACGGAGTTCCTAATCGAAGTTCCAGGCATACAATGCAATAATTAGAGAGCTACTCAAACGCCTCGGTCGGTCGTCTCCACATACTACCAAAGGCGAAGTTCCCGACGCCTATGGAACTGGAGTCGTCAGTCGTGAGAAATCACCCGGAATGTTACTTGGCAGTAAACCAAGACCCTGAAGGGCGGTAGTCGACGAGCCTTCGACGTGAGAGCCGACGAAGAGACTCGACAGATGAATCCAAAGGAAGAGACGAACGGGTCATACCGATGAAGCCGACCTCCAAGTTCACAAATCTAGGTTCCGAGCTACGAAGAACCTAGCTAGAGAAATCACCGATTGTTTGGTGGAAAACAGATCGGTTTCGCTGGGTACCGAGCGACATGCCCGATTTCTGACAACAGATGTCACTCCCTCGGATTCGCATGACCGCAAGTCGATCGCATGAAGAAGCGATGGCATAGTAAGGAACGCCAAGGTGATCGAGAAGGAAGTATGGTTGCTTGAAGCGGGTTCATAAGAGAAGTCAAATACCCGAATGGCTCGCTAACGTGGTCTTAGTAAAAAGAAGAACGGAAATGGAGGATGTATAGACTTCATCGATCCGAACAAAGCATGTCCAAAAGACAGCTTCCCATTGTCAAGATCGACCAGTTAGTGGATTCTACCTCGTAGGCACGAATCGCTCAGCCTTCGGACGCCTTCTGCCATCATCGATCCAGATGAGTCTGAAGATGAAGAAAGACCGCCTTCATAACCCACCAAGGCACATACGCTACTGTGTAATGCCCTTCGGCTTGAAGAATGCGGGGCACCTACCAACGCTCGTTATAGAGGTCTTTAAAAACAGATCGGTCGGCCTGGTCAAGCATACGAGATGATATGGTGGTCAGTACGATCAGAAGGCCTTCACCATAGTAGTATCCACTAACGCCTGTAGTCATTCCGATACATATCCTACGACAAGAGACCACTACCGACAACAACTACTACACTCTCATGGCATCACAATCATAAGACAAGAATAAGAAACCGCTACTTTTAAAACCAAACTAGATTCCATTTCATTCATTCAAAACTTAATAATTCACAATCGTCAAGATTTTTGTTACACATGTTTCACATATCAGATCGCATAACAACCAGATCTAACTATCGCCTCCAAAAGAAAGCCCAATTGACCGACCTTCGAGCCATTGCTTCTCTCGCCAATCCACAAGATACTACTCTACAAATTCCCGAGGAGCTATCTGTCATGCTAGGCCCGAAAATAAGTTGCAATTTTGGGTGAGTTCATGCGAACTCAATGAGAAACCATCATCGATGGTTCTCCTAATTCATGCATCATATAAGCATGAAACAAGATACACGCAGAATTATACAAAACACAACATGAATACAACACGAATAATTACAACCACAAAGACAAGAATATACACCCGCTAAAAATATTGTCGATATAGAAACCAAGATGCAATGCACACGTGACTCTTTTTCCAGCTCATTTCAAGATTGTGACCGAGCGATAATGAAGGATCAAGATAGACGCTGCGGGGAGAATTATTCCCATCGAGCTCGAGGTCTTGCTTCAAGATATCGAGCTCTAGGCCTTGCTCAAGACAAAGCGCTTCTGCTCACAATTTTCCTTTAATAATGTGATGTATTTGTGCATGAATGCACATGTTTCACAACAAGAAACATGGTATTTCACAAATTCAATATTCAATTCAATTAAACAGCTACCTCATGTAAATTCACAACAAGAATACCACATAATTCCCAGAGGCAATCAATCATGCTTATAATTCATGTAATCCCGTAGGCGCCAGTCACAACAATAAGTCATGTATTCCCGTAGGCGCCAATTCACAGCTAACACATAGATTGAATAACCAACTAGGTTACTCACCTAATAACTTCCACGCTAACGCCGGAAGTCTCGCCAAATCAGGAACGATGGTCCACCGGAGCCTCTATAACAAATTAAATGAATAACTATTACCATTGGTGTAAATGATTAAACAATGCACATGAAATCAAGAAATGTATATAATGCATGTTCATGGCAATCCCTACCCTAATCCAATATTTCCCATAATAAAATTCTATGAAAATTAGAAATCCATAGGCGCCGACGGCATGCAATTCGGACCTCTATAGTCCCCAATTAAATAAAACAAAGGTTTACAAGTTCACGATAGGGCTACGCCAAATTCCGCCTAAAATTCCTGCTTTCAGAAAATGAAATTAAATATTCAACTAATCCGATGCCTCGAATCAGGTCAATCGGACGTCGGACGGAAAGAAATTGACAAAAAACAATTGTACCTTTTAATAACAAATAATAATCCAAAATAAAATAAAAATACATATATATATATATCGAACGCTCACCATGGGCGAGACGTCGTCATGAGGCGAATCGCTTCACTTCGTCATGAGGCGAGGCGTCGCCTCGCGACCAGCCACTAAATTCATGAGGGCGAGGCGAAACGTCGCTCATGAGGCGCGAAGTAGTTTCCACCGCTACTCGCCTTTTTTTTTCCAGATTTCAATCTTAATTTCCATCCACTCTAACTTTTAGCACACAATTCAGAAAATACCCACTATACCTCATTGGAAAGCTTAAGCAAAGCTCTACAACTCTCAAGAAGACCAAAAATCAAATCCAACCCTAAGGGTATCAAATAACCCATCAAACCTTCTGCCTACTAACTTTTCATCAACACAGGGCAGTACATTTACAATGTCATAACTCACTGATTTTCAGTAATAAATTACCACAAAATATGGTCAACAAGTTCACAATGTCCTCAACAACTTTCATGAACAACCCAAAATCAAATTCTATTGCAAACCAAGTCAATTAATTCATCTAATGTTACTGTCCCTGAAATCCTTCACTTTGGGCAGTAATCTTACAAAAAGCATAACTTCCATTATACAAGTCAATAAATTCAGAACTTTATATCCCTGAAAAGATAACATCTCAAACTTCAATTTTCATGAAGTACTCAACATCCAATTCGATCTCTAACAATTTGAAAACTGTTATGGAAGTTTCTGTTGTCATCAGCCATTCATAACCTAATGTAGGATCAGTTTTTGAAAATCATATCTCCCAATTCTGACTTCTAAAATTACATACCAAATATCAATTTCAAGATAATCTCTTCCTCTACAACTTTTCAGAAGCTCACTCACACCACTTCAGTCCACATAAAATGTTAAAATTGCCTCAAATCAGTAAACTCACAAAATCACACTTAAACTAGGTTTCATCCAAAATGCTCAAAACCAGCCATTAGTAATCAATTCATATCTCCCAACACACAATTCCAAAATAGCAAGATCAGTAGCAATGGAAAGATAATCAAATATACTACAACTTCCATGAAGACCATTCTCCCTAATTCCATCTCAATTAATTCATAAAATCAACAAAACTCAGATGTCATGGTTGCGGTTACTGTTCACAGGCAATGGAACAGTAACTTTCCATGCAAAATTTCACCCTTCTATCATTGAAATTCAACAACACCTATTTCACACTAAATTAAAGCCAACATCCCAAAGTTTCAGTGGCCACTAACCTTACCTCATTTGCATTTCTACACAATAAGTTATGAATAAAACAGTAACATCTATTACAAATCTCATTTTCCAGATTCAATGTTAACCTTAGTTCAAACACTTCCAATATCTTTTCACATCACTAAACATCAAAATAAATACAAATTAAATATTAATACCATCATACATATATTAGGCTAACACTGAAAAATTGGCAGCACTAAATTCCTCAATTCAAATACTCAATTAATTATCCCTATTCAATCCAAAATCAAACTATAACATTAACTTCAATGCATCTTCACCTAGCCTCATCCCTTTTCATCAAATCATAATAACCATCACTTTAATGCCTACCTAAACCTAATACATGCTTTAAACCCATTTATTAACTACCCCACACTATCATGGCATTTAATCCATATGAAAGACATCATTAAACTCAAATACTTAAATGAAACTTACCTAACACAATTCTCCTTCAAAGCTTTAACTTCCAACCTTTCCTTCTAACCTTTATACCAAGCTACCACCTTTTCCTTCTCAAGCATATACCAAACTCATCATCTAGCTTTGATGAGAGTAAAGAACTTTGCTTAAAGCTATGGAGAAAATGGAGAAAGAAAAGCCAATTTGCGATAGTTTAAAAGAGAGAGTTTATGTGTTTGTGTTTCGGATGGATCATTACAAAGCCTAACAATTCATCTTTTCATTCTCTTTAAACCTACACGTCTAAGCATTGAAGGGAGCATTAAATGTGACTATAAAATGGCAACATGTGATTGGCTTCTTTAATAAGAAAAGTCAAATTATTACTATTTAATCCAAATTCAAAATGTTACTCCATTTAACTCTAATGACCCTACTTTCAGTCCCAAAATAATATACCCTATATTATCGTACACTGGTAGTAATTTTTGCTACCGAGAATTGACCGATTCGCCACTTGGCGATTTTATCGTCCGGGAATTTTCTCCGAAAATCCAGAAAATTCCTAAAATCCCTAAAATGTAAAACGATTTATAGGCAGTCAAATAATTTTCCAAACTCGACACCCCATTAATTTCACACAAGAGTTCAATTTCAACCCTAAGTTTTAAAATGACATGAATGCATGTATACTATGTGCATGTGCAACCCACAAGAATTATAGAGACTATATGTCAGATGCACATGCCGAGATATAATTAAATATCCCAACCCATCCTAATTACCAAAATACCCTTCCTATAGAGAGGGATGTTACAATTCTCCTCCTAACAAAAATTTCGCCCTCTAAATTTTTACTGACCGATCAAAAGGTGAGGATACCGCCTCCTCATATGCCCTCGGTCTCCTGTAGCCTCCTCACGAATGGTTCCTCCAGAGAACCTTCACCAAAGGAATACTCTTATTCCTCAATTGTTTCACCCGAGACCCGATAATCAATCACCTCCACATAACTCGACATCGAGACCTCAATCTCCCGAGCCAGATCACATGTGTCGGATCCGACCGATATCTCATGGAGCATACTCACATGGAAGACGCCATGTAATCGAGACATCTCACTCAGAAGAAGCTAGCAGAGGCCAAAGGTCCGATCCTCTCAAGGATCTCAGATGACCAATGTACCTAGGGCTTAACTTCCCTTTCTCCCAAATCTCAAGACACCACGCCACTGCCGACACCCGTAGAACACTTTGTCGCCCACATTATACTCAATGTCCCTCCTATGCCGATCAACATAGCTCTTCTGTTTCATCCCGAGCCACTTAATGCGATCTAATCGGCCACTTTATCAACAAGATCCTAATCAACTCAGCCCTCAATCATCCTTACTCCTCTTCGTCCCAATACAAAGGCGATCTACACGGTCGCCCATACAAGGCCTCATATGGAGCCATCCCGATGCTACTATGATAGTGATTGTTATATGCAAACTCTATCAAGGCCAAGATCGATCCCACGCCTCCTCTCAACTCCAATGCACATGCTCAAGCATATCCTCAACATTTTAATCGCCCTCTCACTCGCCCATCTGTTCGAGGATGAAATGTCAGATCAAATTCAACTTAGTACCCATAGCAGATCAGAACTCGCCAACCTCGAAGTAACTGGGATCCCGCTGCATACACTATCGACACGGAACCCCGTGCAGCCTCACTATCTCCGCACATACTTCGGGCCAACTGATCCATAGTATTATTCTCCTCACCGCCAAGAAATGAGCCGATTTAGTTAACCGTCCACTATGACCCAGATAGCATCATCGCCGCCTCAAGGCCCCAGGCAACCCCATAATGAAATCCATGGTGATCCGCTCCCATTTCCACTCCTAATAGGCAACGAATGAAGTTTCCCTATCGGAGCTGGTGCTCACTTTAACTTCTTGGCACGCCAAACACTGGACACATACTCGCCACCGCTTCTTCATACTGCATCACCGTAAATGTTGCTTAAGGTGTTATACATCTTGGTAGTACCAGATGCATAGCATATGTGGCCATGAGCCTCCTCCAAGATTCTCGCCTCGATCATCTACATCGTGCACACAAAGTCTCCGCCTATCCATGAGTCTCATCTCTCACATCAAACTCAGATCTCTAATCAGCTTTCACTTTCTCAATCAGCCTCACCATAACAGATCCTTATCCCGAACTCTCCTAATCTCGCCCAAGAGCATCGGT
This sequence comes from Erythroxylum novogranatense, assembly GCA_029891385.1. NCBI lineage: Eukaryota > Viridiplantae > Streptophyta > Magnoliopsida > Malpighiales > Erythroxylaceae > Erythroxylum > Erythroxylum novogranatense. The sequence goes on from CM057225.1 coordinate 17,911,036, forward strand.
CTCAATCTCAATGTAGCCAATAATACTCCATCCCGCCCAAATTCATCCGCACATTCAAAGCTCTCAATCAATCAAATTAGGCAAGCTCATTGCCCAATCTGAGCTGCATCAGATGTGACTTTCTACCGAGCATCTCGCCACCACATTAGCTTTTCCAGGTGATACTCAATAGTACAACAGAATCCTTCAACAACTCAAGCCACCTCCTCTGCCTCAAATTCAACTCTCTCTCGCTCAAGAGGGTATCTCAAACTCTTATGGTCAAGAAGATTTGAAAGGTCTCACCATACGTAATGCCTCCAAATCTTCAATGCAAATACGATCGCAGCTTAACTCCAAATCATGAACAGGATAGTTTACCTCATGAATCCTCAACTGCCTCGAGGCATAGGCAATGACTCTACCATATGTCGCATCAAGACACATCCCAATCTCGATGTGATGCATCACAGACACCTCAAATCCTCCAAATCCCAGATGGAATAGCCAACACCGGCAAGAGTCAACCGATGTTTCACTCCTCAAAGCTCTTCCGACACTCCTATCCATCCGAATGGCACATTCTTCCTCGAAGTTTTGTCGAGGGCCGAGATCAATGAAAACCCTCGACAAACCTCCTGGTAATAACCACCAATCCGAGGAAACTCCGAATCTCCGACATTCCTAGAGCTTCCCATTTCAAAGATCGCTTCTACCTTACCTTGATCCACCAATACCCTCTCCACCACTATATGCCCCAAAAGATCACTCGATCCACCAAAATTCACATTTGCTGAATTTGGCGAACAACTGCTCTCCTCATCGCCTGTAACACAATCCTCAAATGCTCACTATGCCCTGCTCATCCTCGAATACACTAGATGTCATCAATGAAAACTATAACAAACCGATCCAGTAGGCTGAAATACCTTATTCATCAAGGCCATAAAGCCGCCGGCATTTGTCAACCCAAACGCATCACTAGAAACTCAAATGCCCATACCGCCCTAAATGCACTCTTAGCACATCGGCCTCGTAATCTTCAATCGATAGTAACCAGATCGCAGATCTAACTTGTGAACACCGAGCTCCTCGCAATCGATCAAATAAGTCATCGATCCTAGGCAAGGGTACTTGTTCTTCATCACACCCGATTCAAATGCCTATAATCGATGCACGCCTCAAAGTCCCATCCTTTTCTTCACAAACAAACCGGAGCTCCCACAGAAACACTAGGTCTAATGAACCCTTCTCCAAAGAACTCCCGCGAATCGAACCTTCAACTCCTCGCCCACAAAGCCATCCTATATGGAGGTATAGATATAGAGCTGTACACCGAACGAGGTCAATGGTAAACTCGCTCTCGATCCGGCAAGAAACCCAGAACTCATCAGAAACACATCCGAAATTCCCTAACCACGGAATATCCCAAGCCTCTCGCTCAACTCGTGTCAATCACACGAGCCGATAGGCCTCACAACCTCCCTCGCATCAACCTCGTGGCACTAAGGAAAGAGATCATCCGGCCGGCATCGCTCGGCTAACTCCTTCAACACCGCCTAGTCGACCAGAGACTCCAACACAACCTCCTCGTATAGCAGTCCATGATAGCCCTATGAGCAAGAAGTCAATCCATCCCTGAATGACATCGATCTCTCTCAGAGGCAACACTATAAGGTCCGCCTCAATATCGCTGATCAATCAATCGAGCATCCCCGCAGACTTCTCCCAATGCAAGAGTAGTATTTAGAGGTGTACTCACCTCAGCCCATATCAGAACATCTCCCTATCCCCATGCAATCTACATGCCATATGAGGTGCAATAAAGAATGCGTGGATCCAGATCCAAAGAATGCAAATGCCTCAATATCGAAAGGAGAAGCATACCACCACAACATCGGGAATCTGGGCCTCCGCCGCGTCATGGCGATACTCGCTTGGACCGTGGTCGGTCGCCCCGACCTCGCTTCTCAAAGGACCCTCACTCTACCACGGCTTCTACCTCGGCCCTCTGTTCGATCCACCCACTTACTCACAGACACCATACTACTCCCGACTCGTCCACTACCAAGAAGTTGAACTCTCAATGTATCAGGCAATCCCCGACTGATGCTCACCGAGCCAAGACCTCAAACAAGCCCCAAGAAGCCACCAACACTCCCCATCGTGTCTTCTATCACAATGCGGCACACTGAGAAATCGCCTGAGCCTCCGCCACTACCACTACCACGATCCAAATCTCCCTCCGCCCAAATCCAGATCGTCTCGAACCTCCCGGAGACTCGAAAGTCCCGCCAAGCGCTTACTAAAGCTCCCGCCAGAGCTCGCCGACTATCACCGGGCCGCTTACCCCGGACCCAATCTCACTGTCTTCGTCTCATCACCGCTTCCACTCTAACTAAGCAGCAATTTCAACTCAATGAATGTACCCATGTCCCACTGCCAACCTGGTACGGATCTCGGTGTTGAGGCCATTCTCAACCTCCGGCACTTATCACCTCACCGGGACCATCACAAGAGTATAATCTATCGACTCATTAAATTTTACCTCATAATCACCAATCGACATCCTACCCCGCTTTAGTTCCGTAAACTCCGCATCTTCATATCAAGATAGACCTTGGGCATATAATTATCCTCAAGGCCCTCTCAAACTCAAATTTCATGTCAACAAGCAAGGCCCGTGGTACCGCTCGCACAGCCTTCCACCACTTATATGTCGGGCCTCGCAATGGTGATATCGATAATCGAACCTCTCATCGTGTTCGCAATCCATCCGTCAAGACTCTCTCTCGTCTTCCAACCATCCTCAAATTTCTACGGGTCTCAGATCGCCATAAAATCTCATACCCAAGCCAAGCAAAGAAGTCATACCTCCTTTCCTACCACGGAACTCGAGGAGGCAACCTCAAGACGAGGCATGAAGACTCCTACTTGCTCCCACGGATCCTGGTCACCGGTCGCTCAACCCGATCACCTAATGCAAGACCTAAAACAAACCAAAATTCTAATCGCCCAATAGTTCCATCCGATTCATACCTACATTGTTACTATTCCCAAAGATGCCAAACCATGCTCGATATTACTAAATGTAAGCCTCACCATAGTATCCACCGTAACGCCAGTAGTCATTCCGATACATATCCTACGACAAGAGACCACTACCGACAACAACTACTACACTCCTCATGGCATCACAATCATAAGACAAGAATAAGAAACTGCTACTTTTAAAACCAAACTAAATTCCATTTCATTCATTCAAAACTTAATAATTCACAACTGTCAAGATTTTTAAGTTACACATGTTTCACATAATCGATCGCATAACAACCGATCTAACTATCGCCTCCAAAAGAAAGCCCACCGACCGACCTTTGAGCCATTGCTTCTCTCGCCAATCCACAAGATACTACCACAAATCCCGAGGGAGCTATCCGCCTATGCTAGGCCGAAAAATAAGTTGCAATTTTGGGTGAGTTTCATAACTCAACGAGAAACCATCATCGATGGTTCTCCCAATTCATGCATCATATAAGCATGAAACAAAGATACACGCAGAATTATACAAAACACAACATGAATACATACAGTAATAATTACACCACAAGATAGTAAATATACACCCAGCTAAAAATATTGTCGATATAGAAACCAAGATGCAATGCACACGTGACTCTTTTTCCGCTCATTTCAAGATTTTGACCGAGCGCATAACAGTTGATCAAGATAGACGCCGTCTGGGAGAATTATCTCCCATCGAGCTCGAGGCTCTGCTTCAAGATATCGAGCTCTAGGCTCCTGCTCAAGACAAAGGCGCCTCTGTTCACAATTTTCCTTTAATAACAGGATGTATTTGTGCGTGAATGCACATGTTTCACAACAAGAAACATGGTATTTCACAAATTCAATATTCAATTCAATTAAACAGCTACCTCATGTAAATTCACAACAAGAATACCACATAATTCCTGTAGGGCACAATCAATCACGCTTATAATTCATGTAATCCCCGTAGGCGCCAGTCACAACAATAAGTCATGTATTCTGTAGGCAATCAATTCACAAGCTAACACATAGATTGGAATAACCAACTAGGTTACTTCACCTAATAACTTCCACGCTAACGCCGGAAGTCTCGCCAAATCTGTGGAACGATGGTCCACCGGAGCCTCTATAACAAATTAAATGAATAACTATTACCATTGGTGTAAATGATTAAACAATGCACATGAAATCAAGAAATGTATATAATGCATGTTCATGGCAATCCCGCCCTAATCCAATATTTCCCATAATAAAATTCTATGAAAATTAGAAATCCATAGGCGCCGACGGCATGCAATTCGGACCTCTATAGTCCCCAATTAAATAAAAAAGTGTTTACAAGTTCCATTAATAGGCTACGCTAAATTCTGCCTAAAATTCCCGCTTTCTCAGAAAATGAAATTAAATATTCAACTAATCCGATGCCTCTGAATCAGGTCAATCGGACGCTTGACGGAAAGAAATTGACAAAAGAACAATTGTACCTTTTAATAACAAATAATAATCCAAAATAAAATAAAAAATACATATATATATATATCGAACGCCACGCTGGGCGAGACGTCGTCATCGCGAGGCTTAAATCGCTCACTTCGTCAGGAGGCGTAGGCGTCGCCTCGACCAGCCACTAAATCTCGCGAGGCGTAAACGTCGCTCATGAGGCGCGTAGTTTCCACTGCTACCTCGCCTTTTTTTTTCCAGATTTCAATCTTAATTTCCATCCACTCTAACTTTTAGCACACAATTCAGAAAATACCCACTATACCTCATTGGAAAGCTTACAAAGCTCTACAACTCTCAAGAAGACCAAAAATCAAATCCAACCCTAAGGGTATCAAATAACCCATCAAACCTTCTGCCTACTAACTTTTCATCAACACAGGGCAGTACATTTACAATGTCATAACTCACTGATTTTTCAGTAATAAATTACCAAAAAAATATGTTCAACAAGTTCACAATGTCCTCAACAACTTTCATGAACAACCCAAAATCAAATTCTATTGCAAACCAAGTCAATTAATTCATCTAATGTTACTGTCTCTGAAATCCTTCACTTTGGGCAGTAATCTTACAAGAAGCATAACTTCCATTATACAAGTCAATAAATTCAGAACTTTATATCCCTGAAAAGATAACATCTCAAACTTCAATTTTCATGAAGCACTCAACATCCAATTCGATCTCTAACAATTTGAAAACTGTTATGGAAGTTTCTGTTGTCATCAGCCATTCATAACCTAATGTAGGATCAGTTTTTGAAAAATCATATCTCCCAATTCTGACTTCTAAAAATTACATACCAAATATCAATTTCAAGATAATCTCTTCCTCTACAACTTTTCAGAAGCTCACTCACACCACTTCAGTCCACATAAAATGTTAAAATTGCCTCAAATCAGTAAACTCACAAAATCACACTTAAACTAGGTTTCATCCAAAATGCTCAAAACCAGCCATTAGTAATCAATTCATATCTCCCAACACACAATTCCAAAAATAGCAAGATCAGTAGCAATGGAAAGATAATCAAATATACTACAACTTCCATGAAGACCATTCTCCCTAATTCCATCTCAATTAATTCATAAAAATCAACAAAACTCAGATGTCATGGTTGCGGTTACTGTTCACAGGCAATGGAACAGTAACTTTCCATGCAAAATTTCACCCTTCTATCATTGAAATTCAACAACACCTATTTCACACTAAATTAAAGCCAACATCCCAAAGTTTCAGTGGCCACTAACCTTACCTCATTTGCATTTCTACACAATAAGTTATGAATAAAACAGTAACATCTATTACAAATCTCATTTTCCAGATTCAATGTTAACCTTAGTTCAAACACTTCCAATATCTTTTTCACATCACTAAACATCAAAATAAATACAAATTAAATATTAATACCATCATACATATATTAGGGCTAACACTGAAAAATTGGCAGCACTAAATTCCTCAATTCAAATACTCAATTAATTATCCCTATTCAATCCAAAATCAAACTATAACATTAACTTCAATGCATCTTCACCTAGCCTCATCCCTTTTTCATCAAATCATAATAACCATCACTTTAATGCCTACCTAAACCTAATACATGCTTTAAACCCATTTATTAACTACCCCACACTATCATGGCATTTAATCCATATGAAAGACATCATTAAACTCAAATACTTAAATGAAACTTACCTAACACAATTCTCCTTCAAAGCTTTAACTTCCAACCTTTTCCTTCTAACCTTTATACCAAGCTACCACCTTTTCCTTCTCAAGATATACCAAACTCATCATCTAGCTTTGATGAGAGTAAAGAACTTTGCTTAAAGCTATGGAGAAAATGGAGAAAGAAAAGCCAATTTATGATAGTTTAAAAGAGAGAGTTTATGTGTTTGTGTTTTCGGATGGATCATTACAAAGCCTAACAATTCATCTTTTCATTCTCTTTAAACCTACACGCCTAAGCATTGGAAGGGAGCATTAAATGTGACTATAAAATGGCAACATGTGATTGGCTTCTTTTAATAAGAAAAGTCAAATTATTACTATTTAATCCAAATTCAAAATGTTACTCCATTTAACTCTAATGACCCTACTTTCAGTCCCAAAATAATATACCCTATATTATCGTACATTTGGGTAGTAATTTTTGCTACCGAGAATTGACCGATTCGCCACTTGGCGATTTTATCGTCCGGAATTTTCTCCTAAAAATCCAGAAAATTCCTAAAATCCCTAAAATGTAAAACGATTTATGGCACATCCAAATAATTTTCCAAACTCGATTACCCATTAATTTCACACAAGAGTTCAATTTCAACCCTAAGTTTAAAATGACATGAATGCATGTATACTATGTGCATGTGCAACCCGTCAAGAATTATAGAGACTATATGTCAGATGCACATGCCGAGATATAATTAAATATCCCAACCCATCCTAATTACCAAAATACCTTCCTATAGAGAGGGATGTTACAATTCTCCTCCTAACAAAATTTCGGCCTCGAAATTCTTACCGACCGATCAAAAGGTGAGGATACCGTCTCCTCATATGCTCCTCGGTCTCCCTGTAGCCTCCTCAATTGAATGGTTCCTCCAGAGAACCTTCACCAATGGAATACTCTTATTCCTCAATTGTTTCACCGAGACCCGATAATCAATCACTCCTCCACATAACTCAGACATCGAGACCTCAATCTCCCGAGCCAGTATCACATGTGTCGGATCCGACCGATATCTGCGGAGCATACTCACATGGAAGACGCCATGTAATCGAGACATCTCACTCGCAAAGCTAGCTCAGAGGCCAAAGGTCCGATCCTCTCAAAGGATCTCAGATGACCAATGTACCTAGGCTTAACTTCCCTTTCTCCCAAATCTCAAGACACCACGCCACGGCGACACCCGTAGAACACTTTGTCGCCCACATTATACTCAATGTCCCTCCTATGCCGATCAACATAGCTCTTCTGTTCATCCCGAGCCGCTTTAATGCGACTCAATCGGGCCACTTTATCAACAAAGATCCTCAATCAACTCAGCCCCTCAATCATCCTTACTCCCTCTTCGTCCCAATACAAAGGCGATCTACACGGCCGCCCATACAAAGGCCTCATATGGAGCCATCCCGATGCTACTATGATAGTGATTGTTATATGCAAACTCTATCAAGGCCAAGATCGATCCCATGCTCCTCTCGAACTCCAATGCACATGCTCGAAGCATATCCTCAACAGCCTTGTCGCCCTCTCACTCGCCCATCTGTTCGAGGATGAAATGTCAGATCGAATTCAACTTAGTACCCATAGCAGATCAGAACTCTGCGTAACCTCAAGTAAATCTGGGATCCTCATCAGGACACTATCGACATCGGAACCCCGTGCCTCACTATCTCCGCACATACTTCGGGCCAACTGATCCATAGTATTATTCTCCTCACGCCAAGAAATGAGCCGATTTAGTTAACCGTCCACTATGACCCAGATAGCATCATCGTCGCCTCCCCTAGGCAACCCCATAATGAAATCCATGGTGATCCGCTCCCATTTCCACTCCTAATAAGCAACGAATGAAGTTTCCCATCGAGCTGGTGCTCACTTTAACTCACTGGCACGCCAAACACTGGACACATACTCGCCACCGCTTCTTCATACCGCATCACCGTAAATGTTGCTTATGGTGTTATACATCTTGGTAGTACCAGATGCATAGCATATGTGGCCATGTGAGCCTCCTCCAAGATCTCTCGCCTCGATCATCTACATCGTGCACACAAAGTCTCGCCCTATCCATGTAGTCTCATCTCTCACATCAAACTCGGATCTCAATCGCCTTTCACTTTCTCAATCGGTCTCACCATAACAGATCCTTATCCCGAACTCTCCTAATCTCGCCCAAGAGCATCGGTCTCAATCTCAATGTAGCCAATAATACTCCATCCCGCCCAAATTCATCTCGCACATTCAAAGCTCTCAATCAATCAAATTAGGCAAGCTCATTGCACAGAATCAGCTGATCAGATGTGACTTTCTACTCGAGCATCCGCCACCACATTAGCTTTTCCAGGTGATACTCAATAAGACAACAGAATCCTTCAACAACTCAAGCCACCTCCTCTGCCTCAAATTCAACTCTCTCTCGCTCAAGAGGGTATCTCAAACTCTTATGGTCAAGAAGATTTGAAAGGTCTCACCATACGTAATGCCTCCAAATCTTCAATGCAAATACGATCGCAGCCTAACTCCAAATCATGAATGTGATAGTTTACCTCATGAATCCTCAACTGTCTCGAGGCATAGGCAATGACTCTACCATGCTGCATCAGCACACATCCCAATCCCTGATGTGATGCATCGCTGTACACCTCAAATCCTCCAGTCCCAGATGGAATAGCCAACACCGGTGCAGTAGTCAACCGATGTTTCAGCTCCTCAAAGCTCTTCTGACACTCCTCGGTCCATCTGAATGGCACATTCTTCCTCAGAAGTTTTGTCAGAGGGGCTGAGATCAATGAAAACCCCTCGACAAACCTCCGGTAATAACCAGCCAATCCGAGGAAACTCCGAATCTCCGACACATTCCTAGGAGCTTCCCATTTCAGCACTGCCTCTACCTTACTCGGATCCACCTGAATACCCTCTCCAGTCACTATATGCCCCAAAAAGATCATCTGATCCACCAAAATTCACATTTGCTGAATTTGGCGAACAATCTCTCTCCTCATCGTCTGTAACACAATCCTCAAATGCTCACTATGCTCCCGCTCATCCCTCGAATACACTAGGATGTCATCAATGAAAACTATAACAAACCGATCCAGTAGGCTGAAATACCTTATTCATCAAGGCCATAAAAGCAGCCGGGCATTTGTCAACCCAAACGGCATCACTAGAAACTCGAAATGCCCATACCGCTCCTAAATGCACTCTTAGGCACATCGGCCTCTGCAATCTTCAATCGATAGTAACCAGATCGCAGATCTAACTTGGTGAACACCGAGCCCCTCGCAATCGATCAAATAAGTCATCGATCCTAGGCAAGGGTACTTGTTCTTTCTCACACCCGATTCACCGCTTATAATCGATGCACACCTCAAAGTCCCATCCTTTTCTTCACAAACAAAACTGAGCTCCCATGGTGAAACACTAGGTCTAATGAACCCTTCTCCAAAGAACTCCTCAATCGAACCTTCAACTCCCTCGGCCCACAAAGCCATCCTATATGGAGGTATAGATATAGAGCGGTACCGAACGAGGTCAATGGTAAACTCGTCTCCCGATCCGTGCAAACCCCAGAACTCATCAGAAACACATCTGGAAATTCCCTAACCACGGAATATCCCAAGCCTCTGCTCAACTCGGTGTCAATCACATGAGCCGATAGGCCTCACAACCTCCTCGCATCAACCTCGTGGCACTAAGGAAAGAGATCATCCGGCCGCACCGCTCGCTAACTCCTCCAACATCGCTTCTAGGTGACCAGAGACTCCAACACAACCTCCTTGGTATAGCAGTCCATGATAGCCCTATGAGCAGAAGCCAATCCATCCCTGCAATGACATCGATCTCTCTCGAGGCAACACTATAAGGTCCGCCTCAATACCGCTGATCAATCAATCGAGCATCCCCGCACCTCTCCCAATGCAAGAGTAGTACCTGGAGGTGTACTCACCTCTAGCCCATACCGTAACATCTCCCTATCCCCATGCAATCTACATGCCATATGAGGTGCATAAAAGAACGCGTGGATCCGGGATCCAAAGAATGCAAATGCCTCAATATCGAAAAGGAGAAGCATACCACCACAACATCGGGGAATCCTGGCCTCCTGCCACGTCATGGCGTATACTCTCGCTTTGGGACTGTGGTCGGTCGCCCACCCTCGCTTCTCAAAGGACCCTCACTTACCACGGCTTCTACCTCGGCCCTCCGTTCGGATCCACCCACTCTACTCATCAGCATACATCATACTACTCCCGACTCGTCCACTACCAAAGAAGTTGAACTCTCAATGTATCAGGCAATCCACGACCGATGCTCAATCGAGTCAAGACCTCAAACAAGCCCCAAGAAGCCACCAACACTCCCATCGTCTTCTATCACAATGCGGCACACTGGAGAAATCGCCTGAGCCTCTCGCCACTACCACTACCAATCGATCCAAATCTCCCTCTGCCCAAATCCAGATCGTCTCGAACCTCCCGAGACTGAAAGTCCCGCTCAAGCGCTTACTAAAGCTCCCGCCAGAGTCGCCTCGACTATCATCACCGCCACCCCGGACCCAATCTCACTGTCTCTCGTCTCATCACCGCTCCACTCTAACGGCAAGCCCTCAACTCAATGAATGTACCCATGTCCCACCAAGCCAACCTGGTACGGATCTCGAGTTGAGGCCATTCTCGAACCTCCCAAGACTTATCGGCCTCACGGACCATCACAAGAGTATAATCTATCACCATTAAATTTTACCTCATAATCACCACCGACATCCTACCACCTTTAGTTCCGTAAACTCCTGATCTTCATATCAAGATAGACCTTGGGCATATAATTATCCTCAAGGCCCTCGAAACTCAAATTTATGTCAACAAGCAAGGCCTGGTGGTACCGCACGCATGCCTTCCACCACTTATATGTCTTTGGGCCTGCAAAAGGATATCGCATAATCGAACCTCTCATCAGTTCGCAATCCATCCGGTCGAAGACTCTCTGTCCTCTCCAACCATCCTCGGCCTCGGGGGTGCATCGCCATAAAATCTACCGCCACAAGCAAAGAAGTCATACCTCCTTTCCCGCCTCACGGAACTCGAGGAGGCAACCTCAAGACGAGGCATAGAAGACTCTACTTGCTCCCACGGATCCTCGTCACCGTGGTGCTTCAACCCGATCACCTAATGCGAAGACCTAAAACAAACCAAAATTCTAATCAGCCCAATAGTTCCATCCGATTCATACCTACATTGTTACTATTCCCAAAGATGCCAAACCATGCTCGACACCACCAAATGTAGCGCCTCTTACCATGGGTATCCACCGTAACGCCTGTAGTCATTCCGATACATATCCTACGACAAGAGACCACTACCGACAACAACTACTACACTCCTCATGGCATCACAATCATAAGACAAGAATAAGAAACTGCTACTTTTTAAAACCAAACTAAATTCCATTTCATTCATTCAAAACTTAATAATTCACAATCGTCAAGATTTTTAAGTTACACATGTTTCACATACTTGCATCGTATAATAACCAGATCTAACTATCGCCTCCAAAAGAAAGCCCAATGACCGACCTTTGAGCCATTGCTTCTCTCGCCAATCCACAATCTACTTCTACTACAATCCCGAGGAGCTATCTGCCTATGCTAGGCCGAAAAATAAGTTGCAATTTTGGGTGAGTTTCATGAACTCAATGAGAAACCATCATCGATGGTTCTCCCAATTCATGCATCATATAAGCATGAAACAGTATACACGCAGTAATTATACAAAACACAACATGAATACAATACGTAATAATTACAACAAGATAGTAAATATACACCCGCTAAAAATATTGTCGATATAGAAACCAAGATGCAATGCACATGTGACTCTTTTCCAGTTCATTTCAGTATTGTGACCGAGCGCATAACAGTGATCAGTATAGACGCGTCTGGGGAGAATTATCTCCCATCGAGCTCGAGGCTCGGTTCAGTATATCGAGCTCTAGGCTCGGTTCAGTACAGTGGCGCCTCGGTTCACAATTTTCCTTTTAACAGTGTGATGTATTTGTGCATGAATGCACATGTTTCACAACAGTAAACATGGTATTTCACAGTCCAATATTCAATTCAATTAAACAGTTACCTCATGTAAATTCACAGTCAGTAATACCACATAATTCCCGTAGGGCAATCAATCACAGTTATAATTCATGTAATCCCCGTAGGGCAGTCAGGTCACAACAATAAGTCATGTATTCCCCGTAGGGCAATCAATTCACAGTTAACACATAGATTGGAATAACCAACTAGGTTACTCACCTAATAACTTCCACGCTAACGCCGGGAAGTCTCTGCCAAATCTGTGGAACGATGGTCCACTGGAGCCTCTATAACAAATTAAATGAATAACTATTACCATTGGTGTAAATGATTAAACAATGCACATGAAATCAAGAAATGTATATAATGCATGTTCATGGCAATCCGGCCCTAATCCAATATTTCCCCATAATAAAATTCTATGAAAATTAGAAATCCATAAGCGCCGACGGTGCGCAATTGGACCTCTATAGGTCCCCAATTAAATAAAACAAGGTTTACAAGTTCCGTCATAGGGGCTACGCCAAATTCCGCCTAAAATTCCCGCTTTCTCAGAAAATGAAATTAAATATTCAACGAATCCGATGCCTCTGGAATCAGGTCAATCGGACGCCGGACGGAAAGAAATTGACAAAAGAACAATTGTACCTTTAATAACAAATAATAATCCAAAATAAAATAAAAATACATATATATATATCTTGAACGCCCGCCTGGGCGAGACGTCGTCGCGAGGCTTAAATCGCCTCACTTCGTCATGGCGAGGCGCGCGCCTCGCGACCAGCCACTAAATTCGCGAGGGCGAGGCGAACGTCGTCATGAGGCGGCGAGTTTCCACTGCTACCTCGCCCTTTTTTTTTCCAGATTTCAATCTTAATTTCCATCCACTCTAACTTTTAGCACACAATTCAGAAAAATACCCACTATACCTCATTGGAAAGCTTAAGCAAAGCTCTACAACTCTCAAGAAGACCAAAAAAATCAAATCCAACCCTAAGGGTATCAAATAACCCATCAAACCTTCTGCCTACTAACTTTTCATCAACACAGGGCAGTACATTTACAATGTCATAACTCACTGATTTTTCAGTAATAAATTACCAAAAAAATATGTTCAACAAGTTCACAATGTCCTCAACAACTTTCATGAACAACCCAAAATCAAATTCTATTGCAAACCAAGTCAATTAATTCATCTAATGTTACTGTCTCTGAAATCCTTCACTTTGGGCAGTAATCTTACAAGAAGCATAACTTCCATTATACAAGTCAATAAATTCAGAACTTTATATCCCTGAAAAGATAACATCTCAAACTTCAATTTTCATGAAGCACTCAACATCCAATTCGATCTCTAACAATTTGAAAACTGTTATGGAAGTTTCTGTTGTCATCAGCCATTCATAACCTAATGTAGGATCAGTTTTGAAAATCATATCTCCCAATTCTGACTTCTAAAATTACATACCAAATATCAATTTCAAGATAATCTCTTCCTCTACAACTTTTCAGAAGCTCACTCACACCACTTCAGTCCACATAAAATGTTAAAATTGCCTCAAATCAGTAAACTCACAAAATCACACTTAAACTAGGTTTCATCCAAAATGCTCAAACCAGCCATTAGTAATCAATTCATATCTCCCAACACACAATTCCAAAATAGCAAGATCAGTAGCAATGGAAAGATAATCAAATATACTACAACTTCCATGAAGACCATTCTCCTAATTCCATCTCAATTAATTCATAAAATCAACAAAACTCAGATGTCATGGTTGCGGTTACTGTTCACAGGCAATGGAACAGTAACTTTCCATGCAAAATTTCACCCTTCTATCATTGAAATTCAACAACACCTATTTCACACTAAATTAAAGCCAACATCCCAAAGTTTCAGTGGCCACTAACCTTACCTCATTTGCATTTCTACACAATAAGTTATGAATAAAACAGTAACATCTATTACAAATCTCATTTTCCAGATTCAATGTTAACCTTAGTTCAAACACTTCCAATATCTTTTCACATCACTAAACATCAAAATAAATACAAATTAAATATTAATACCATCATACATATATTAGGGCTAACACTGAAAAATTGGCAGCACTAAATTCCTCAATTCAAATACTCAATTAATTATCCCTATTCAATCCAAAAATCAAACTATAACATTAACTTCAATGCATCTTCACCTAGCCTCATCCCTTTTTCATCAAATCATAATAACCATCACTTTAATGCCTACCTAAACCTAATACATGCTTTAAACCCATTTATTAACTACCCCACACTATCATGGCATTTAATCCATATGAAAGACATCATTAAACTCAAATACTTAAATGAAACTTACCTAACACAATTCTCCTTCAAAGCTTTAACTTCCAACCTTTTCCTTCTAACCTTTATACCAAGCTACCACCTTTTCCTTCTCAAGATATACCAAACTCATCATCTAGCTTTGATGAGAGTAAAGAACTTTGCTTAAAGCTATGGAGAAAATGGAGAAAGAAAAGCCAATTTGCGATAGTTTAAAGAGAGAGTTTATGTGTTTGTGTTTTCGGATGGATCATTACAAAGCCTAACAATTCATCTTTTCATTCTCTTTTAAACCTACACGTCTAAGCATTGGAAGGGAGCATTAAATGTGACTATAAAATGGCAACATGTGATTGGCTTCTTTTAATAAGAAAAGTCAAATTATTACTATTTAATCCAAATTCAAAATGTTACTCCATTTAACTTTAATGACCCTACTTTCAAATCCAAAATAATATACCCCATATTATCGTACATTTGGGTAGTAATTTTTGCTACCGAAATTGACCGATTCGCCACTTGGCGATTTTACGTCCGAATTTTCTCCTAAAAATCCAGAAAATTCCTAAAATCCCTAAAATGTAAAAGCGATTTATGGCATGTACCAAATAATTTTCCAAACTCAATTACCCCATTAATTTCACACAAGAGTTCAATTTCAACCTAAGTTTAAAATGACATGAATGCATGTATACTATGTGCATGTGCAACCCGTCAAGAATTATAGAGACTATATGTCAGATGCACATGCCGAGATATAATTAAATATCCCGAACCCATCCTAATTACCAAAATACCCTTCCTATAGGAGAGGGGATGTTACAACGACGACCGAGGAGCATGTGGAAGATCTCAAGGAAGTCTTCCAGACCCTGAATAAATTTCAGATGAAGCTAAACCCGAAAAAATGTGTGTTCGGGGTGGCATCCGGAAAATTCTTGGGGTTTATGATCACTCAGCGAGGAATCGAAGCTAATCCAGAAAAGATCGAGGCCATCATACAGATGCCTTCGCCACAATGCTTGAAGGATGTTCTGATATTAGCGGTCGGATAATCTCATTGGCGAGTTCATTTCCGATTGGGGATAAGTGCCTCCCATTTTCAAAGTCTTTGAAAGCGAATGTGACTCAATTCGATGGCAGACGAGTGCGAACAAGCTTTCCAAAGACTTAAAGCAAGATTTGTCTAGCCCGCCAATCCTACAAAGCCCGGTGAGCGGAGAGAACACTCGGGGTTATATATGGCGATTCTGAGGATTGATCAATACGGTGCTAATTCTATCGGAGGAATGAACAAAGACCTATCTACTACGTTAGCAAAGTGTTAATCGGACCGGAAACACGATACACGCCTATAGAAGATAGCCCTCTCTCGATAACAACAAATGGGAGTCGAGGCCTTATTTCCAAAGTCACACCATCGAGGTATGGACCGACCCGGCCCCTCGGCGAAGCCTTCAAAAGCCCAAACCTCGGGTCACTGATTAAGGGGCAGAAAGCTGGGTGAATTTGACATACAATACAAGCCCCGCACAACTATTAAGGCATGTATACTAGCAGACTTCATCGCGGAGATGAGCCAACCAAGCTCGAGGACGAGCGGTTCCCGCTGGAGCTCGTTTGTCGATGGCTCGTCCAATGCCGAGGATGCGGGCGCAGAGTTGTACCGATCGGCCCGAACGTGGAAGAAAAAGTAGAAATCGCCCGACTAGAATTCAAAGCCTCCAATAACGAGGTGGAATATGAGGCCTTGATAGCCGGTCTCCAACTCGCCAAGGAGATGGAAGTGAAGCACCTAAAGATATACAGTGATAGCCAGGTGGTAGTCGGTCATTGCACGGGCATTACGAGGCCAAGGGAACCACATGATCAAATACCTGGAGTTAGTCAAGCAGGAATAGGAACTGAGCAATTTCGGACAGTATTCGATCAACAGAATAGAACGAGCTCAGAATGCCAAGGCTGATGCGCTCTCCAAAATGGCTTCCGACCGTGATGCCAAAAACAATATTCTGGTCGAACGACTGGATCGGCCTAGCATTCAGAAGACCGAGGAAGTTCTCAAAGTAAATTCGATCAACCGAAATGATGTAACCGATCATGCGGTACCTTTTGGAAGGAAGACAACCGGAAGACGAATTAGCGACCAAGAAGTTAAGGATAAAGGCAAATAATACACGGTTGTCAATGACTCTCTATATAGCGGTCTTCTACGACCGCAGCTCCTTCGATGTCCGAATGAAGAAGAAGCCGAAAGGGCAATGGTCAAGTCCACGAAGGATGTGCGAAAATCACGTAGGAGGCGTAATGTCGCTCACCGTTGATCGAACAAGGCTACTTCGGGTCGACGATGAGAAGAGATGTCGAGAGGGTCGATCGATCTGAAGCCCGCCGAAAAACAGCAATCTGTCTCACCAAATTAACCGAGAGGATGAAAATTGTAAGTCACCCTATCCCTTTCGCCCAATGGGGAATGGATATATCGGGTCTTTCCTCTCGGTCCGGGACAAAAGAAATTTTGATAGTAGCGATAAAATATTTTACTAAGGGGTGGAAGCGTAATCATTGCTACAATCACCGAGGGAAGGTTGAAAACTTTGTGAAGAAAAATATACTTTGTCGCCGGGATGCCCATGGTATTGGTTACAGATAATGGTCGGCGCTTGACAACGCCAAGTTCGAGACTTCGTGACCGATCAAGATCAAGCTACAATCGACCTCAAGATCCCATCCGCAGCAACGGTCTTCTTGAGAACACCAATTAAAAGATAATGAACGCTCAAGAAGCGCTGGATGGCCGAAGACCGGGTGGAAGAAGTAGATGAAGTTTGTGGGCATATAACCACACCGAACGGAGCCACTGGGAAACTCCATTCGAATGACCTTCTATGGAAGCCCTGTTCCAAGAGAAGCGAGATTACCTGATCGGAGGTGTCGGCTCACGAAGAAGAGCGGAATGATGAAGCCTGCAGAGCGAGCTCGCTCTCCTTAGCGAGGATAGAGAAGGGCACCGCTCGTCAGAGGCCATCAGCAAAGGCGACTGTGTTCTATAACGAAAGGTCAAACCGAGCAATGTAAAGGTAGGTGGATACGTCCCACGAAAAGCCGGGCTGGAAAACATCCCGAAAACTCGAGCAGATGTGGGAAGGACCTATCGAGTGGTTAAACAAGTCAGCACGGTTCCTATATCCTAAGCGATGAGAAAGGAAGATTCTACCGAGGCCTTGGAACTCCCGTAATTTGAAGGCTTTCTACCAATAGATAAGTTATATTTTGTCAATTCTTCCTTATTATTCCCTTTGTATACATGTGGGTACCTTTTTCCGTCCTCGCCAGACGGGTTTTTAATGGCCCACGCCCTCGTTATCATTAATAAAGGGGTTACAGATTTCTTGGCAACAAAGAGTTATATCGCAGAGTAGAAAGTCCAATCAATCGCCCGACATTTTACATAGATCGACTACGGTCGGTCGGGTCGCCGAGACAAGATCCTCGACCTACGCCATCGCCATCGCCTCGCATTTTACATAGATCGACTACGGTCGGTCGGGTCGCCAAACGGATCCTCGGGACCTCGCCATCGCCATCGCCCGCATTTATATAGATCGACTACGGTCGGTCGGGTCGCCGAGACAAGATCCTCGGGACCCTCGCCATCGCCATCGCCCGGTATTTTACATAGATCGACTACGGTTGGTCGGGTCGTCGAGACAAGATCCTCGGGACCCTCGCCATCGCCATCGCCCGGCATTTTACATAGATCGACTACGGTCGGTCGGGCCGCCGAGATAAGATCCTCGGGACCCTCGCCATCGCCATCGCCTGGCATTTTACATAGATCGACTACGGTCGGTCGGGTCGCCGAGACAAGATCCTCGGGACCCTCGCCATCGCCATTGCCCGGCATTTTATATTGATCAACTACGATCGGTTGGGTCGCCAAGTCTAGTGCCTTGGGACCCTCGCTCGGCATCGATACAAATCGATCATGGTCGATCGGTTCAAACCGGTCGACTACGAAGCTACTCCACCAAAACTCAACATACATAGAAAGTAAAGAGCATAAACATGGAAAAAAGACAACGAATGAAACAAAGGTAAAGTTCATTGATTTCTCTTTGCCCTGGTCACAAGCCCGACCAGGTGAGCTCTACAATTGGGGAGAAGGGGGGCTATGAACAGGAGGAGGAGAAGGAGAATAACCGGAGGAATACACGGGGGAAGCCCCGGAATCAGGAGGAAGAGTCGAAGCGGGGACAGAAGCATCATCATGAGGAAGCTCGTCCTCCTCGACCGAGCTAAGGTCCAGCTCCTCAATCGGGGCGGGTCTCGGTCTTCGCGACCCTCTCCTTCACTTCCTCCAAAGAAAGGTCAAGAGCGGCGAGGAAGCAACGGCTCGTGAACGCATCAAGCGAAGGACCGTCAGACCCTCGGGAATGCAGGTGTCATAACAATTCTTGAGATCATGAGGGCCAGTCGCAGAATACTCCAAGCACTCGTCCTGCGAAGAACCGCCTCTGCCATCGCAGGATCGCCTCGACCCTTTGTTCCTTCACCGAGGCTTGTACCCTCCTTAGCGTATCCTCGGTCTGGGCATGATCTTGAAGGGCCTTGGCATGATCTCGGAGGGCTTTCTCCTTTAGCACTCTCTCCGACTCCCACTGCCCCCGCAAAACTGCATACTCCTCAGATAGCTTGGTCCTCTCCGCCATCGCTTTTACCCTTTGGAGCTCCTCCTTTGTGAGCTGAGCTCGCAAGGCGCGCATCTCTTTGATGGGTGTCGAATCCACCAAAAATAAATCCCAAACACCAAACGAAAATAAATTGCGCACAGTGGTAAATGGGGTCGATCCACAGAGAATGGAACAATTGATTTTATTCAAATGCCAAAGAACGAATGAAATTAAATAAAAAAGGGGTTTTGAAGTTTTCGACTAAAACTACTAATTGAAATAACAACTGATAAAAGATTAACGCAAATTAATAAAACAATAACCAACAAAGAACGCAAATAAAATTGATAAACTCAATAAACGACAGCTTAGCCAGGAAATTCCTAATTATGCTTAGACCACGATCATCGACTCAAATATTTTCTTTGGTTTAATAATAGGTTAGCTATGGTTACCAACTACCTCGGCTCCCTCGTTTCTTCTTAATTTTAGAATAGTCATGAAACTCCTTTGATTATTCCCTAATTAACTAATAACCCTTGAGACTCTCTCCGAGATTCAATTAATTAACGACATTAAATTCTAAAGAAACACTAACCCTAATCGACTACGACCGACTCATGCTTCATCTAGTTAGATCGCAAGTTCCTCCACACAAAATCGTACAAGTACTATGCCCTAGTGCCAATTGCCACGGACACCAATCACCCAGTTAGACTCCACCAAGTAAATCGATTGGCTATATGTAAATCAACTAACTCTACAATCGAGGCCTCAATCGCGAATCAATTAATAAACAATGACGATAAATCGAAGCAGACGAATATTATAACCAAATAATCGAACAATAGTCTCACGAGTCAAAGCATAATAATTAGAATTCCCGACTAAAGCAGTTAGCTACTCATAACTAAATTAAACACGATAATGTTCTTAATTAACATAATCTAAATAACAAAGAAAAGAATAAAAACAAAGAAAATCTCCCTATCGTCACTGTGGTGCGTGCGTCAAAGCCAGCCAATTTTTCCTCCTACTGCTTGCGTCACCTGCGTTATTTCCTTCCTAGTTTTTTGTTCGGTACCGACCCGCGTCACTGCCATCCTCTGTTAGCTGCGTCCTCCTTCCTCTGCGTGCGTCACCCTCCAGGTCCCTTGACTGCGTAACTCCTTTCTTTTTTCAATCCTAGGTTTTTGTTCCTTTCTCCCTTAAATGGAGTGGGCCCTCCTTGTTTTTATTCCAATCTCCACTGCGTTTTCATGTGTGCTAACTTCTTTGCTTGTTTTATTTGGGCCCATTCATCCTTGTTTGCTATGCCTTCATGCCTTGCGTGACTTCTTGATTAAAATCCTTGTTTGCTAATTGTTGCTGCCCATTTAATTCTTGATTGAACCCTTGTTGTCCTCTTGTATTTGATGATTAACGTCAATCCACATGTTATGTCCTCTAATTGCCCTTCGTTATTCTCCTCTTAATTTCCCATTTCATGTAAAGTTATAATTTCCTACAAGGAAACATTAAATCAAATTAAGTCTCAATAATTTCATCAACAAGAGGAATAAAATAGAATAATTAAAACATGAATATTAGACAAATATGCACTTATCAAATCTCCCCACACTTAGCGATGCTTGTCCTCAAGCATAAAAGAGAACCAAGACACAATGAAAACCACTCCACTAAATGAAACACGACAAAGGTAATGTAAACTAGGAATGAGGCGCAATCTTGTCCCAATGTCAATGAAATGTCAAATAAATGCAACAAATTTCCTACGACGAAGACACAAGCTGAACTCAAATTGAAGCGCATGCATGAATTACAATTTTAATTAAAACCAATCAAGCCTAGAAAACACACTTCACTTATCAGGTGGTTAGCATATATGAGGAATTCCAAATTTATGTGGTAGTCATGGGAAGATCGGGTTAATCTTAATTACTTAATTAGGTGTTTTTAGCTATAATTTGCTTGGAATTGTCATTGGCCTTTTTACGCGAATGCAAACATTTGTGATGAATGTCATCCGGTTACTCGGTCAATCACAACGCCAAGTGGCTTTAGCCTTACTCGTAATTACTCAGATGCTTGCAATATTTTTTTCCTTTTTTTCTTCTTTTTTTCGAGTAATCGGAGGAGTAGTTGGTTGCCTCACACGTCGTCGGTTATCTGAGACCTTTTCTGTGACGCAAACATTTGTGATGAATGTCGCCGGTTACTCGATCTGTCCGACCTTTAGGCGGATTTTTGGCTTCGCTCACAACCACCTTTGGTGATTGGCGGAACGAATCTAACACCTTTTTATTTTTATTCTTCATTCCCTTTCTCACCATAATTTCCCACATCAATCCAAAGTTCAACACATATACCAACTCATCTTCTAAGCTTAACATGACTCTAGACAAGAAAGGCACCGATTAATCACACAAGTTTTTTAAAATTCTAACCAATTAACTCAGGCTCGCAACTTCAACATATAGGACAAAACCATTAACATTTAATTAACATTAAGCAACAAGGGACTCAATCATACTCTCGACTCCTTTAAAACAATCCACCATTACCTAAGGCACAACAATTTATCAAGCAAAATGGAGCAAAAGAAGGTCTCCTAAGTCTATCACAGACAAAATGACTAGAAGTCAAAATATACCTAAAGCGACGGGGTCACAAAAACAAAAATAGCACAAAAACAGAAACAGCACAAAAACAACATGCATCTCAAAAACTAGAAATCACCCTCCCCACACTTAAAGCATCGTTGTCCTCAACGTAAAGTAAATGAAAAGGGTAAACCGAGGACTTCCACGAACGGAGAGAAGATGAGGGCTTATCGTGAGCTCGTTTAGGCATCCCGCTAGTAGGGTACAGCTAGTACAATGAGGGATGAGAGCCAACATATGATCATATAAAGGACTCCCTTGACCGTAATCCAAGAACTTGAATTGATCCAATGCGAACCTCCCGAAAGACACATGGAAGGAAAGGAAAATATCAAAACAAAGAAAGAAGGAAACAAACGAGACAAAAAGAATACAAAATAAAGCAAAAGAAAAGAAAGAAAAATAAAATAAAATAAAAATATGGGCTGCCTCCCATTAGCGCCCTGGTTTAATGTCCTAGGCTCGACGATCCTCGTTTCGATGTTAACCCTCATCTCGATGTTGGAAATCAGCAATGGTCCCACCAATTGCTTCCTTGTACTCTCGAAGCACTCTAATTAGTTTCTCCTCTTCCAGGTCGTCGAGCATGCTTTGGATATGATAACGGGTAGGGTCTCACCGTCACCTAAATATGTGTATTTCAAATGCTCGGGAAGCGTTTTAAGCTCCAGCTTTGGGGCCTCATCAAGTATATCATCAGAAACTTCAGACCGATCAGTAAATCTCTTAACTCCATCAATGTACATCCTATGACACAAAGCATAACTCAACTCATCATCATAATTTAAAGCAAAACCTCATGAGTCAAATCTTGATGATATCAACATTATAAACACAAGACACATTTTCAGGTCCTTTCATGGCATCATAAACATTGAATTTCACCACTTTACCATCAAACTCTAAAGTCAATGAGCCACTATGCACATCTATCTTTGCCTTAGCTGTACTGAGGAAAGGCCTACCTAACAAGATATCAGAAGAATTAGATGAACTATCATTTCCCATGTCAAGAACAAAGAAATCAGCAGGAAAAATTAATCCATTGACTTGAACTAGCACATCCTCTAAAACACCTTCGGGATAAACAATCGATCGATCCGCCAATTGAATTATAACTCGAAAGACTAGTTAATGGACCAAGACCGAGGAGGTATAAGCAGATAAAGGCATCACATTAATAGAAGCTCTAGGTCACACATAGCTTTCTTGATACCAATGTTCCCAATTTTGCAAGGAATGGAAAACATACCTTGGTCGCAACACTTAGAGGTAGTTTACTCGTAAGACAGTGAAACATTCTCCCCACACTCACCCTTTCATTACCGTTAACTTACGCTTGTTTGTGCATAATTCCTTAAGGAATTTGGCGTGTGCGAACTTTGTTTAATGGCCTCGAGGTGGGATGTTTACTTCAAATTTTGGAACAACTCCATGATGCTCTTATCCTCCTTTTCTTTCTTGTTACGGCAGGTCTCTGGGAATGGTGGTGGAACCACTAAAGGTTTGGGTTTCTGATAATTTCCAGTTGGAACTGAATCCTGTATGTGGTCACGTGTAAGTTCCCTTTCAGCCTCTTGTTCTGTCTCTACGCGGGAACCCTGGGCGTGGTCACGTTTAGGGTTCCTGTCGACTGGGGATTGCAATTCCTTACCACTTCTTAAGAAAATCGCGCTCACATTATGCCTCGGGTCGAGTGTCTGCGACGGCAGTTTGCCTTGAGTCTCCATTCTGCTAACGGAGGATGCTATCTGACTCATTTGAGTCTCTAGGGTCTTCATGCTCTCTTATCTTTTGAAATCTGGTTGCAGTGTCCTGTTGAAATTTTGCAGTATTAGTAGCTAACATATGGACAATTTCTTCAAGAGGCTTACCTGAGCCCGAAGGCTGTTGCGGTGGTGATCTTTGATAGTAATTCTGTTGGTTCGGTGGGTTGTTAGCATAACTGAAATTTGGGTGGCTCCTCCAACCGGGATTGTAGGTGTTTGAATAGGGATCAAACTGCCTCTGTTGGAACCCAATAGCATTCACATTCTCCGGTGTCTCATCGTGGAGTGTTGGGCACGCATCGGTTGGGTGAGCTAAGTGGTGCGAATACTACGCCCTCGCAGGTGGAGGAGTACCTACATTCAATTTCTCGACCAAAGTTGTTAGCAAAGATTTGACTTCATTGAGAGAAGTAACATTTACCTCATTCACCCTTCGCGGTATATCTTGCCGAGCACCGAATTGCTGAGAGTTTGCTGCCATGGTTGATATCAACTCCCGGGCTTCAGCTGGGGTCTTGCTGACAATGGCCCCACCACTTGCGGCGTCCATCATTCTACGCTCCATTGGAATCAGACCCTCGTAGAAATCTTGGATGATCAATTGTTCGGATATGCCATCTGCGGGCAGCTTGCCAAAATCTCTTGTACCTCTCCGGTACTCGTAGAGGTTCTCCGAATCATACGCTTAATGCCACATATTTCACGCTGATGTTGGCGGCTCGGGATCTTGGGAAATATTTTTCTAAAGCTGTCGGGACATCCCTTCCCAAGTGTTGATTGTCCCCGGAGGTAGGTAGTAGAGCCAATCCTTAGCTGCATCTTGTAGCGAGAATGGAAAAGCTCTCAGTTTGATTTGGTCATCCGTGACATTGCGGGGCTTCATGGAAGTACAAACGAGGTGAAATTCCTTCAGATGTTTATTCGGATCCTCGTTCTCCAATCCACGGAAGGTGGGCAGCAAGTGGATGAGTCCGGATTTCAATTCGAACCCTTCTTGAAGTTCTGGAAAATCTATGCACAGCGGATGTCGTGCTTCAGTGGGTCTACCCAAGTCCTGGAGTGTTCTGTTGAGAGCCATATCTTGCGCGTGGTCACGGTTAAGCTTCCCGTCAATCTGCTGTTCAACTTCAATCTCCTCTTCGTATTCCGTTTCAGTATCCGACTCAACCAGGGTCTGTGATCCACTAGCTTTTCCTTGCTTCTTCCTTAGCTTGCTCAACTTCCTTAGCCTCTTAGCGGTCTTTTCGATCTCAGGGTCGTACAAGATGGAATCTCCCGTACGAATGTTCCTAGGCATAAAACAAAACAAAATCAATTAGTTACCAATCCCCGACAACGGCGCCAAAATTTGATGGGTGTCGAATCCACCAAAAATAAATCCCAAACACCAAACGAAAATAAATTGCGCACAGTGGTAAATGGGGTCGATCCACAGAGAATGGAACAATTGATTTTATTCAAATGCCAAAGAACGAATGAAATTAAATAAAAAGGGGTTTTGAAGTTTTCGACTAAAACTACTAATTGAAATAACAACTGATAAAAGATTAACGCAAATTAATAAAACAATAACCAACAAAGAACGCAAATAAAATTGATAAACTCAATAAACGACAACTTAGCCAGGAAATTCCTAATTATGCTTAGACCACGATCATCGACTCAAATATTTTCTTTGGTTTAATAATAGGTTAGCTATGGTTACCAACTACCTCTGGCTCCTCGTTTCTTCTTAATTTTAGAATAGTGCAAAAAAATCCTTTGACTATTCCTAATTAACTAATAACCCTTCGAGACTCTCTCCAGATTCATTAATTATGACATTAAATTCTAAAGAAACACTAACCCTAATCGACTACGACGACTCATGCTTCATCTAGTTAGATCGCAAGTTCCTCCACACAAAATCAGACAAGTACTATGCCCTAGTGCCAATTGCCACAGACACCAATCACCCAGTTAGACTCCACCAAGTAAATCAGTTGGCTATATGTAAATCAACTAACTCTACAATCAGGGCCTCAATCGCGAATCAATTAATAAACAATGACGATAAATCGAAGCGATGACGAATATTATAACCAAATAATCAGAACAATAGTCTCACGAGTCAAAGCATAATAATTGGAATTCCCCGACTAAAACAGATTAGCTACTCATAACGAAATTAAACCTGATAATGTTCTTAATTAACATAATCTAAATAACAAAGAAAAGAATAAAAACAAAGAAAATCTCCCTATCGTCACTGTGGTGCGTGCGTCAAAGCCAGCCAATTTTTCCTCCTACTGCTTGCGTCACCTGCGTTATTTCCTTCCTCGTTTTTTTGTTCCAGCCGCAGCCAGCGTCACCTGCCAGTCCTCCTGTTAGCTGCGTCCTCCTTCCTCTGCGTGCGTCACCCTCCAGGTCCCTTGACTGCGTAACTCCTTTCTTTTTTCAATCCTAGGTTTTTGTTCCTTTCTCCCTTAAATGGAGTGGGCCCCTCCTTGTTTTTATTCCAATCTCCACTGTTGCGTTTTCATGTGTGCTAGCCTGCTGCTTGTTTTATTTGGGCCCATTCATCCTTGTTTGCTATGCCTTCTGTGCCTTGCGTGACTTCTTGATTAAAATCCCTTGTTTGCTAATTGTTGCTGCCCATTTAATTGCTGATTGAACCCGCCAGCTGTCCTCTTGTATTTGATGATTAACGTCAATCCACATGTTGCGTCCTCTAATTGCCCTTGCGTTATTCTCCTCTTAATTTCCCATTTCATGTAAAAGTTATAATTTCCTACAAGGAAACATTAAATCAAATTAAGTCTCAATAATTTCATCAACAAGAGGAATAAAATAGAATAATTAAAACATGAATATTAGACAAATATGCACTTATCACTCTTCCTCCCCCGTGTCAACTTGGGCCTTCAAAACGCTGGCCGCCTCCTCCCGAATCTTCTTCTCCTCCTCCAAAGAAGAATTTTGAGCTTTGAGAAGGTCCCTCTCCTCTTCTACCTTTGAAAGCTCGTCCTTCAAGGCCTGCATCTGCTCCTGAAAGTCCTGAACCTCACGGTCCAGAACGTCCAAACGCTGCACCGTCTCGAATGACATCATCGAACTCCTCAGGCAAGTACGCAGGAGTAGGGACCCCATTTCCTTATTGCCCCTCGGTCAAACTTCTCCCGTCCACGGGAGGAGTAATCCTTTCAAGATGTGACGGACAACGCCGATATCGATGGTTGTGGAATCCTGGGCGCTTGATCGAGAGATCCCACAACCCGACGTCACACGCTACTTCCTTTCCTTTGAGTTGGCTTGAAGGGCGGGAGATTGCTCGACCACCGAAGGACAACGGCCGCCAAAGGGCAAAGAGATCGGTCGGCCACCGGGAGGCCCTGGAGATTGGTCGTTGACTCTGGCGGCCCTCCTCCTCTTGAGGCCGTTCGACCTCCTCCTCCTCCTCGACTACAACAATGCTCGATCGGTAGGCGACTACAAAGAAGCCGCCAATGGTTCGAGACGGCCAGAGAAATCGCCATGGCCCGGTGGCGATTGGTCGAGCGACCATCGAATCGCCTCTCGTCTGTCGCCCGACCTCGGCCTCCCGAAGGCCTGCGACTGACGCTACTCTTTATGGATTTAGGGCGGGGAATGTGTTAACCACGACCATAGTTTGCCAAACAAGGAAAGCAGGTTAGAAATCAATCAAAATCTCGAACAACGAAGATAAATCAACCACGAGAGGTCAACCAGGTAGGCGTTCTCTCTAGCCCAGCCAACTAGCGGCGAGGGGTCAATCGGAAGAGAGTTGGCGAGGCCCCGCCATACCCCGAGATGAGCCGAGCAAAGTTATCTGGCGAGAGCTCCTTTATCGACCCATTACCTCTCGCTCTTCCTAAAAGCGATAGGCTTGCCGAGTCATTCCACCGCTCGGCTTGGGATACCTCCACGGTGGGACACGGAAGAAGACCGGGGCTTCCTGAAAGTATTTTGTCCGCCACTAGCATAATTTTACCGGACGTCCGGTGGCGATCTGGGCATCCTTGTACATCGGGAAGGATGCCACCCCGAGCTTGGACTCGACTCATCCTTAAAAATGGCGCAGGATGTTAACCGAGGCGGACAACCAAATTGGTGGCACAACAAAGACGAGTCCATTAATGAAACGCCACCCATTCGGAGGATCGACTAGGCCGCAATTGGAAATCGATACACTTCATCCACGATCGGCACGTATGGCGGTCTCAAGCCTCCGTCGAGAAGAAATATTCAGAGACGGCCATCCACTCGCCTCGGTTGCTTCAATTCCCTCATTCTCGAAGCCAACCTGGCTCCCGATCAGTGGGATACTATTCCTAAGACGAGACCGTAAGCGCAAATCCGCCGCAGACATCCTCGATTTACCTTTAAGCGGCTCTTTACTATCAGCCCGTCCTTCCGCTCCCTTGTTGTAATTTCTTCAACATCCCTCGGCCTTGACACTTGTCGCTTCAGCCATAACTTCCGGCAGCGACCTCCGTTAGCGAGAACCGGTTGGCGAAACCTCACTCCGAGAACCGCTAGGCGACATGTTTTCTAAGAGGAATTTAGAAGATGAGAATGAAGGGAGGAACGTGCCTATTCAATGGTAGGAATCGGAAACTCGAGCAACGCTGAAACAACTTCGGAAATAAGAATAAGCAAACGAAGCGAAGACGAGGGAGAAAGCAAAGGAAAGCAAGAAGGCGGCAAGAATGAAATAAGCGTGAAGAAAAAAGCAAACCGTCTGTCGACTCGATACTTATAGAGGCTACGTTGAACTACGATCCAACCGAAGCCCGACCGTGGAACACATCCAAGCTATCCTCGGACACGCAGCACGATCTAAGCGGAGGCAAATCGGGGTTACTCGAATTCGAAAAGGCGCGAGCGATCGAAAAGACATTCGGGACGGTGGGTAACTGCTACAAAGCGATCGTTTCCAATTCGAAAATTTGTCGACGGCGTGCATCGTCAAATCATAAATGCCTCAAATGCCTTCACGCGCCACTAATGGAGCGATCGATGTCATCCGGCCAATTAAAACTACCGGGCTATTCCATGGCCGGGCTATCCTGTTTGTCGCCCGACCGACCGCTTATTCCACTTAGCCGATCGACGACGGGCTATATCACAGCTCGACCGATCGACCTAACCCGAGTCGTCTAATGTCCGAGCTACAAAACCTCTACATACTCCCTCGACCCTTCTCTTCGCTCAGACTCGAGGAGTAGGGGGGCTTATGGTCGGGTCGGCCATTCCGGGCTCGGACCCAATCAAGACGACCCGTGGGCCGATCGGCCCGTTCATCGAAGATCAACTCTAAGGCCAAAGCCCACTTTACTCCCCGGCCCATTAGCAGAAGGAGATCTCCCATGCAGATACGTAACAAGACCTAAACCTGATTACTACTTCGTATATAAGGTATTATTCTCCCATAATTCAGGTATGCGATCATAACCTAATTCGTTTTCTCTGAATTCATCAATCCTTCCTACACCAAAAGCTTACTTGAGCCTCGGAGAGGCTAATCGGGCTGTCACCCCCGACGAGCCTTCCTTGTTTTGCAGGTATATTCACGTCGCGTTCATCACAGAAGGTAGAAGACGATGGATTTCAATAGAAACGCACCGTTCAGCCAGAATCCGGCAGAACCACATTACTTTTTTAATTTTATTCCATTACACTATTATTTATCTTATGAAACATTGTTTTAACATTTCTTAAATGAAAAAATTATAAATTTACTCTATACTTTTATTTTGATATAAATTGAGGTTGCGTTGCCACATCACAAGAAGGATAGATATAATAATTTGGTATACTTTAAAGAAACTCTCGATAACATACTAACAATCTCACAAATTCACACTAGTTTATAATGTTACGATCACTAGTTTTAAGATATGATTTTTTATTATTATGTTCATTAAATTGTGATGGTTCCTCGGCTTTTGTTTATTTGGTAGTCTTAAATTGAATAATTTCATTATTTTAGTATTCAATTATAATACTTGAATTTGGATATAGACCTTATTTTGGATTATTGTGTGTTTATTTTGGATATAAATTTTTATGACTGTAAATCTTGGTTTCTTTTAAGTAAGTTTAAATCTTACATCTTTTCTTTTTCTTAAACTAATTTCCTAACTTAATTTTATAGGTTTTAGAAGTAAGATATGTTAGAAAAAGCATAAGTGAAAGGAAGACAAATATATTTGCTCACATCTTGTCAAATGTATGAATTAATTTATTTTATATAATCTTTAACCTTTTCATAATTTTTATTTCTATCTAAATGACTTAAATTTATTGGATCATATTATACTTTTATATATGCATATGGGATTAACATAAAATTTTATTTCGATGCATTTTGGAGGAAACAACTAACAATGTCTTGTGAAATGGGACATAAGGTGAAAGAATTGGATGTAGGAACTAGTTTCTTATCCATGGTAGAACTTATTGAATGTTCTTTAAAATATAGACATCATCGTAAGGATGAGATATAAATACATAGGAAAATTATTTTAAGTGATTAGGCCCTTAGTATAACATATGATAAGGATATCTGCAAATAATTTTAAAATAGAATCTTTTTATATGAATATGTTAAATTTTATTTTAACAGAGGTATGATAAAGGGTTAAATAGAATGGTTTGAGTGAAATAACTTGTGACGTTGCATTTAATAAATTAGTTGAAGTGGATAGGGATAATAAAAATGAAGGTGATAAAACATATTAAGCATAATTAGATGGTGATAATGGTAGTAGTGACCCTAATTTCATTCATTATAAGCTTTCTAAAACATAAGGTCAATTAGATGAAAATGTGTAACACTCATGTGATGATAAGTTTGTAGTTACAAGACAAAAAAAGAAGTCTAGAAATAAGGTTAGTTTTAGATATATTTTTCATAATGTTATAGATGGTGATATTATATAGAAATAATATAACTTTTAGATTGGGAGCTGCAAATGAGGATATTGATAAACATAATATTATGTATAAAGATTCTATCAAGGCTATTGTAATTCCAAAATTAAATGAATTTAAAGATTGGGAATTTCTAAACAAGAAGAAGGAAAAAGATCAAAGTTTTTTGTATAATCCAAACACTTATCATAGGATGAAGTTCATTAGGTCACAGAAATCCAAAAAGCTAATTCAAAGATATACCATAGTAGGTATGTACAATATAAAGCATAAGATAATTTTTGCAACAAAGATAGAGGCTTAGTGTTAAATTGGCTATTTATAAAAGGTGTATGGTAGTTGGTTTGGCTAACCATTAAGAAGACATTACTATAAAGACAACTGAAGCATATATATAGGATACCCATGTGAAATAGATAACTCACATTTAATTGGCTTGCTAAAGAGTACTTGAACAAATTTAGGAGGATTCCAAATTGGAATATCAAATAAATGGTGGGTAATATGAATAAGAAATATGCTAATGTTATTACAAAAGTAAAATGTTAAAAAGTGGTTAACATTGAGAAAGTTAACATGGTCAATGAATCATCACTATACAAAGTTGTAGAGTTATGAAAATAAGCTTCAAATGAGTGATCTTAGTGGACTGTTTATTATTAAGACTTAATTGGAAGGATAAAATTCAATTTTGTAAATATTTTCTATCAATTTTTAAAATTTGAGCATTGTTTTTAATTGGTTATCGGTAGATCATTAAGTTAGATGGATACTTCCTGAATACATTCTTAAGTAGATCATTATTAATAGCAATTGGATGTGATAGAAACTATCAAAGATTTCCTATTATTTAGGCATTAGTGAAAGGAGAAAATTATGTTTCATTGAGCTTTTTCTATGTTTATTTGCAGATAACATTGGTATGATTGATGGAAATGATTAAGTGATCAACATAAGGTCAGTAAATGCTAACTATTTATTAATAAAATTTACATTGTTATGCACACATTATGTTTGTATATAGTCTTATAGTTATAACCATTACTTAATGCCAATTGTTGAATGGGTTTTTGGTAAGGTCTTATATATCTTGTCATTCATATTTTCCCGATATCAAGCATCACAAATGTGCAATACATATGTATGAAAATGGGATTTAGAAACAAAAAATTTAAGTGCACAAGACTCTATTTTAGAAGGTTGTTAAAAGTACAACTGGATGGAAATTTAAGGAAATAATGGAATAAATGGAAGTGTTATTCGAGTAAGCATATATTGATTTTATGTCTAGGAATTTGAGAAATTTTCCAAATCCTTTGTTAGTAAAAGACCAAAACACAAATGTATGCACAATAATATTGCAAAGATGTCTAATGGACATAATTATGAAGCAAGAATTAATGCATTAATTAAAATCCTTAATGACATTAGATATGAAGTTTACTTTTGCTTTTTTGTTATTACCATATAATATTAATAGATTAAAATGTTTGTTACACTTTTAAAGTATTAATGATTACAATATTAGCAAGAAATGGGCACTGATGAGAATAATCTTGATAAAATTTATTTAAGAATAAAAAAATTAGAGCAAGTTATGATGGATAGTAGATTTTGTCAAACTAGGAGCGGTTGAAGTATAAAGTTTGAAAGATTCATTTTTATGGTGAACCTTACTACTAAAACAAATAGTTGTAGGCTTTAGTGGCTCAATAACATTTCATGTAAACATGTCATCTTTACTGTAAGTTATGTTAGATTAAACCCTAAGGATATTAAACCCTGATGACCATATTAGTCATTATTTTAAGAAGGGCAAATATGTAACAGTATATATGATGTCTACTGAAACTTTAAATAGATCTAAGGTCTAAAAAAAAGTGAACCATACCTTTATTCCACCACTCCATAAGAAAAAAAAAATGCTAGGTACTCCATAAAAGTCAAGAAAAAAGGACACAAAGAGGAACTATTGTAACATTTCAGTTATGTTTATTCATTCTCATGTGATGCTTCAATTGTTTCCATATTCAATTTATTAAACATTAAGGCATTTACAATAGAAATGTGCAAAGAAGAAAAGGAAAAGTTGGAGAAATTTTTACAATAAAATTAAGAAGGAACATATACACAAAAGTTAAGGGCAAACAAGTAATTTGGAATATAATTTAGTAAGATTTGATTAAAAAATAGACGGATAGAAACGACTTCACATCTTAGTAGCACTAATGGAGTTAATTACATTTCCAATTTTAAAAATCATGTATGGACTCTAAAAAATTATGTTATTTAGTATTTAAAAAAGGTTGAAACATTTTTAAAAACCCTTAAAAGTCATAATATTTGAAATAATTTGCCATTTTTTTTATCTTAAATGTTGGTATACCCTCTAGCATTATTTGTGAATCATTCAATTGATAAGGAAATGACTATAGATATATTTTCGTTGTAAAGGAATCCAAAAGTTATGTTTGTACTAATAAGAAGTTCCAATATTACACTCTCCTAATTATCCAATAGTTCTAAATTTTAAATTAAAAACAATAACTTATATTTTATCTCATTTTATTTATTAATTTGAATTCATGTTATGCCGACCCAGCCCTAGGCAAATACAGGCAAGGCACCTGCCTAAGGCACAGCTTTATGAAAAAGAAAATAAAAAAGCAAAAAGGGCCCATTTAATTTTATTTTGTTTTTTATAAAAATTTTGATCTTCATAAAAAGCAACAAAAGAGTCCATATTTTACCTCTTTTGTTTTTTATAAGGATCTACTCTTAATTATCGTAAAGAAAAAAAGACAAAATAGGACCTTTTTTTATTTACTCAGGGCCTATAAAACGTCAGGATCGGCCCTGATGTTATGCACTTACAAAACAATGTGTTTTAACTCTTTGAGAACTTGACTATTAGCATAACCTTTTGTAACCTTAATGATTGATAATATTATCAATCTTAGTTGAATTGAAATAACTTTTTATTTAATAAAATTCTATCATGATCAATTAATTTGTGTGCCTTCTCGTTTAAAGAAGCTAAGAATTTAAATATCTTTATATTATTTTAGATACTTTGTATGTTTGTATCATATGATTTTTTTTATTTTTGAAAATGTTATAAACTTTAACTTCAAAAAGTAACTACTATTGTTCCATTAGAATTTGCATATGCACCACGAAAGTTGACAGCGTACCTGCATTATATATACATCTTACTCTTCAAAATAATCCAACACAATTTTGATTGGTTGAAGTGAAATGAAATAATGTGGAATAAAAGATACAACAGTTCTATTAAAAGCAATTATTTCTTCTTTCAACTAGTCTTACGTAAAATATGACGATAAAAATAATTATTGATGTATTATATATTAACATTTAAAATTTTAAAAATATTAACAACTTACCAATATACATTATTTTTAAATTTCCATTTACTACATTTTAGTAAAATGTTTACTATATAAAATTTGAGAAATTTAAGTATAAATCGTGCCTTCTTATTTTTTATTAATTAGGATATCCCTAAAAATTACAATGTAGAAGAGTGTTGTTAAAAAGATGTAAGGTGTAGCTAGGCTAAACAAGCATAAGTTGTCTTGGGAATGGGTAATGTAAACGACCTAGCCTTCTACTTCCCTCTTTAACACATTTTCATTAACGAATGATTATTATAAATGCGAAACATTCGTCTCTCAAGTTAGAAAGATGGCCCACAAACACGTGATGTAAGGCTCTAAGAGAAAAAATCGGGTGCCTGCGGTCTTTTCTCAAGATTCACCATACCAGCGAAAGCAACCAAACCACTATCTATATATATGTTAATGAACAATTTTGGTAGATGAAGATATATATATATCATTCAAAAGCAGGACACTGTATGATATAACAACCAATATGATAAGTAACCGTATATATATATCATCCAAGACCAACCCCCTCGAAATTTCTATCTATTCATCTAACAACCCAATGGTTGTCTGGATGAGTTAAGGTCAAGTCAAGTGAAATGAATTATAGTCTTCTAAAGTTAGTGTGAATGCTATGTTCCTTTGTCCTTTTGCACGATTAAAATATGAGCAAGTGAGCTTTTGGATTCCGGTGGGACCAACATTTATTTATTTATTCAAAATTACATGTTCCCCACTCCCCAGCATAGATTTTGCAGATCTCGTGATAGAGTATAGTAAGTTGGCGATGCATTAATTTTAGAAACTCTTTTAAAAAGTTATTCTTGCAGCCCACAATTTTTGAAAAGAAAGCCGTTGTGTACATTAAGGCAAAACGAAAAAAAAACAAAGATTGTTTCCACACACGCTTGGGTTGATCGAAGAGGGTCCTAAGTCCCGTCTTTAGCAAGTAGCAACTTTTATTTGCTTTCCTCTTTCAGGCGGTTTTTTCTGATTTGAAACGATAAAAGTGCACGACTCCCCTTCTTGGCTAAGTTACATAACTGGGTTATTCTTGTACATATGGGTCCAATTGTTCCCCCAAGTGTGTACAGGCTATTAACTTGTACAGGCTAATCACAACTCATGTCTTAATTAATCGCACGATTTTTCATTTGTCTAGTTGCATATACAAAAAAGGTGATTCGAGATTTATCGCATTTACAATGAAATGATATTTTAGTCATATTATATAATCTTAAATTACATTACTTTTTAATTTTATTCCATTACACTATTTTTATCTTATGAAACATTGTTTTAACATTTCTTAAATGAAAAATTATAAATTTACTCTATACTTTTATTTTGATATAAATTGAGGTTGCATTGCCACATCACAAGAAGGATAGATATAATAATTTGGTATACTTTAAAGAAACCCTCGATAACATATTAACAATCTCACAAATTCACACTAGTTTATAATGTTATGATCACTAGTTTTAAGATATGATTTGTTTATTATTATGTTCATTAAATTGTGATGGTTCCTCGGCTTTTGTTTATTTGGTAGTCTTAAATTGAATAATTTTATTATTTTAGTATTCAATTATCACTACAAAAAAGGAGGCCTTTTGCGTCGTCTTTTAAACGTTGGTAAAGGAAATTTGCCGTCGTAGAACAATATCTTCTACGTCTATTCAGACGTCGCAAACAACGTCGTGGAAGATAAGGTAAGCATTGGTAATCTACGACGTCTGTTGTAACACGTCGTTGAAGAGGCAGATATTCTTCGACGTTTACAAAGACGTGCCAAAAAGTTTACACAGTTTGCGACGTCTGGAGTAGACGTCACAGATTGAAACTAGCATTTTACGACGTGCATGAAGACGTCGATAAAGGATTGTTATGCCGACGTTTAGAAGACGTCGTGAAAATTCCCTTTCTACGACGTCTCCTTGTATAGGCGTCGTAAATTGTTTAATAATTAATAATTAATAATTAACGAATATTTATTTAAACTACGTTTGCAAAATTAATTATTAATCAATTTGAATTAATTATTTGTGTAAATTTCAATTTCGAATAAAATTGAATTTAATAAATATGAATTATAACTAATTTTGAATTTAAATTTGTTTTATAATTTTTGCAAATTTAATATTTATCAAATTTGTAAATTATTAATGAGTTTGTAAAAATAAAATTGCTTATGAATAAATTTATTTAACAATGTATCAATTTTTGAATATATCATTAATTCTAATAATTGTTAATGTATAATAAGAATTGAATACATGCAAAAAAACAATTTATTATTTAACTGCAATTCCCAAACATGTCATAAGACGATAATTAAAATAAAGTAAACGTCATAAGTGTTTAATATATCAACATGTTTAGTCTAAATGAACATTATGTGTAGAAGATAAAACTTGCAAGAGCTTATTTTGTTGTTCGACTTGTGAAGTTAATCGATCCTTCATTTCTTGAAATTGTTTAGTCAACTCATCGACTTGAGACTGTAACTCCTGATTAGCCCTCTTTGACTCCTGATGAGCCCTCTTTGACTCCTCTAATTCGTCTCGAAGTCTCTTTCTGGCCGAAGTATTCCCTTGTGGTCGAGGCTCAATTCCCATGCCAACAATGTAATCGATCTTGTACCCAAGACTTTGTTGCACACTTAAACCTTAGTCACTTCACATATTAAAGTGTTCAAGCAATTATGTATTAGTATCTAATCAAGCAACATATTGTGACAAATAAAAAACTAGAAGGCGTTTTCATAATTTAGTGAAACAATCATGAAAAAGAAACACATAAGAATATTCAATACTTAAACATGTACTCCAATATTTAACAAATACCTGGTGAGTTTATTGAAGACAATGAGAAGATTGTATGCTCTGGCTGAAGTTTTCCGAACCACTTCAAGCTGTAAATCAAAAACAGAAGTGGAAAAAAATCCAGAATTAGCACTGCAGTGTTTTAAGTGTAATAAAAGCAACAACATAGACTCAAATTATGTTGAAGAAAGCCCATGTGCTTAGATTCAAATTGTGGCTCTACATTCATAGAGTTCCACTTGAGTACTATGCTACCTTTGGACTTAGTCACATTTCAAGCTTCATTAGAAAGCCCATGTGCTTAGAACAATAAAAAAAGATGCATGTCACTAAGATATTTAATATGATTATGTGCATATCAGATAAATGGAATCGATTAAATACAAAATATGGCATGAAAAGTTAACTAAAAATAATTGCTTTAAATGAAAATTATGAGATTAGCATCGCCAAATAAGAAAATTGATAAGTGAGCGACAATATTATGATAATAACAAACTTTTGTACTCATCCTTATCGATTGGTGAGTATCTAAAATCAAAGCTCTTAGATAGAGAACTAAGAAGATCATCAAAAGGAACTCATATCTCACTCACTTAAAATGTTAAAGCCGCATAAATTGAAAAGTCGAGGTAAAGAAACTAAAAGAAAGAATGGATCAGCTTACTAGAAAGCTCATATTAGAAAAAACATAAGCTTCAATTAAGGAAGAGAGTTAGTCGAATACTCTTAGAGCATAAACATAAGCTTATGTTTGCCACACCATTTGCGATATGTTATTACAGCAGTAGTAGTGAATTTACTTGGACATTACCAAATGAGTATTACAGCGTGATTCAAGTGGATAGAAAGTTCCGTAAAATGTAAACTGAAGTTTAAACGGTGCAAGTAGTTCTTCATTTTCACATCTTTATCCGGTTCCTCCCAACCATGCCAAGATAACGGAACCGATTACTTGTTTTGTCGACCATATACATAGAAAGCGGCATGGCTTTCTTTTGAAATAACGGTCATCATTTTTTCACCACCGTTAACCTCGCAGGAGTTATCACAAAGGTAGAAATTCTTGTCAAATGAGGCGCATTATATTGAGCAGTAATGACCATGTCAAATAAGTTCGCCAAGATTTGATCTTGCTAAAGATGAGTTCTTCACTATATAGCTTGGAAAAGTGTTAAAGCGATGTTTTAGGCCACACCTACATGTCCAATTTTCTTGAACTAAACCTCTGAAATTGAAATGCAAAGATCATTATATTGAACTTAATGGGGCCTGAAATGTTACACACCTTTGCACGACGAAGATATTAGGTATTACCTTTAACATCTTCAAGTTTAAAATGAAAGAACAATAGCATTACGTAATGAAAACAACATGTGCTCTATACCAACCTTATAGTGCATAAGCTTTGTTTGCAAATATGCATCTATGAATATACTATCCCTTCATATACATGTTATGAAATTTAATTTATAACTAGCCTTAACTCACTGCAAATTTATGACAGATTCATGCAAGAACTGTAATAAAACATAGATGCACTACTATTTTCAGAAAAAATCATAAATATGAATGCAAATAGAAGACATAATTGGAGAGAAGCACAAATCCAATACTATTGATTAAAGACAAGGCACAGCTGCTCACCTTGTCGAGGACCAGTTTGACTATTGTTTCTCTTAGCAAATGCTCTGCTGTCCAAAGTAAGTCTTGTAAAACTACAAACAGCAGAGTCACAAAAGCATGAAATTAGATAGACATTTTCAAGAATATGACTGCAAAATAATAGTATGCCAAAGCATATAGATAGCTACTAATAAGAAAGCTAATTAAGGTGGAAATATATGCCAAAGCATATAGATATATAGATTGGAAGCCATTTTCAAATGTCAAAAGTTAGTAATTTATCTGCTACTCCAGATGTGTTCCTCAAGAGTTCAGAAGAATATGCAGGAGAATTTGTAAAGGAAAATCAAGTCAAAACTTTTACTGAGTAATTGCAAGAACAAAAAAAATGTTGGTTATAAGTTTCTCAAACCCAGAACACGAATAATAAGAGGAAAACGCCAAGACAATTTGGGTATTCGTTCAAACAAAGAGGGCTTTCTAAACTCAATTAAACCCAGATTACATCGTTGACTTCAATGACTTACCTCAACCAAGACGCACACGCACTCCACTGTAAATGATAGGCGGTAGTCGTTGGTGAAGCAACCTCCTGATGATGACGGAAGGCGGCGAAGCGTGGGTGACCTTTGTTCGAGGAGGAGGAATGAATCTGGGGAGAGTGATAAATCTGGTTCGGGAGGAGAATCAATCTGGGGCGGTTCGAGGAGGAGGGATTGAATCTGGGGGGAGAGTGAAAAATCAGAGGGGAGAGTGAAAAATCTGGGACGGAAGGAAATTAAACGTGGGTGGGTAACTAATTTCGTGGACAACGCCTTCTCCGACGTTTACTTCTCAAGGACGTCGTTTCTTGTTTTTTTCTACGTCTTTCTACCGAAATGACGTCAAACACTTCAACTTTCTTCGACGTCTAAATACGACGTCTTAGAATATTGGACCTTTTAATGACGTGTTTGAAGACGTCGTGAAAAGCTTAGCTCATTCTCGACGTCTACTTCTCAAACGACGTTAAAACTATAGTTTTGTTGTAGTGTATAATACTTGAATTTGGATATAGACCTTATTTTGGATTATTGTGTGTTTATTTTGGATATAAATTTTTATGACCTGTAAATCTTGGTTTCTTTTCGTAAGTTTAAATCTTACACATCTTTTCTTTTTTTTTAAACTAATGTCCTAACTTAATTTTATAGGTTTTAGAAGTAAGATATGTTAGAAAAAGCATAAGTGAAAGGAAGACATATATATTTGCTCACATCTTGTCAAATGTATGAATTAATTTATTTTATATAATCTTTAACCTTTTTATAATTTTTATTTCTATCTAAATGACTTAAATTTATTGGATCATATTATACTTTTATATATGCATATGGGATTAACATAAAATTTTATTTCGATGCATTTTGGAGGAAACAACTAACAATGTCTTGTGAAATGGGACATAAGGTGAAAGAATTGGATGTAGGAACTAGTTTCTTATCCATGGTAGAACTTATTGAATGTTCTTTAAAATATAGACATCATCGTAAGGATGAGATATAAATACATAGGAAAATTATTTTAAGTGATTAGGCCCCTTAGTATAACATATGATAAGGATATACTGCAAATAATTTTTAAAATAGAATCTTTTTTATATGAATATGTTAAATTTTATTTTAACAGTAGGTATGATAAAAGGTTAAATAGAATGGTTTGAGTGAAATAACTTGTGACGTTGCATTTAATAAATTAGTTGAAGTGGATAGGGATAATAAAAATGAAGGTGATAAAACATATTAAGCATAATTAGATGGTGATAATGGTAGTAGTGACCTAATTTCATTCATTATAAGCTTTCTAAAACATAAGGTCAATTAGATGAAAATGTGTAACACTCATGTGATGATAAGTTTGTAGTTACAAGACAAAAAAGAAGTCTAGAAATAAGGTTAGTTTTAGATATATTTTTCATAATGTTATAGATGGTGATATTATATAGAAATAATATAACTTTTAGATTGGGAGGAGCTGTAAATGAGGATATTGATAAACATAATATTATGTATAAAGGTTCTATCAAGGCTATTGTAATTCCAAAATTAAATGAATCTAAAGATTGGGAATTTCTAAACAAGAAGAAGGAAAAAGATCAAAGTTATTTGTATAATCCAAACACTTATCATAGGATGAAGTTAACTAGGTCATAGAAATCCAAAAAGCTAATTCAAAGATATACCATAGTAGGTATGTACAATATAAAGCATAAGATAATTTTTGCAACAAAGATAGAGGCTTAGTGTTAAATTGGCTATTTATAAAGGGTGTATGGTAGTTGGTTTGGCTAACCATTAAGAAGACATTACTATAAAGACAACTGAAGCATATATATAGGATACCCATGTGAAATAGATAACTCACATTTAATTGGCTTGCTAAAGAGTACTTGAACAAATTTAGGAGGATTCCAAATTGGAATATCAAATAAATGGTGGGTAATATGAATAAGAAATATGCTAATGTTATTACAAAAGTAAAATGTTAAAAAGTGGTTAGCATTGAGAAAGTTAACATGGTCAATGAATCATCACTATACAAAGTTGTAGAGTTATGAAAATAAGCTTCAAATGAGTGATCTTAGTGGACTGTTTATTATTAAGACTAAATTGGAAGGATAAAATTCAATTTTGTAAATATTTTCTATCAATTTTAAAATTTGAGCATTGTTTTAATTGGTTATCGGTAGATCATTAAGTTAGATGGATACTTCTGAATACATTCTTAAGTAGATCATTATTAATAGCAATTGGATGTGATAGAAACTATCAAAGATTTCCTATTATTTAGGCATTAGTGAAAGGAGAAAATTATGTTTCATTGAGCTTTTTCTATGTTTATTTGTAGATAACATTGGTATGATTGATGGAAATGATTAAGTGATCAACATAAGGTCAGTAAATGCTAACTATTTATTAATAAAATTTACATTGTTATGCACACATTATGTTTGTATATAGTCTTATAGTTATAACCATTACTTAATGCCAACTGTTGAATGGGTTTTTTGGTAAGGTCTTATATATACTGTCATTCATATTTTTCATGATATCAAGCATCACAAATGTGCAATACATATGTATGAAAATGGGATTTAGAAACAAAAAATTTAAGTGCACAAGACTCTATTTTAGAAGGTTGTTAAAAGTACAACTGGATGGAAATTTAAGGAAATAATGGAATAAATGGAAGTGTTATTCGAGTAAGCATATATTGATTTTATGTCTAAGGAATTTGAGAAATTTTCCAAATCCTTTGTTAGTAAAAGACCAAAACACAAATGTATGCACAATAATATTGCAAAGATGTCTAATGGACATAATTATGAAGCAAGAATTAATGCATTAATTAAAATCCTTAATGACATTAGATATGAAGTTTACTTTTGCTTTTTTTGTTATTACCATATAATATTAATAGATTAAAATGTTTGTTACACTTTTAAAGTATTAATGATTACAATATTAGCAAGAAATGGGCATCGATGAGAATAATCTTGATAAAATTTATTTAAGAATAAAAAATTAGAGCAAGTTATGATGGATAGTAGATTTTGTCAAACTAGAGCGGTTGAAGTATAAAGTTTGAAAGATTCATTTTTATGGTGAACCTTACTACTAAAACAAATAGTTGTAGGCTTTAGTGGCTCAATGACATTTCATGTAAACATGTCATCTTTCTTGTAAGTTATGTTAGATTAAACCCTAAGGATATTAAACCCTGATGACCATATTAGTCATTATTTTAAGAAGGGCAAATATGTAACAGTATATATGATGTCTACTGAAACTTTAAATAGATCTAAGGTCTGAAAAAAAAAGTGAACCATACCTTTATTCCACCACTCCATAAGAAAAAAAAATGCTAGGTACTCCATAAAAGTCAAGAAAAAGGACCTGAAGAGGAACTATTGTAACATTTCAGTTATGTTTATTCATTCTCATGTGATGCTTCAATTGTTTCCATATTCAATTTATTAAACATTAAGGCATTTACAATAGAAATGTGCAAAGAAGAAAAGGAAAAGTTGGAGAAATTTTTACAATAAAATTAAGAAGGAACATATACACAAAAGTTAAGGGCAAACAAGTAATTTGGAATATAATTTAGTAAGATTTGATTAAAAATGAGCGGATAGAAACGACTTCACATCTTAGTAGCACTAATGG
This sequence comes from Erythroxylum novogranatense, assembly GCA_029891385.1. Taxonomy (NCBI): domain Eukaryota; kingdom Viridiplantae; phylum Streptophyta; class Magnoliopsida; order Malpighiales; family Erythroxylaceae; genus Erythroxylum; species Erythroxylum novogranatense. The sequence continues at coordinate 17,953,818 of CM057225.1, forward strand.
AGTTAATTACATTTCCAATTTTAAAATCATGTATGGACTCTAAAAATTATGTTATGTAGTATTTAAAAAGGTTGAAACATTTTAAAAACCCTTAAAAGTCATAATATTTGAAATAATTTGCCATTTTTTAATCTTAAATGTTGGTATACCCTCTAGCATTATCATGAATCATTCAATTGATAAGGAAATGACTATAGATATATTTTAGTTCTAAAGGAATCCAAAAGTTATGTTTGTACTAATAAGAAGTTCCAATATTACACTCTCCTAATTATCCAATAGTTCTAAATTTTAAATTAAAAACAATAACCTATATTTTATCTCATTTTATTTATTAATTTGAATTCATGTTATCTGAGCCCGATACTAGGCAAATACAGCAAGGCACACGCCTAAGGCACAGCTTTATGAAAAAGAAAATAAAAAACAAAAAGGGCCCATTTAATTTTATTTTGTTTTCTATAAAAATTTTGATCTTCATAAAAAGCAACTAAAGAGTCCATATTTTACCTCTTTTGTTCTTTATAAGGATCTACTCTTAATTATCATAAAGAAAAAAGACAAAATAGGACCTTTTTTTATTTATTCAGGATCTATAAAACGTCAGAATCGGCCCGATGTTATGCACTTACAAAACAATGTGTTTTAACTCTTTGAGAACTTGACTATTAGCATAACCTTTTGTAACCTTAATGATTGATAATATTATCAATCTTAGTTGAATTGAAATAACTTTTTATTTAATAAAATTCTATCATGATCAATTAATTTGTGTGCCTTCTCGTTTAAAGAAGCTAAGAATTTAAATATCTTTATATTATTTTAGATACTTTGTATGTTTGTATCATATGATTTTTTTTATTTTTGAAAATGTTATAAACTTTAACTTCAAAAAGTAACTACTATTGTTCCATTAGAATTTGCATATGCACCACGAAAGTTGATAGCGTACATGCATTATATATACATCTTATTCTTCAAAATAATCCAACACAATTTTGATTGGTTGAAGTGAAATGAAATAATGTGGAATAAAAGATACAACAGTTCTATTAAAAGCAATTATTTCTTCTTTCAACTAGTCTTACCTAAATATGACGATAAAATAATTATTGATGTATTATATATTAACATTTAAAATTTTAAAATATTAACAACTTACCAATATACATTATTTTTAAATTTCCATTTACTACATTTTAGTAAAATGTTTACTATATAAAAATTTGAGAAATTTAAATATAAATCGTGCCTTCTTGTTTTTTATTAATTAGGATATCCCTAAAAATTACAATGTAGAAGAGTGTTGTTAAAAAGATGTAAGGTGTAGCTAGGCTAAACAAGCATAAGTTGTCTTGGGAATGGGTAATGTAAACGACCTAGCCTTCTACTTCCCGCTTTTAACACATTTTCATTAACGAATGATTATTATAAATGCGAAACATTCGTCTCTCAAGTTAGAAAGATGGCCCACAAACACGTGATGTAAGCTCTAAGAGAAAAAATCGGGTGCCTGCGGTCTTTTCTCAAGATTCACCATACCAGCGAAAGCAACCAAACCACTATCTATATATATGTTAATGAACAATTTTGGTAGATGAAGATATATATATGTAACTGTAACCCTAACGCAACTGTCTAAAGAACAATACCGACCTAACAGAATCTGTACACCATTAGTTCATAAATCCTAACCACTCTCCCTCGTTCCCCGCCTATTCTCTCTCAGCACAAACACCAGTTAATGACACACCCCCTCGTCGCTGCTCCCGTGAATCCGCAGACTGCCACTTTACTGAATTCATTCGCAGAAATATTCCCTCATTCATAACTCAATCACAATGTCTTCTTTGGAGATCGAAGGCAAAGACGTATCTCCCGTCGAACAGGTCCGGCTCACGGTACCAACCACTGATGACCCCAGCCTCCCGGTATGGACCTTTCGCATGTGGTTCCTGGGACTCATTTCTTGTGTTGTACTCGCTTTCCTCAACACTTTCTTCTCTTACCGAACCGAACCACTCGTGATTTCAATGATCTCCGTCCAAGTCGCGACCCTACCCATCGGTCGCTTCATGGCCAAGGTTCTCCCCAAAACAAAATTTCGGATTTTCGGTCTCGGAGATAGAGAGTTCTCGCTCAATCCGGGTCCTTTCAACGTGAAAGAGCACGTCCTTATTTCTATATTTGCTAATGTGGGTGGTAACACGGCATATGCTATTAGTATCATTGACATTATTAGGGCATTTTACCACAGGAAGATCTCTTTCTTAGCTAGTTGGCTGCTTGTTAACACTACCCAGGTTACTATTTCCTTGCCTTTTTTTCACCATATAATAATGTATTTAGTTTTGTATTAAGTCATGGTTTAGTAGTGAAAACATCTTCTTTTCATTTTGTGCAGGTTTTGGGGTATGGATGGGCCGGAATTATGAGGAAGTACGTGGTAGAACCGGCGCAGATGTGGTGGCCAAGCAGCTTGGTTCAGGTTTCTCTTTTCAGGTAAACAACAACTATTTGCTTGTACAAGCTTGTCTTCTCTTGTTTGACGTTTCCCGTTCGAGACAAGCTTTTGGGAATGGGGAACTGGGGATAGTGATCATAACTGATAAAGAACTCCTCGTTTCATGCCAAGATACGGCTGTTTTGGCTGAATATAATCAATCAACAGAGAAATAATTACTAATTAGACTCGGGTTTTTTTTTTTTTTTGGTTGAGGAAAATTTACCCTTCGATTGGACTAGTTTTCTTTTTAAAAATAGATATTGGAGAATTATGCATGTTTAGTCTATAATAATTATTGGGGAAGTTCTTACAAATATTACAAGAATTAAAATTAACAGTAACCAATAATTGTACTACCCCTGTATGATTTATAATGGGTCGTAATTGTTGTACATGTGGAGTACATGTATTATTTTATTTGCGTTTCTTATTAACAGGGAAATAAAGAAATAACTCTATTTGACTGTTATAAGCAACTTACGAACTTATCGCTCCACGTACCGTAAGATGAAAAGTTACTTGTGCTTCGATATAACAGTTTACAGTAAGAGTAGAGCAAGGAAGAATATATATGTTAATTATTGAAAATCACTTGAGGAAATTAGCTAAAAGTTCCATCTTGACCTTTTTGATTGGATTCCTTCCACAAGCGCTTTGCATGAGAAGGACAGGCAGCGAATGTCTCGAGGCAAATTCTTCTTGATTGCACTTATCAGTAGCTTCTCATGGTATGTGTTTCCGGGGTACCTTTTCCCAACTCTGTCCGCAGTTTCATGGGTGTGCTGGGCATTTCCTAAGTCAGTCACAGCCCATCAGATTGGGTCAGGCATGCATGGACTTGGCCTTGGAGCTTTTGCGTTGGACTGGTCCGTCATTGCCTCGTACCTTGGCAGTCCTCTTATCACCCCATTCTTCGCCATCGTCAATGTCATCGTGGGCTACATTGCACTCATCTACCTAATTATCCCAGTAGCTTACTGGGGATTAAACTTGTACGGTGCTAGGAAGTTCCCCATTTTCTCCTCACACTTGTTCAATCACAAAGGAGAAATTTACGATGTTAATTCCATTGTTAATGACAAGTTTGAGATAGACATGCCATCGTATCTGAAGCAGGGTCATATCCACCTCAGCGTTTTCTTCGCACTTACATATGGGATTGGTTTTGCTGCTATTGTAGCCACCCTCACTCATGTGGCTCTGTTTAATGGCAAGTAAGTAAATGAGATAGTACCTTGTTAGCAATTCCTAACGAGCCAATTTTGTGTGGTTATACTTAAGATCTAGTTGTTCCATCACTCCAACAGGGAGATATATCAGCAATACCGGGCTAGTAAAGGTGCAAAAGAAGATATTCACACGAGACTGATGAAGAATTACGAGCCAATACCTGGCTGGTGGTTTTACTCCATTCTTTTAGTGGCATTAGTCCTTTCTCTGGTACTATGCATTTTCATGAGAGATGAGATCCAAATGCCATGGTGGGGGCTTATTTTTGCTGCAGGCCTCGCTCTGTTGTTTACTCTGCCAGTTAGCATTATAACTGCTACGACCAATGTGGTAAGTAACGAAGAAATAGTCTGCTTTCTTTTGTTAGCTTGCTTCTTATGGATTATAGCAACCACATTAATCATTACTGTGGACTGGATACTAAAGAATACACAATGGGATGATTAAACAGGATATGAAATTGTATTGTTAATGATGTATGCCAAGATTTTCTTGGACTCTAAAGTCTAATATCAACTTTGTTATTTGATTTTTTTAAAGATATAGTTGTATTGTTATTGATGTATGCCAAGATTTTCTTGGATTCTAAACTCTAATATCAACTTTGATATTTGATTTTCTTAAAGATATAGTCATAATAGGGTTCTTCCTTCTTGTTTCTCCTCTCAGTCACCAGGACTTAACATTATCACAGAGTACATCATGGGAATCATTTATCCTGGTAGACCAATAGCTAACGTCTGCTTCAAGACCTATGGCTATATAAGCATGGCCCAGGCAATAACTTTCCTCAGCGACTTCAAGCTAGGTCACTACATGAAAATTCCACCAAGATCCATGTTTATAGTCCAGGTATGTCTACCCTGCATATCCTTCCAACTAATACGGGTTAATACACGAACCAAATATACATTAACAAAAAAACAGATACGGAATTCAGGTAAGATTTTGGCATGACTAACACCTTCTAGAATGGGATAACATACTAGTTTTGAAAGGCCGTTAGCATAAAGTCCACGATATAATATAGCTGCCAAAACCTTTTTCTTTCTTTAAACGTCACTGCGTCGGTTGAAGCACTTCTGGTTGACAGTTAATATCACTATCCCATATTGTTATGCTTGAGCAATTAACAAGTAAACTCAGTTGGCTTTAATTTGTCCAGTACTATGTTGAAGTATCTGAACTTTTCAGTCTATCTAATCTATTTCCCCTATGCTGCCCACGGAAGTGCATAGGTACTGTAATAGCTTCGTCAGTGAACACCGCAGTAGCATGGTGGCTTCTGACTTCCATCGAGAACATATGCAATGATCAACTACTTCCTCCAAACAGTCCCTGGACATGTCCCGGTGATAACGTCTTCTTCGATGCATCTGTCATATGGGGTTTGGTTGGACCTAAACGAATTTTCGGTAGACTTGGCAGCTACGGTGCCCTCAACTGGTTCTTCTTTGGAGGTGCATTGGGGCCTCTTTTGATATGGTTACTGCATAAAGCTTTTCCAACACAGAAATGGATTAAAAAGATCAACCTTCCTGTACTTTTGGGAGCAACAGCCGCAATGCCACCAGCTACAACTGTCAACTTCAATTGTTGGATTGTGGTTGGAGTAATCTTTAACTACTATGTGTTTAGGTACCACAAAGTTTGGTGGCAGAGGTACAATTATGTACTTTCAGCAGCCCTGGATGCTGGATTGGCTTTCATGGGTGTTCTTCTGTACTTCAGTCTGACTATGGAGGAAAAATCCTTCAGTTGGTGGGGAATCGAAGAACACTGTCCCCTCTCTAAATGCCCAACTGCCAAAGGAATCGTTGTCGATGGTTGTCCTGTTTATTAGTTTAGCTTCAATTGCTACGCTTGATTACTTCTTTATTTTTTGTTCAATTCTAGTGTCACATCCAAGGAAATTCGCCAAGTATAAATTTATGCGGCAAATTGAAGCATAGAAATAGTTATACGAACTTGGCTCGGGCTTGCTTAGTTCTGAAGAAGTGAGACTGGTGTTTGGAAAATTGGGTATTTTTTTCTTCTAAGGCAAACAATTAGTGAAGTGAACCGATTTGATAATACCAGAAAATACCGCCAAACAGTCTCCTAAGACAGTATTACCATTCCACGCAAGATCCCTGGAAAGGGCGGAGAGGTCATAAACGGTCCCACTTAAAACCCGGCCTCTTAGATAGAAATTACGTGCACGGTGTATTTATCATAAACTAAACTCGTGTACACACACGAACAATAAATACACCCAAATAAATTGAACACAACACTACAAATATACCCGACAAATAATATTGAATACTATAAATGCGAAATAAATAAAAGAGATAAGGAAAGAACACACTCGAAAATTGATAACGGAGTTCGGCCAATTTTGCCTACTTCTCCGAACACCACTTAAGGCAGCCTGCTCTCATTGAGAAGAAAATACTAAATTTGATACGTATACAATTTTTGAGTATTTTATCAAATTTTTTGAATGATTGGATTAGGAGGGAAGGAGTTATTTTATAACTTAGCAAACTCCTCTCATCTTCATTTCTTCTCAATATGGGATTGAAATTGAGCCACCAACCACCAACCAAAGTCAAAAAAAAAAAAACCAAGCCTTTAATGTCAACATAATACAACAACTGGTATGAAAACTGAGCGGCCAAATTCGAAGTTGCCTGTCAATCTCACCCGTTTACGTTGATATGCCTGACCGAGTTTGATTCAGGAAGGAGTAAAGCCATTTTTTGTGATCCTTGTTGGAGTTTTAAAAAATAGAAGATGAATAATGTTTAAGGAATAAGTAAATAAAATAAGATTAAAGATAAGATTATTTTATACAGAAAAAAATAAAAAAATAAAATAGATAAATCTAACTTATAAAATAAGATTAAAGATAAATTAAAGATTAAGACTTATTTATTTGAAAAAAATTCTAATAAATCTAAAATTTTGAATTAATTGTCAATAATCATGTCCGGAAATTGAGTGCAACTTGAAACTTACTTTTACGGTTAAAAGTTACTAAGGGCTAATTTCGGTTTGGACTTAGAGAAATTACAAAACACTTAACTTTCCTAAAGAATTGAATCGCTCATCTTCGAAGGCGGATAATTGAACCCCAAGCTACAATCAGTGAATGATTTTGTCTGGTTGAAGATCGAGTTGAACTCCCAGCTTATTCGATGTGTAAAATCTTCATTAAATATATACTGGAGCCCTAAATAGCTGGTTTTTACTAATTGAATAACAATCTTAGTATGGTGAATAGCATCGAACTTCAAGTTCTCAAAACATTTGTGTATGTGCGAGTGCTGCAATACAAAAACGTTTTTGAGAAGGGAGTGTTAGACATTTTTGCCCTCAAGGGCGATTTTGTCAATGTCTCTTAAAGTTAGACTAACATTAATTACAATTTTGGTTTTTAAGTAAATTATCGGTTAAGTTGCGCCATTTGATCCAGATAAAGATAATAAAGTAACTCAATAAATGATCTAAATTAATGGGTTGAAGTCTGGGTGAAAAATGGGTTCCGATCAGTATAGACCAGGTCCATATCAACCTTGTGATGGGGAAGCCCAATATAGAAGCTATATAAAAGTTAGGTCTCCTATAGTTGCTCAAGAGAACGTTCACGAGCATAAAGTTCCTGACTCGTTAAGGAAGCTCAAAACGCTGAGGAAACTGTAGAAAGGCCTAGTCCGTGAGAAGGTGAGCGCTTTCCACTAAAGGACTCGGGAGATTTGGAGACGTTTAGAACTCGAAATCAGCATCGAAATCCGAGATGGAACCGAATCCAGGTATTCCGTATTACCTTCGTTTTTTATCCTTTTACGTGATCCTGGGGTACGTAATAAGGTCTCCTCTACGTACTAACACATGGTATCAGAGTGGTTACGTGATCAGATTGTCGGAAATGAAGGTTTTTCAGTTTTTATCTCTTTTGATTTTTCATTATTTTTTATTCATTTTTCAGCTTTTTTGCGTGATTGATTGCATAAAAGTAGTATACATAAGGCTAGCTTCTTTACGTCTGGGGCGGGCGATAGCGGACCGTGCATGCCGCGCATGCCTCAATCAGCGCGTGTCGCGTATGCAACGCACCAGCGACCCTTGCCCAACGCACCGACCCGAGTGGATCGGCGGGCGCCTGCGTAGCAAGAGCCCATTCGGACCTTCCATGTGGCAGAAACGTGGCTGGGCGGATGGGGCCCGTCTGCTAGTGCCAGTCGCGCGACGCGCGCTGACACGTCCGCTAACTTCAGCGTTGACGTCATCTACTGACATCTTGCTGACGTCAGCTACAGTATTCCCATTTTAGAAAAACCCCCAAAAATTCCAAATTTCCTTAAAGCTTCCCCGGGGTGTTTTGGGTCAGTTTCCGGGTTCGGGAAGCTTATAAAGTAACATTTTCTATTTTTCTATATTTATTACATTTGTAATAAATTAAAGTTTAACTCCATGAAAAGGAATTAAGGTATTTTGAATCCGATTTTGATTGAATTTTCATGCTTCGGACTTCGTGTGAGGGAGATACATAAGGTGTCGTGTCTTGGGTCTCATTTTCAATGTTCATGATTGCATGATAATCAATCGAAAATAGGAATTGAGATATTCTGAAGCCATTTTTAAGTGAATTTTCGTGCAATGAACTTGCCATAAGGGAGATATATGACATTGTCATATCTCAGGAGATCGGTTCAGTATCCGGTGACGCACGATTGTCACTCTATTGAGATTTTTCGTTTATTTAAGTCTCAAATAAAGTTTTCGAAGAATGTCTTCAGCACATGTGTGTGACAATGAGAATGTGCATTCGGAGTTTTTGCATTTATTGAGGTTGCATTGTCACATACAATATGTCCATAAAGAATGTGAGGATGACATAAAGATGTATCCCTTGTGTTTGCGAACTTTTTAGTTGCTGGTGAGAATGTGGTCACCAAAGTGACCTTTCGAGTCAGTATTCTGAATTGTTTTGCTTACATGTTGAGGGATGTCTCTGATTTTATGTTTGGTTATTCTGCTCAAAAGTGTTGGCCTTGCATAAATTTTTGAGATGTACATAAAGGCATTAGATGGAGAAGGGTTGTTGCTCAACTGATCTATTCACCCAAAGTTGGTATTGTCAGGGGAGTTGATAGTCTATACTTCGATCGCTTTTATGTGTGAAAGTCTAATTACATATATTATGTATTCAACCTAAAGGCGTTTCATAATATGTGTGATCGGATTTTCAGGAAAGATACTATCAATGGCTTTAGTATCATTGTTGTCCTACATTTGTGCTGATTTAAAGTTCATCATCATGAAGTCGCCTTTTCAGTCAACTAAATTAGTGTCGTCATTGAAACCCTTGTTGGTTGAAATATAAAGAATTAGACGAAAAATTGGACGGAGGATGTTTTGAAGGTTATGGAGATAGCTGCAGTTGAAATGGCCATATGGAAGGGTAAGCCGTCTCCAATTACATCCATGAGCTCGATAGCTCATAAAGTAGCCTATGAAGCCTAGGATCGGTCTAACAGATTACATCTACTGACCATTAGGAAATTCGTACCTAACCATCTGCAAAGTGAACTTCCGGACACAGACATAGCGAAAGAGTTTCTTGATAAAGTCTCCTAAGGTACAGTCTTATTCAGTGTTGAGACAAGTGCCTTATTGAAAGTATTATTCTCCATAAAGTATACGGAGGAAAAAAGGAGTAATGGAGTACTTATCAAGAATAATTCATTTTTACAGTAGGTGAAAATGTTGAGACTTCAATGCTTTGATATCCCATTGTATTGCTGAGGTAGAAAAACTACAGTAGTTACTCCTACAATCCTGAAAGCAACTTAAGGGAAGACAAAGATGAAGCTCATTAAGTTTAAAGGTAGAAAGCTCAAATCTTCTCCACTTGCTGAAGCTGGTCAAAACCAGTTCTGGGACATGTCCTTGGATATGAAGACATGAAGAAACTAGTAGTATGAGGTTTAAAGGGAAGACTGAGACCATCAGGTTATTCTTTGGTTTATCAATTATGAATTTAATTTGCAATAGTTGCATTAAGTATCAGTGACTATTCAATGGAACATCTGATCAAGGTGCTTCCATGATGCAGTAATTCATATCCAGAATGAAGCTAAATAAAGGGAAGGAAGAACTGATGGTTCACAGCAATAAAGATGTTGAAGTAATATCTATAGGGGTGTATGTATTGAACTTTACAGTAAAGTTCATTAGGGTATACACGACACATTTTATATGTGATCTTTTGATCAATTAAGGACACTGAAGGTTGATGTTTTGCATTTAGTGCTTCTGTTGTACAGTTGTGGTTTAATGCAAAACATAAAGATACAACCTTCTTGTCATACAGTTTGTATAGAGTGTGTCCAATCCCGGATTAGATATACACTTCTTCGTATCATGCTAAACAAGGTATGAAGGACCTGATGAATGAGAAGTCATACATGGTGTGACATAAAGGTTATGTCACATTTCCAGAGCTAGGATTGAGAGAGTGATTAAGGAAGGCATTTTCCAATTCTAGATTAAGATGATCTGGAACATGTACTGACGGTCACAGGGGTAAGTTGACTAATAAGGACACTGGGTCAACTCATACTTCTAACTTGTTGAGTCTAATACATAAAGATTTTGGTAGACCTCATACAATTGCATAGTGCAATTATAAAGTATTCTGACATGTCTTGGTGATTTTTCACATCAAAGTCATGTGTTCTTGCTTAAAGTCCGAACTTGGAGAACCAATTGGAAAAAAATTCATCAAGATAGTTAGATTTAACCGTGGAGGAGAATATCATGGCAAACATGATGATTCAGGACTTTAAAAGGTCCGTTTGTCAGATATATGAAGTCAGTTGAAATAGTGACTTGGTTCACTATACCAAGTAGCTCTAAGCAAAATGGTGTGTTGCCGTAAGACATAGCTTCACCCTAAAGGACTTAAAGAAGTCAATGCAGAGCAGAACTAATCTACCTATCTAGAAATTAAAGAACTCAACCTTGCGCACAATTGTGTAAAGGGCTACCCTATTGAGATAGGATAATCCTTATAAAGAAAGATTGCACACTCGTTCCCTTCATTGCTATTTAGTAAAATATCTCAACCACTTTAGGCCTACAGATTTTACTGTATATTAGGAGGGACCAGAATAGTGGAATCACAAATAACCAAGTTTCAGGAGCACCATGTCTATAATGATGGTGGGTCTTTTGACCTTTCGGACGATAGTAGGGTGGATACTTCAGTTGTCACGTATCTACTACTCATATAGTTAGATCCAGTAGATTTAGATTTTTGTACCGTACTTGTACAGGAACAGGAACCCATACCAATACACAAAGGGATTCCTGGGGGTACAGGATCTAATAAGGTTAAGTAAATCCATTGGAATGAGGCGACCTACTATCCCATCTGACAACATAGTCTGTCAGGTGTACTGGAGTATGTTATTAGACATATTACGGATCCAGTTACTTTTACAAAAGTTGTTTCTGGACCCAATGCGGATGTGTGGTGGGATGCGATGAATGACGAGATGCAAGCCATGAAGCACAGTAAGGTCAGGGGAGTTAGTTGATTTGCATCATGAACTGCATGCTTGTCAGTTGTAAATAAAGCTTAAGACCTAAAGGATTTCAGGATAAAGTTCAATGGTTTAATGGCTTGCTCAATTGCATAAGGGGTCACTCAGGGAAAAGGCTGACTTTGTGTTACCTTTTCTCTCGTATCCTCATAGGATACATTTTGAGTGATAAAGTAATTGTAGCTTATGATGATAAAGAGTTCCATCAGAAGGTTTTCATAACCATCAGAAGGTTTTCATAACCATCTTCCTGAGTAAAAACCTTTATAAAGTGGTCTATGAGGTACAATCTATAGGGTCCTAGGATCCAGACAGTACTGACATAGTTTGTGAGTTATGCCGATCAATATATAGTTTACGGTAAACCTCCTAAAGATGACACCTTACTTTTGGTGAGGTTATGACCTCTTCAGGCTTCTTGAAATATAAGGTCACAGGATGCCTATACTATGAAGTTGAAGGGAGTTGAGGGGAGTAAGTTATCTTCCTATCACTGCATAGGGATGGTAAATTGCTCACGTCAAGTCACTTGATCATGTTGTATGAGGATAAGCAATTTTTGGTCAAGAACCTTGGCATAAAGGACCATAGTATAGCATCTTCTGTCTTAGGTATTCAGATTTACCAAGACATATCTCAACACTCATCAGATCTCTCAAAGATTGCATACATTGAGTATGTGTTTCTAAGGTTTAATACGGTTAGCTATAAACCTGTTGTAACACCTGTCTCTCATAGTGAGAGATAATCTTTGGTACAGTACCCAAAGAATAAAGTAAAGAGAGATTATGAGGAATGTTCCATATTCTAGTCCGGTGGATAGCTGATGTATGCTTGGCTATATACTGGATAGGACATTGTAATTACTATTTGACTGTTTGGTCAATATCTAGTTAATCTAGTTATAGACTTTCGGAATACAGTCAAGTGAGCGTTAAGATAGTTGAAGGAATTAAGGATTATATGTTGACATATAGTAAGGTCAATAGACTGAACCTCGTAGGGAATTTAGGTTTGAAGTTAGCTATGTGTTCGGATGATCGAAAGTTCACTTAAGGTTACAATTCAAGTTTGCAGATGGTACAATGTCGTAGAAGTGTGTCATAGAGACACGTGTAACTTCCTCGATCAGGCATGCAAAGTGCGTGCCAAGAGGCTACTTTGAACGGTTTAACTCAGAAATTTAATTTCTGAGTGGTCTGTGGTCCATTCAGTGGCTAAACCCATCTGGTTTTACTGTGACATTCTTCTTACAGTATTGTTTAATGACAATGAAGAATATCACAGGGTCATAGCTGTTAAAAATCAATTATTTGATCATAAAGGTGTTGACATGAAAAGTGACATCACTACCAGTTTCTTAAGGTTTGGAGCATATAAGGACTGAGGAATTCTGAGTCGATCCTTTAACTTAAGGCTTTACCCACTTGTGTTTGTAACACAAGTACAAAGTATGAGTGTTTTGATGTCGTAAGACACTGTCGGTTAGAGGATCGTTATGTTTGCTCCATGTACATTTGTACAATTTAAAGTATTATGATAGTATGATGGTTATGATAGTGATGATCATCCTTTATCCTCAGTATTGCGTGTCATCATACATTGTCATAGTATGTATAAAAGTCTTAAGATTTGTGTCAATCTTAAGCATTTGAAGGTTACTGGGCATATATACAGATTGACCTTGTGCCTATGTCATTTAGACGCATACAGTTTAACATAGCTAGCTATCAAGTTTAACATGACATAAGGGGATATAAGTTTTTAATCCCATAAAGATTCTCTAATGCAGTTTAGCATTCAGTTGGAGAACATAAAGAATTTCTATAATGCTGTTTAGCATAAAGCCGGAGAAATTGAGACTGACAAACGAAAATGATATAATTTAGATCATAAAGGTATCATCGTAGTTTGCCACACTCCATTTTCCTATTCATGTTAGTGGGGTATTAAGTATTTGTGATTGTATTAGATCCGTTCATATGACACATGCACTTGATACTTTTTGGTACCGAAAGCCTTGTTGGACAGACTGATAGACTTTCGTTATCTTTGGGTCGAATGTTTGTTTTTCAAAACTTAGTCGACTATACAGTTGCGTGGCTTAATCGAGTTTTTAAATTGTTTTTATACTAAAGTCTACTGCAATTAATGATAGTCCAAAAGAGAGATTGCTAGACATTTTTGCCCTCAAGGGTGATTTTGTCAATGCCTCTTAAAGTTGGACTAACATTAATTGTAATTTTGGTTTTTAAATAAATTACCGGTTAAGTTGGACCATTTGATTCGGATAAAGATAATAAAGTGGCACAATAAATGATCTAAATTAATGAGTCGAAGTCTGGGTAAAAAATGAGTCCCGATCAGTGTAGACCGGGTCCATATCGATCTTATGATGGGGAAGCCCGATATGAAAGCTATATAAAGGTTAGGTCTCCTACAGTTGCTCAAGAGAACGTTCACGAACATAAGGTTCCTCACTTGTTAAGGAAGCTCGGAACCTTGAGGAAACTATAAAAAGGCCTAGCCCGTGAGTCGGTGAGCGCTTTCCACTAAAAGATCCGGGAGATTTGGAGACGTTTGGAGCTCGAAATCGGCATCGGAATTCGAGATGAAACCGAATTCAGGTATTCTGCATTACCTTCGTTTTTTATCCTTTTACGTGATCCTAGGTACGTAATAAGGTCTCCTCTACGTATTAACACGGAGAAGACAATGATAGTAGATAACCAGTTTAGTTTATAGATCACGTGTACAATATACACTCTTGATCTGCAAAGGGAGAGTCAAAACAAAAATATAACCTAATTGTAAGACTCCATCCAGCAGAAAATAGCCAGACATCGATAATCCCCTTCTAACAATACCAAAACCAAGAAGCTTATTAACCATTTCTTGTCAACGGCCTGTTCTGGGGCATCACTTAATCTCCTTGTGATCTTGAAGAGATATGAGCAAACCGTGAAGAGAACCCGTGATAAATAGTATCCTCATTATCATCATCCCAGCAACCTTCGTCAAAATTTTGAGCGTAACTTGAAGGATCGTACTCAAAGCCACCAGCTGGTTTCGATGATTTTTTACTTCTCAGGAAAACAGTTGCTATGTTACTGCAACTCGCACTTCGGCGCCTGTTATTTGTGCTGTTATTGATACCTATTCTTCTTCTTATCCAGGGAAGCTTCAACTTGAGACGACCCCAGCATGAGAGAAGTCCTCCTTCGTCTCCGTTCTCAGGAGATGGAGCGCTCCCCATGTACGAGTTTGAAATTTTTCAATGCAGATGTTCTTGCTTAGAAACGATGATGGTGAATTATTCTTTTTAGATGGTAGTGGGGGTCTCTGTCTTTGTCTGCCATTTTTCGTGGAGGATTTTGAGTGTGTGGCAGGAAAGCCTTCATAAGATCAGATGAAGTACAAGGGTTTGTTCCTTCCTTCTGATCTATGTGAAGAGAATTTTCCATAATGGCCATAAATATAGTGGAAGATAATGAAATGGCATTGGATGTACGAGGGAATGATTCGGCATTTGGCATTTATGGCTCGTGATCCACATTAATCCAACTTCGTCCCACACATGAAAAAGGACCTTTGGCGCAGTATATTTTCTTGACACGTTGACGCATAATATATACGAAGTTATAAAGAGAATCCTTGTCCAATTTTATGATGTACAATCTTTTTTAATGTTTAAAATCACATACTTTTGGTCATTAGATATAAGTTTAGAGACTCTCCAACTATATTCAATAGCCAAAGTGACATCACTTTAAGCATTGGACAGACAAAAAATCCCTACTCTTTGTAAAGAGAAGCCCTTGTCCAATTTTGAAATTTTGTTCATTAAGATTTCTTGACAACTATATTTTTAGCCCTTTTAACTTCTAGATTTTCTTATTTTTATCTTAATTTTTCTGACTCAATCAAGTTGATGGAAAGTTAATTTTGCACACCTAAAATAAAATATACATGGACACGTTAATCGTTATTGAATCCATTTACATATTGTACAAAATTAAAATAATAAGTCTAATAACAAATTCTGAAATTTAAAATACAAAACCTATTTTTAAAACATTTTTCTTAAAAAAGAAGAAAACGAAATCTATAGAGAAAATGACAGAACTATTTACAATAATGGAAAATGTCAAGGACAAAAATTTTTGGGAAAAAATGATTCTAAAAGAAGATTTGCTTCGTGTAAGATGAGACGGATAAAATTTTAGATGAATAAAATTTTACTATCTTATAAAAATAGAATAACAAATTTAAGTGTTTAATTTTAAAAATTAATTTATCATCAATCTTTAAAAGTTTTAAATTTTGTTTCAAAGGTTTCAAAACTAGTATCATTGAGATCAAAACTCGATCTTAATTTTTTATTATCAAACTAACACTCTTCAAATCCACCCATTGTCTTTTTTTATCACCTTTTTCTCTCTGCTATACTTAAGATAAGAAAGTTTGTAGCTTTTCATCACATTGCAGTGCTCCTCCATCGTATAACAATCCTCTTTCTATATTAGACGGAAGAAGTATGTTTGTATGGATCAATAGGTGTCATGTCCAATGTTATGAATACCGTATCGGAGTTCAATCTTAGGATTGAACTACGAACTGAATCAGATCAGATCGATGCAAGATGGCATCGCTTTGGATATTTTTAAATTTATAAAATAGTCCCAAAACTTTTTAAAAATTGCAAAATAGTCCATATTGATATATTATACTTGTATCAGTATAACATCAACCATACTTTCAAAATTTTAATAATAAATAATAATGACAATTAATATGAAATAACAATAATTTTAAATATTTTACATATAAATAATAACCACAATTAATATAAATAAAGAAAATTATCATCATACAATTATAAAATTAAGAATAATATAAAGTATTTAAAATATTACAATAATACAAAAATATTTTGTAAATTTATAAAATTGTCCCTGAATTTTTAAAATTTACAAAATAATCCATTGTCATAATGTAAAGTTGTAAATTATTTAATTTAGTTTTTTGTTTATATCTTATTCATTTTAGTTTATATATATCTTTATTTTATTTTAATTATTTCTTTATATAATAATTATCTATATATAATATATATCAATATATAATAATTATCTAAATATAATAATTAATTGTAAAATAATGAAAATTATTCAAAATTATTAATTATTAAATATTTTTATTTTATCAAAATTTTGAATTATTTTTTAGAATTGTTGTTTTTCACATTCCATTTCATTTTACATTTAATTAGACATAATCACAATTTCATTTAATATATAAAATTAATTTAATAATTATTAATAAATATAATTAATTTTAAAATATATAAATTTTGATTTAATAATTGAAAATATATCAAATAAATATTAGTTTATAAATAATAATTTTAAAATTATTTATTTTGAAAATAAAATATTTTATTAATGCTTTATTAATAAATATTATATAAAATATTAAAATAAATTTAAATTAAAATAATTTATTAGTAATTAAAATTAAAATATTTTATTTTTAAGTTTTATTTAATTTATAATTATTATTAGTAATAAAATATTTATTATTATTTTAAAAGTTTGAAAAAAGGAGGAATGAGAGGGAGGAAGAGATTTTGAAAATTTTAAAATTTTGCAAAAAATCCCAAATTTTTAAAATTTTCTTGCATCAATTTATATTTTGAATATCGGTTTGCATTTAAATGCTTCAATCGATATTTAAATTCGGTACCAAAACTTGAATTTCGGTACCAGATTTACGAAATCCAAGACATTGGTCATGCCTAGGTTTGATGGGTTTTTGGATTTGTGGTCTTTTAAGTTTTTGGGTTTTTTTGTATTTAAAATTTTGCTAATATTTTGAACTTTTTCTATTTCACATTCAAATTTAGTATAGAGTAGGGATAATAAGAGGTTCGAGACTCGATTTAACCTAACCTACTTAAAGTCAATTGATCAAACTCGAACAATTTAAGCTTTATATCAGGATCAGACCTAGCGTCCAAAAGTCATGTCTAACCGCTCAAGAGGCCCTTACCATTTACTATAAAATGAAATCATTTTGGACAGCCTCAATGGGCTTAAGCCTAGGTGTAGACCACGTGGGCTTGATCTTTGTTAAGTTTTGGGTTAGAATTGTGGTGTGCTCTTGAAGAATCGAGTTTAGCTAAGCTAAAGAAGTTCGACTTCAACCTAATTTGTCGTCATCTCTAACATAATGGTTACACAATTTTTTAGTGTTTAATCCCCCAATAAGAGAAAGAGTTTTGAGCATTATCGCTAGTCTACTAAAGAAGACAAACAAGCTAAAAAGAGAAAAGAGAAAAATAAAATGTTGAAGTTGAAGTTGAAGTTGAAAATACAGGTTATAAATGTTAGTGTTGTTTTTATTATCATAAAAAAAATTATAAATGGATGTAGAAATGGAAGGATTAATTTGTATCTAATCCTTTAATATTCTTATTAATCAAGAACTACAAGAGAAATATGATAAATGAGAAAATTTATACTAGAGTATTATAACACAAAGAAGTATGAGATTATTCTATTATATTCAACATTTGTTGATACTACAGTACTCATAAACTTGTAATTTTATGACTTTTAAATTCACAAATAGTGGTTATTCGTAGTTCATACTAAAATGTATTAATCAATATATATAGTTTCCTATTTAGTATTAGCATTATTTTATTGTTGTGTACTAATTTCTCCACCTGTAAAGGACTTGCTAAAGGCATCAAGATATCTTTATTGTAACAATTGTGATGTATATGCGAATGAACCAAAATAATTAATTGAAAGTCACTATTAATTTTGTGGGGCTCTGGGGAGGGAGAGCCTTGGAGCAACTAGTAATGTTGCTTCTTTATGATCATAATGTTACAGGTTCAAATCGGGAAAATAGCCCTATGTAAGAATACAAATGGAAGGTTGTGTATATCATGACCTTCCCCAAACTCCTGTAAAGTGGGAAGTCTTGTACACTGGGTATGCTGAGGAAAATAATTGAAGCCCACCTTGTTGAGATAAAACATCAATATCTCTCTTACCATTTATCAATTTCACTATTATATGTTTAACATATATGAATTCCTCTTTATTTGTTATAACACATGCATTTGTTGGCATACAAGCATAGGTTCTGAATATGACAAGACAATATATTAGATATATAAGATACAATACTACCAAAAGAAGTGATGGTAATATACAAACATGGGAGGTATTATTGTGCATTACAAAGGAAGGCAAAAGAAAAGCAAAAAAAAAAAGATAAACAAATTTGTAGATCTTTTCCTTAAATGATGCTATAAAGATGAATGCGTATTTCCCATTGAATTCACATAATAATTCCATTTTCTTTTCATACAATGCATAGTCTTAATGATTATTATATGGAACACCGAAATAAAATATAATTTTAAAATAATTATTTATATCCAACAAATCATTCAGTAAAGAATTTGAAATAAAAGTGCAACTAAGTGCACTCGATTTCTATAAATTCCATAAAGTTGAAATACAAATGCTCTTGAAATTTATAAAATAGCAAAAGTAAATCCTTTTGGCATTTAAAACATTGTCTCAAATGGTGTAGTATTTTCAAAATAACAAAAGTTAGTGTTGTGGTGCTTTAATTCAATGACTCTTCAAGTAGTTCCATATATTTTTTATCTTGTCAACCTCATCCTTGAATTTGTTTCATCATAAGAAAATAGCAAAAAATAATTAAAAGGTAGGATAATTGACAAATTGAATTCAAAACTGAAAAGTCTTTGTGATTTCGGTATACCTATAATTGTCATTCTCATCTTGGTACTAATGCTTAACATTCCATACCCCACGAAGTCTCATATCCATGAACTTGTTGTTTTCTTTTGTTTGACTTTATCATCGGTGGTGTCCTTAATAAATTAAAAGTGTAATTGCTACTTTGGCGTCATATGAAATCTAAGTTTGAAGTTCTCCAATGTTAGTTCTCCTCCTTGCCAAAATAACCATCACAAAAATGAAAAAACACTTACACATAGTTGAAGACCTATAATTAAGAGACAAATAAATAATGTGAAATTTAATCGATGTTAACTTATACTAAAATTATTATGCCTATAAATTGTAGATTGTTATGACACACCTTTCATTAGACATATATTTTTGTTATGCCATTATTGGAGACATATTTGATAAACTATTTTAATTGCTCTCTTTGATAACTTATTATGTTTAATGGAATCTCCCATTTGTCTTTGCTTCTATTCTTATTTGGCATACCTAATGTTTTTTTAATAAAGGTAATAATGGTTAATCATGTTCGATTTTAGGTGATAATTTATCTTTTTGGTACCAACTCTATCACATATTTTTTAAAAGAAAAAATATTTGTATTAACACAAGCTAAGATTGACAAAATATACATCTCAATGGCATGAATCTTTAATTGCATCTCAACAAAAGAGGAAAATTAGAGGCAGATTCCAGGCATCCACACTTCCTAGTATGTCAAGGAAACATTGGTGAAAATGCAAAAGTATAGTACACTTAAATAACAAACTAGGAATCTTCATTTCTAATGTCTTAGATCATCATATTCCAACGTCTCCTCATATTTGAATTGAGATTGTGATGCTTTTCTTTAGATAGAAGGAGCTCTCTTATCCAAAATACATTAGCACTAGTTAGTTGTTGTTTATTCGTCACTTTGCCTATATATAGCCTCTGATTCTCTCCTTCCAGATAGAATAAATGGAACAAAAAATATATTTTAAGAGCTACTGTAGCGCCCCCTCACCGTAGGGTACACATCGGGACGCCCGAAGATCGCTCCGACACGTATCCCACGATAAAGGTGCACCACCAGAACATTTCCACTAATAATCCACATGGCATCGCAATAAATAAAACCATAATATAACAGAAATCAGTAACTTTTAAAATCCAAAATATTCATCTGGTACAATCATCCAGCAGCAGAATAGACAAGTCTATCAGTCCCCTAACAAAACCAAAAAGGAAACTGATACAAGCATCTATCTTAAGTCATCCTCAAAAGTCCAACCCAGCTGACCGACCTGCGTGCATCGCTTCTCTTGCCAGCACGCTCGCACGGCAGGAAAAGACTATCTCCGGAGCTAGGGGTCTACTAAATCGATCCTAAAAAATAGGTTACAATTTTGGGTGAGTTTGCGAACTCAGTGAGAAACCATCATCGATGGTTCACTCAAATCATGCATTACGCAAATTGCGTACAACACGGCACAAGAATATTCAATTAATGATTATATAACAATTTACATGAGTTTATAACGATTATACGATGACGGTGACAATATTACGATAGCATAGAACAGCTTCTGATATCACATCACAATTTACATAAATCATGACATCACACGATTCAAGAATCATCACACAATTTGGCAATTCAATCACCATGTATATAATGCATATGAGACTCTTTCCAGTTATTCAAGATTGTGCCCAAGTGCTCGATCGGTGTCGATGGGGGCGCGTGTGATTTTCTCCCTCGGGCTCGAGGCGTCGATCAAATGTTCGAGCTCGAGGCTCTTTTCAGTGATAATAGCAACTTAGGTCATATTCCATTATCTGATCATGCATTTATGCATGCAATGCCATGTTCAGTAATTCAGTATTCAGTGATTCAGTGTATGGCTATAAAAGCCCAGTATTGTATTGCTCAGTAACATACAATAATTCAGTCCAGTAAAGTAATCCAATCCAGTATAGTAGAAAGTGATCATGCAATTTCACACTCTAATACAGTAGAGGCATACCATCCAATCATGTATATTTCAGTAATCATACAGTTTCACATTTGGCAAGTAACTCACGTTGAGCATTTAAACAGTCAGGAATTTGAGAAACCAACTAGGTTACTCACCTGTAACTTCCGACCTACTGCCTGGAAGTTCCAACAATGTCCGTGAAATGACGATCCAATGGCGCCTCTATAACAGTAAAATACAGTCCCATTACTAGATGCTCAATTAAATAGTTCAGTAATGCATATGTCTCAGTGAAATTATTTACAATGCATGTTCACGATTTTCCCGGCGCTAAAACCCAATTTTGAACTCTTATGTCCCATTCTAACTCTTCGCTCAATTGATCGACAATAATTGATCCAATCCTAAAATTCAGTTCAATTTCCTCAATTCAATATTTTCTATAACAGTTCCCTATAGCAATTTCATAACCATTAGGTCAAAACCTCTATTGAAAATCCCAGTTAAAACTCCAATTGTCTCAATTCAATATTCAGGTCGCACTATGAACCATAATCGACTTTATTCTCTATAAATCAATGTCACTTAAATCAATTCTAATTCTCATAATTATCGTCAATTGTAGACCTCTTTCCCTAGTCCGCAACGAATATGGAATCACCTCAATCGGAGGTCTACATCATAAATTATGCCCAATAATTTGAAATTAATTCAATGGAACATTCCCCTTCGCCGCGGCCAAGAGGCCCTCGCCACGGCGTGAAATGGTCCGCCATGCATGACGTGAAACACGCCGCCGATGACGAACAATCAATTCGAGGCGGCATGAGGCGAAGAAGACTCGTCACGGCGTCAATTAAATGACGCTCGCCGCGACGTCCTCTTCTCCTCTCGCGAACGAATTAAATTGTCATCAAGGCGTCATTTAATCCTTCGCCTTCTCCGATCGTTTTCACTATTTCTCTCTATAAAACCACCATTAACTCTCCCAACTACTCAATAAACCATAATAAATGCCATAAAAACCATCAATAACAACATTAAAACCATTAAAACTTACCAATCAAGCTCCAATCCACGATCTCTCAAAATACCGTAAACCCTAAAATCTTTCAAAATCAATGATGATCCACTCTATACTTCTCAATCCTTCATCAATCACAATAAACAAGTTAGCCTTACACAATGAGGAGAAACCACAAGGAAAATCAAGGATCTCACCGTTGGGAGAAATCAAGATCACCGTAGGGAAGAAGAAGAAATGCCTTGGTAAATTCCCACATTCAAACTTAGCTATTTATAGACATAGGTCTCTAAATCACCCAAATTTCAGTCTCTAAATTTCAATGGCTCAACATTTTAATTTCCTAACAAGATAATTCTAATTTTTCCCATTGCCATTGGACAATCCTTTCAAGATTATACAAATAATCGATTCATCACTCCAAAATTTTCGGTCCGGGCATTTTCTCCCGAATTTCCCGAAAATTTCCTATGGGCCACTATCAATAGTCAATCACTCTTAAACTATTCTAAATCAATTATTCGAGCCCAACTACTCCTAATTTTCTCAATCAATCATAATTCAGTCAGTTCAGTCATTCTCCAGTTCACAATCCAATCAATTCATAATCACAATTAAATGTCAGAAAATCATGAATGCATGTACCTATGAATATATGCATATGCAAGAAAATAGTTCCTCCATAATTAGAGGCCAGTAGCATGCTCAATCAGTGAATGCAATGAAACATATCAGTCTGACCCAATATTACCATAATACCCTTGTTAACAGTAGCGGGATGTTACAATTCACCCCTCCTAATAAAAAAAATTTCTTCCTCGAAATTTAATACCTATCCGATCGAATAAATAAGGATACTGACTCCTCATATGCTCCTCAGTTTCCCATATAGCTTCCTTAGAAGAGTGGTTCTTCCAAAGGACTTTCACCAATGGAATCATCCTGTTCAGAATCGCTGACCAAAGGATCCAATAATCAGACCGGCCTCAACATAGGTCAAATCACCGGCTACCTCAATCTCCGAGCCGGAATCACATGCGTCGGGTCGAACGGCACCGTCGAGCATACTAACATGAAATACATCATGCATCCGGGACATCTCACCCGGTAATGCCAATCAGAAGCCAACGGTCCTATCCTCTCAAGGATCTCATACGGACCGACATACCAGGCTCAACTTGCCCTTACGGCCAAATCTCAAGATTCTTTCCAAGGAGACACTCGGAGAAACACTCACACCTACATTGTACTCCATCTCTCGCCGATCCGATCCACATAGCTCTTCCATGCATCCGAGTGCCTTGATGCGACTCCGATCAACTTTACCTTATCCACAAGATCCTGAATCAGCTCGGACCTCAATCAATCTCATACCCTCTTCATCCCAATACAATGGCGATCGACACGGCCTCCCATACAAGGCCTCATACGGTGCCATCCCAATACTACTCGACATCAAGTTATTATATGCAAACTCAATCAAGCAACATCGATCCCACGATCCTCTCGAACTCCAATACACATGCTCAAGCATGTCCTCAACGATCTTAATCGCCCTCTCGCTCTATCCATCCGTCTCGAGGATGAAATGCGATCAAGTTCAACCTCGCACCCATAGCAGTCTGTAGGCTCTTCCAGAATCTCGAGGTGAACACGGATCCCCGCGAGACTATCGACAAAAGAACCCCATGCAACCGTACAATCTCTGCCACATACTTCTGGTCCAACTGATCGAGAGTATTGCTCTCTCTCACTGGCAAGAAGTGAGTCGATTTGGTCAATCGGTCCACTATGACCCAGATAGCATCATGCTGCCTCGGTGTCCTAGGCAATCCTATCACAAAATCCATGGTAATTCGTTTCCATTTCCACTCCGGAATGGGCAACGAATGCAACTTACCCACTGGAGCCTGGTGCTCGGCCTTAACTCGCCGGGCACGCCGACACTGGACACATACTCTGCCACTTGCCTCTTCATACCAGGCCACCAGAAATGCTGTCTTAGAGTACGATACATCTTGGTCGTATCAGGATGCATAGCATAGGCAGCTACATGTGCCTCCTCCATAATCTCACATCTCAAATCATCAATATCAGGCACACACAGTCTCTGTCCCATCCATAATGTCCCATCTCTCAACTCATACTCCGAATCAGTACCGGCCTGGACTCTCTCAATCAGTCTCACTAACACTGGGTCTTGATCCTGAACTCTCCGGATCCTATCATGTAACATCGGCCTCAGCCTCAGAGTAGCAATCAAAGCTCCATCCTGACCCAAATCCATCTGTACATTAAGAGCTCTCAACTGAATTAGACCAGGTAACCTCGAAACCTGAACCTGAGCTGTACTACCATGCGACCTCCTACTCAGTGCATCAGCCACCACATTGGCCTTCCCTGGATGATATTCAATCGTGCAGTCATAGTCCTTCAGTAACTCTATCCATCTCCTCTGTCTCAGATTGAGCTCTCTCTGACTCAACAGATACCTCAAACTCTTATGATTGGTGAAGATCTGGAACGTCTCCCCATACAGATAATGTCTCCAGATCTTCAGAGCAAAAACCACTGCGGCCAACTCTAAGTCATGCACTGGATAATTCACCTCGTGAGACCTCAACTGTCTTGAGGCATACGCTATAACTCTCTCATGCTGCATCAATACACATCCCAATCCCTGATGCGAGGCATCACTATAAACCACAAAGCCTCCAGTCCCAGATGGAATGCCTAACACCGGTGCAGTAGTCAACCGATGTTTCAGCTCCTCAAAGCTCTTCTGGCACTCCTCAGACCATCTGAACGGTACATTCTTCCTCAATAGATTCGTCAAAGGGGCGGAGATCAACGAAAACCCCTTGACGAACCTCCGGTAATATCCGGCCAATCCTAGGAAATTCCACAACTCGCACACTCTCGAATCTCCCAACTCATAATCGCTTTTATCTTGTGAGGGTCCACCGATACCCTCACCGACACCACGCCCCCGTAAACACAATCTCATCAAGTCGAATTCACACTTAGTGAATTTGGCGAATAATGCCTCTCTCACCCGCAGAACAATCCTCGTGTGCTCGGCGTGCTCTGCTCTACTCCTCGAATAGACCGAATATCATCAATAAACACTATCACGAACCGATCCGGTAGGCTGAAAAACTCTATTCATCAAAGCCATGAAGGTCACGGGCATTAGTCAACCCAAACGGCATCATTAGGAACTCGAAATGCTCAGATTCGCCTCAAAGGCACTCTTGGCACATCGGCCTCTGCAATCCTCAATCGGTAATAGCCTCGATCTCGCATCCAATTTAGTGAACACCGAGCTCCTCGCAATCGATCAAATAGATCGTCAATCCTAGGCAAGTGGATACTTATTCTTCATCATACCCGATTCAACCGCCTATAATCGATACACATTCTCGTGTCCCGCCCTTCTTCTTCACAACAAGCAAGCACGGGCTCCCCATGGCGAAACACTCGGTCTAATAAACCCTTATCCAAGAGCTCCCGTGAATCGAGCCTTAAGCTCTTTCGGTTCCACGGTGCCATCCTATACGGAGGAATCGATATAGGGCTGTCACCGAACAAGATCAATCTCAAACTCGGTCTCCGCTCTGGCGGCAATCCCAGAACTCCTGAAACACATCTAGAAATTCCCTAACTACGGGAACATCCTGCAATCTCGGCTCAACTCTGGAATCCACTACGTGAGCCAGATAGGCCTCACAACCTCCTTGCATCAATCTCAGGGCACTCAAGAAGGATATCATCCTCGCTAGCACTGCCTGACTAACTCCTCGAAACACAGCTCTGGGCTAACCAGGAGATTCCAATACAACCTCCTTGGTATAACACCCATGATAGTCCCATGAGCAACAACCAATCCATCCCCAAAATCACGCCAATCTCCTCAGAGCCAAAACGATCGATCGGCACTCAAAACCGCCGATCGATCCGAACTCGACATCCCATACGCACCTCTCCCAATACAACAGACTACCTAGAGGTGTATTCACCTCTAACCTATACTGTAACCTCTGCCTATCCCCATGCAGCCTACATGCTAAATGCGGTGCAATGAAGGAATGAGTGGATCCAGGATCCAACAATGCATATGCTTCAAGACCAGAAATAAGAAGCATACCCGCAACCACATCCGGGGAATCCTGGGCCTCTTGCCGAGTCATGGCATAGACCCTAGCTCATGATCGCTGTCCGCTTTCGTCCCTCCGACCTCATCATGACCCTTCGCTTCGGCCTCGGTCTCTCCATCCTGATCCACCTCCACGGCTCGGCTGGACCGTGGTATTGCTGCCTGATCTTCCAGTCATAGTAGACTGGGCTCCCAAAATCTCTGGGCAGTTCCTCACTAGGTGGTCCATCAAACCACACCTCAAGCAGGCTCCAGATAGCCATCGACACTCTCCACTATGTCTCTTGCCACAATGCTCACATAAAGGAGCAGATCGCCTCAAACTCAGCACCGCCGCCACCACTAACAAATTGCATAAATCGCCCTCGCCCGTGACCACCTCTGTTTAGCCCTCCCGCAGATCGGAAGGGCCTACTCGTCGCTTCTTGAACCCTCTTGCCAAGACTTGCCTCGTCACACCGGATCTCTTATGCTCGGTCCCATGATCGCCTCTGATCACACGTTGTCTCAAGAATGCTCTATCCTCACCGCCGCAGCCCTCACCAATAAAATTACCCATATCGACCGACCAATAGGTACGGATCTCCAGATTGAGTTCGCCTCGAACGCCGACACTGCCACCTCAGATGCCACCAGTGAAGAAGCATATACCACTAACTCGTTGAACTGCACCTCATAGTCGGCCACGGTCAACTGCCCCTGTCTCATCTCTAAGAACTCCTGTAACTTCATTTCCAGATAGATCTTGGGCATGAAATTGTCCTTGAAAGCCCTCAGAAAATCATCTCATGTCAGTGTACAAGGCCTGGTGGTACTGCCCGGGACAGTCTTCCACTACTGATATGCAAGACCCTGTAGCAGAGAAACCACGTAGTCAAAACGCTCATCCGGGTCGCAGTCCATCTGATCGAGGACTCTCTCAGTCCTCTCTAGCCATCCTTCAGCCTCCGCAGGGTCGGTGCTGCTATAGAAGTCAACCGCCCCCTGCTTACGCAGTTGATCATATCTCCGTTCTCGTCTCACAGGAACTCGAGGAGGCAACTCCTCTGAATGAGGCACAGGAAACTCCCTACTAGCTCCTACCGATTCCAGGTCAGCTGGTAACTCAACTCGATCTCCCAGTACGGATGACCTAAAGCAGACAAGAAATTTCGATCAGTTCCACTATCCTTACAGTGATTCCAGCCAAAAACACACTATGCCCAAAAGATGCCAAACCATGCTCTGATACCACTTAATGTAGCGCCCCCTCACCGTAGGGTACACATCGGGAAGCCCGAAGATCGCTCCGACACGTATCCCACGATAAAGGTGCACCACTAGAACATTTCCACTAATAATCCACATGGCATCGCAATAAATAAAACCATAATATAACATAAATCAGTAACTTTTAAAATCCAAAATATTCATCTATCATCCAGCAGCAGAATAAACAAGTCTATCAGTCCCCTAACAAAACCAAAAAGGAAACTGATACAAGCATCTATCCTAAGTCATCCTCAAAAGTCCAACCCAGCTGACCGACCTGCGTGCCATCGCTTCTCTTTCCAAAGACGCTTCGCACGGCAGAAAAAGACTATCTCCTGAGCTGGGGTCTACCAATCGATCCCGAAAAATAGGTTGCAATTTTGGGTGAGTTTATGAACTCAAGAAGAAACCATCATCGATGGTTCACTCAAATCATGCATTACGCAAATTGCGTATAACACTTACACAATAATATTCAATTAATGGTATTATATAACAATTTACGTGAGTTTATAACGATTATGCGATGTCGGTGACAATATTATAATAGCATAGAATTTTTATATCACATCACAATTTACAAGAATCATGGCATCACACGCTCAAGAATTATCACACAATTTGGCAATTCAATCACCATGTATATAATGCATATGAGACTCTTTCCGCTTATTCAAGACAGCCCAAGTGCTCGATCGATGTTCGATGGGGGCGCGTCGTGATTTCTCCCTGCTCGAGCCCCACAAGATCTGGTTCGAGCTTGAGGCTCTTTTCATGATAATAGCAACTTGGGTCACATTCCATTATCTCGATCATGCATTTATGCATGCAATGCGATGTTCAAGAATTCAAGATTCAAGGATTCAAAGTATGACTATAAAAGCCCAAGATTGTATTTCTCAAGAATATACAATAATTCACCGAAGACAAGAATCCAATCCAAGACAATGAAAGTGATCATGCAATTTCACACTCTAATATAGTAGAGGCATACCATCCAATCATGTATATTTCAGTAATCATACAGTTTCACATTTGGCAAGTAACTCACGTTGAGCATTTAAACAGTCAGGAATTTGAGAAACTAACTAGATTACTCACCTGTAACTTCCGAGCTACTTCCTGGAAGTTCCAGCAATGTCCGTGGAATGACGATCCAACGGCGCCTCTATAACAGTAAAATACAGTCCCATTACTAGATGCTCAATTAAATAGTTCAGTAATGCATATGTCTCAGTGAAATTATGTACAATGCATGTTCACAATTTTCCCGGCGCTAAAACCCAATTTTGAACTCTTATGTCCCATTCTAACTCTTCGCTCAATTGATCGACAATAATTGATCCAATCCTAAAATTCAATTCAATTTCCTCAATTCAATATTTCCTATAACAGTTCCCTATAGCAATTTCATAACCATTAGGTCAAAAGCTCTATTGAAAATCTCAGTTAAAACTCCAATTGTCTCAATTCAATATTCAGGTCGCACTATGAACCATAATCGACTTTATTCTCTATAAATCAATGTCACTTAAATCAATTCTAATTCCCATAATTATCCTCAATTGTAGACCTCTTTCCTTAGTCCGCAACGAATATGGAATCACCTCAATTGGAGGTCTACACCATGAATTATGCCCAATAATTTGAAATTAATTCAATGGAACAGTCCCCTTCGCCGCGGCCAAGAGGCCTCGCCACTTGCGTGAAATGGTCCGTCACGAGGCGTGAAACACGCCGCCAGCGGTAACAATCCATTCAGGCGCCATGAGGTGAAGAAGACTCGTCAAGGTCAATTAAATGACGCCGCCATGACGTCTTCTTCTCCTCGCCATGCTAATCTAATTAAAATTTATCGCGGCGTGCGACGAATCCTTCGTCTTCTCCGATCGTTTTCAGCTATTTCTCTCTCTATAAAACCACCATTAACTCTCCCAACTACTCAATAAACCATAATAAATGCCATAAAAACCATCAATAACAATATTAAAACCATTAAAACTTACCAATCAAGCTCCAATCCACAGATCTCTCAAAAATATCGTAAACCCTAAAATCTTTCAAAATCAACGATGATCCACTCTATAGCTTATCAATCCTTCATCAATCACAATAAACAAGTTAGCCTTACACAATGAGGAGAAAACCACAAGGAAAAATCGAAGGATCTCACCGTTGGGAGAAATCGAAGATCACCGTAGAGGGGAAGAAGAAGAAATGCCTTAGGTAAATTCCCACATTCAAACTTAGCTATTTATAGACATAGGTCTCTAAATCAGTCCAAATCTCCAAATTTCAATGGCTCAACATTTTAATTTCCTAACAGTATAATTCTAATTTTTCCCATTGCCATTGGACAATCCTTTCAGTACTATACAGTCAATCGATCTGTCACTCCAAAATTTCCGGTCCGGGCATTTTCTCCCGAATTTCTCAAAATTTCCTATGGGCCACTATCAACAGTCAATCACTCTTAAACTATTCTAAATCAATTATTTGATCCCAATTACTCCTAATTTTCTCAATCAATCATAATTCAGTCAGTTCAGTCATTCTCCAGTTCACAATCCAATCAATTCATAATCACAATTAAATGTCGGAAAATCATGAATGCATGTACCTATGAATATATGCATATGCAAGAAACCAGTTCCTCTATAATTAGAGGCCAGTAGCATGCTCAATCAGTGAATGCAATGAAACCTATCAGTCTGACCCAATATTACCATAATACCCTTGCTAACAGTAGCGGATGTTACAGCTACTCCATCTTGCCTTATCTTAATAATCATATTGATAGTTGTAATAAGTTTTCCCAATCATTTTGGGAACAAAATACCTACAGTATATTCCATACTTCACGCCAAATAACATTTAAGACCCTACATTAGAAGAATAAGTAGTTTTGACTTTCATGATCCGTTCTATATAATTTGTAACTAATATCGAGATTTATGGCACTTCCATACCATCTAGCTTTCTTTTGAGCCTATCTTTTTCTATGAGCCAACATATGAATGTTGCCTTAAGGGATAAAGAATTCTGACAAACAAGTTCAAATTAAGGTATCCTGGGTTGCGTCACCTTAATTAGCTTGAAACATGATAATTTGTTGGTAAATTCCTTAGAGTTGGTATCTGTCCAAATAATTTTTTCATCCTTGCCTACTAAAAAAAAAGGCAAGAAGTACGTTAATCAAGCTAGTACCTTTCTGTTAATTAACAAATGACTACGATCATTCCTGTTAATTAACAGACTCAACCCACTCCAATTATCAAACCAAAACCATGTTGATTCTCCAATTTTGATTATTTTCATCATCATTTGGTATATATGTGTCTTAATCTCAACATTTGCTTAAAACCTCGTGTTTTTTCTCTTGTTTGATCCAACCAAAGCTCTTCTCTTTTATGTTGTACTTGTTAATCCACTTAGACCATAGGGCCTCTTTATCTTTAAAAATCCTCCATATCCTCTTTGTGAGCATTAATTTTTGCATAGAAGTAAGTGGAATAATCCTTAAACCCCCTCTTCCTTGAAGAGACACAATTCATCCCATTTCACCTTAGCCTATCTTGAGTTTCCAATTTTCCCAACCTATATAAATTGCTTGATATACTTCACAATCTCCTTCACAACCTTCTTTGTTAGCACCAAATGAGCACTCTAATGCATGCTAACGTTGCTCAATACCCTGGATATCAACTGCAATCTTCCAGCAAATAACAACCACCTATTTTGTCAAACATTTATCCTGGTTGTGTCTATAGCAACTAAAGGCAAGCAATCCTCATATTTTGGTTGGTTTATAGTAATTGGGATACCCAGATATCTAAATGGAGGAATGTGAATATGAAATTTTGTCGATATGCTTAACTCCTCCACATTCTACATATCTAAGAAACATACATGCAGCTTTTTAGAAAATTAATATTCAAACCTGATATCTTGTTGAACTGTTCTAAAATCATCATCATTATATTTAGGGAATATAGATCAGCTCCACACACCAAAAGTTAATTATCCACAAAGCTAAATGATTTAACTTTAACACTGTACATTTTTGGTGAAATTTAAATCTCAAATTCTCAATGGTAAGGGCTACCAACATTTTGGAGAGAATCTCTATGACAAATGAGAATAGATAAATGAACAAAGGATCCCTCTATCTAATAATTTTAAAATTCTTGAAGAATTTAGTAGGTCTTCCATTAATAAGCAAGCTGAAATTTGCCAAAAAATGCACTCTTTTATCCATCCACAAAAAATTATAAGAAGACAAAAGCTTGAAGAAGATCAATGTTGAATTCCCATTTAATGGTATCAAAAGCTTTTAAAAATCAATCTTGATGCAGCAACTCTTAATGGACCTCTTGGAAGTGTAATCCCTCATCAACTTTTGATTAAGCAAGATGTTATCCCTAATGCTCCTTCCCTAAACAAAAGTGTCTTACGAAATACTGATATTAGACTCCAAGCATTTGTTCAATTTGTTCATAATTATCTTCAAAATGAGTTTATAAATGATGTTGCAACAAGATATGTGGCGACAATCTTTCATACTAACTGGGTTTTGGATTTTTGGGATAAGGCATATGTAGGTTATATTGATTTCCTTAAGAAGATTATAAGAGTGGAAAAATTATTATACTACTTCCACCACTAAATCACCTGTAATGTTCCAAGTCTTTTGAAAGAAATAAGTGTTAAAACCGTCTGGCCCTAGAGCTTTAGAAAGATGCAAACTGAACAGGGTATTTTTAATTTCCAGCAATGAAATTGGACTAATTAGCACTTTCCTAGCTTTTTAGTTGATTGTCTCATTGATAATCCAAGAGAGATCACATGTTCTTCCTATTTTAGGTGTACCCATCAACCTCTTAAAGAAGTTCTTTGCAATAGTCTCCATCTCAACCTGACTAGTAGATAAATTGCCCCTCTCATCACCATTCCTAAGCCAATTAACTCTAGATTATGTCGCAAGATGGAGTTATGAACATTTAGTGTTGAATTATAGTCCCTCAAATAAGCTACCTCTAGATTTTTCAAAGTCTTATCATGAGGAGAAGTGTAACTCCTCTGTTGAATTTCTAACAGCTTTGCCTTGACTTCTTAGAATGTTTCTGTAATTTCCAGGTTATTAGTCTTTATGAAATCCTTCAAAGCATGTTTGACCCTTTGTAACTTCTTCATTGACTAATAGGCCTTGTACCCCTCCACTTTTGAATCCCAACTACTTCTAACCAACTCTTGGAGCACCATTGCATTTATTGCCTTAATGTTATGAATGCTTATCTATAAGTGATTTGAGCTTTTTAGTTCATCTAAATGAGCAAATGAATTGGAAAAACTAGCTAACCAAAACTGGTTTACCATAAATCTATCCAATTTCCTTCTTAAAAAATACTCGCCCTTTTGTTTATTGTTCCATGTATAGAGAAATCCTACAAAGTGTAAGTCCACCATATTTAATCCCATTGTAATCTCAAAAAATTCCTTCCTCACTCCCCTTAAACGTGATATGTCTCCCTCTATCTCTAAAGGAGAAAGTATGTAACACCCCACTCCCGCATGACCCGATCCCGATATCGTTGGCGATATTCGAGTCCGTGCCCCGCGAGGGTGGCGTACTACATCAGTCGGTCAAAACTCAGTATACAATTGTTTGTTTTATTTTCATTCATGGAAAAACAAGAATAATCTGAGCCCACAATCGAAATACACAGCTTGAGCCAAAGCAAGAAACATTTTCGCTATTACAATCATTCAGCAATAAGTTACAATCATTTAATGTACAAAGAGCCATAACTAAATTGGGCTCATTACAGATACAAGCATCCTTGACAGAAAGTTCAGAATACAATTATGTGACACTAATGCAGACACGAACTGATCCCAACCTCTATCCTTCACTTGTCTACAGTAGACATACTCCCGTGTCAACCGAGGTATTCTTCAAGACCTAAAAAATATATGCAAATTTTGGGTGAGTTTTGCGAACTCAGTGAGGAACCATCATCGATGGTCCACCCAATTCATGCATATCGCAAGTAATTCACAGTTTCAGTCAATGATACTTTCAAGATATCTTATAACAATTTACAAAACTCATGCAATTTCAGAAATCGCTTATCACATTTATATGCAATACACATGTGACTCTTTTCCAGCTTTATTACGGTGTTGTGACCGAGCGCCAATGTTGATCAAGATTCAAGAGACGCGTCCTAGGGAGTAGAGAGCCTCTAGGTATGCACTAACTCCCTCGAGCACGAGGCTCGGTTCAAGAATATGAAGTAAAGATGGCGACTCAGGTCACAACTATCATTATTATCAGTTTATGCATTGATGTATGCAATGCATATACCCAATTTAACTGTCAGTATAAAATAATCTGCCCCAGTAGAGGCGTCAAAATGCAGTAGAGTGTAGCAAGCAGATCATAGTATATCATAGTGGATCACAATACATCACAATTGATCACAATACAGTTAAGCAGTAACGGTACAATCAAATTATGTATCACAGTGTCACACAGTGGAAGCCAGTCAGTTCACAGAATCACAAACAAATATACTTCTATGTCAGATCTTCCAATTCATCGGACCCTCCGTCCGGAATCCAGAGGCAGTAAACAATCGCAATTCTGATCCCACCATTATTCTCCACAGAGTTATAAGTGCAGAATTATAAACACTTACTAATCGAGGAACCATCTAGGTTACTCACCTATACTTCCCAGCTAATACCTGGAGGTCTCAGTGACATCAGTGGACCGACGCTCCAAATGTACCTCTAAAACAGTTACAGTATACAAACATTACCAATTGCTCAAGCAGAACTATTGAATAATGCACATGAAGCAATTTGCAGGTGCACATTGTATGTTCATGATATTCCCGGCCTTAATCCAATATTTTCAGTCACAAAAATTCGTCTAACAATTAGAAATCCAACGGCACTGATAGTACTCAATTCGGACCTCTATAGGTCCAAAAATAAATAAAACAGTGATCAAAGACCATTACCTGGATTCATGTCAATTTCTCGTCCAAAAATTCCCAATTTTTGATAAAATGAAATTCAATAGTCAATGAATCTGATGCCTCAAGAATCAGGTCAATCGGACATCGGACGGACAAGTTATAAGCAAAAGAATGAAAAAAGGTCAGTACAAGTCGACTTATCTGAGAATACAAGTCAACTTACTCTATTGTGTATGCATAAGTCGACTTACTGAAGATACAAGTCGACTTACATTACTCCCATAACAGATCTAGAAAACTTTCTCCGACATGCCAACTTCCACAGGGCATAATTCCTTACTCCAAACTCCAAATTGAGCAAAATTGGTGTCTATTTCATAGAGAAAAGAAAGATCTACAATGTTTATGAAGGACGCAAAAACTAATTTTACCTCTAAGGGTGTCAAAAATACACTCAAAGTTACTGCCTTCACAATGCCTCTCAACACAGTGCAACATTTTGTCAAAACAACTTACCATATTATAAAATCCATAACTTCTTATATATTCAGCCAAAAATTACACAATAAATGTGCACAGAAAGATCGCAATGTTTTCTACAACTTCCATGTACAACATGAAAGCAAATTCAATTGCTAAATGAGTCAAACAAATCAACAAAGCTTCTGCCCACTGAAAGTTCCCAATCTGAACAGCAATTTTCCAAACAGCATAGCTCCTTACACAAATGTCCAAAAATCGCATACTTTATACCCATGAAAAGATAGAACACAGTACTACACTTCTCATGAAGGGCTTCAAAGCCAATTCCATTTCTATCAAGCTCAAAACTATCATACCAGTTTCTGCCCTGACTACTAGTCAATGACCTAACTTCAGTCCAATCTTTGAAAAATCATAAGTCTCAATTCTATTATATAAAAATTGCATGATATATACCATTTTCAAGATAACTGCTTCCTCTACACCTTTTCAGAAGATTACTGAAGCCAATTCAATTCACGGAAATCTCTAAAATTGCTTCTAATCAGAATGTTCACAAAACCTTCACTTAGTCTAGGTTTCACCACAATGCATAAAATCAGTCAATAGTTAACAGTTCATATCTCCCAATATACATATCGAAAAATTACAAAATTGGTGGAAATGGAAAGCTAACTTGATAGGCTTCAACTTTCATGAAGACCATTTTCACCAATTCCTTCTAAATTAATTCAGAAAAATCATCAAACAATTAGGTCATTTGGTTTGGTTACTGTTCACACCAGCCACAACAGTAACTTTCCAAGCCAAAATTCAACCTCTTAAGGCTACGATTAGACAACACCTATTTCACACAAAATTGTAGCCAATCAACTAAAGTTTCATTTGGCATAAACCGCACCTCATTTGCACAACCACACCATTAGTTATGATCAAAATAGTATAATTAGTACAAAACCAATTTTTCAGCTTTGGTACTAACCTTAGATCCTATCACTTCCAATGCCAATAACACATCACTAAGCATCCAAATGGACAAGAAATAAGTCACTAGATCATTCATACATTCACTTAGGCTACTAGTCACAATTTGGCAGCATCCTATTCAAGTAGTTTTCATTAATCTCCCATGTCAAAAATCAATCCAACACTAAGTTAAAACACACTTCAATCATACTACTTCATCAATCAAGTCATAGTCAACATAATCTTATACCCAACAATTTAAACTATACTTTTCATAACATTTAAGCATCATAAATCATGATTTATGCACCAAATTTACCAATTAATGCATCTAACCACTACAACTTCAAAAGCTTAATGAAACTCTTACCTAATTAAAGCTTCCTCTTAAATGCTTCAACTACCAACAACTTCTCCACTTCACTTCACACCCACACCATCACGATCATAGTAGAAACTAGGAGGTTCAAGCTTGTAAGCATGAAAGGTTGGAGGAAAATAGCAATTTAAGCTAAGAAAATTTGAGGAAATGTCGATGAAGGGGAAGAGAAGAAGGTTGCGTAGGAAGAATAAGATAAGCAAATAAACTCACAAGTTTCCTTCATTAATCATGGAACATCCGAGAATACAAACCAACTTTTAATGAGATGGATATGTGTCACTATGGTACTTGTCCAAGTTGAAGAAGAAAAAGACAAAATGAGAAAAGGACAAAAACATGTAATAGGATTTCTTAAGAAACCCTAATGAAATTTGACCCAATCAATTCCAATGGCCCTCATTTCAATCCCAAAATAATATACCCAATATTGAAGTGCCATTGGATAGCAATTTTCTCTATCGAAAATCAACCGGTTCGCCACTTGGCGATTTTTTCGGTCCAGGAATTTTCTCCGAAAAATTCCAGAAAAATTCCTATAATTCCCGTAAAATGTAAAACACACAAAAACGCAGTCCCATAAATTTTTCAAATACAATATCCACATTATTCACAATAAAATTTCATTTAGACCCAATACCGGGAAATAATCATGAATGCATGTACAGATATTGCATGTGCACAATTTCATTGTTTGACCAACACCAGTATGCATAGCATTATCCAATTAGTCCTAATCATTCTCGACCTTTTCCAAATTACTATTTTACCCTTCCTGTCGGGGGTGGGATGTTACAAAGTATACAATTGAAGTCTCCCACAATAGCCCAAGGTCCTCCTATTGAAGCTTGTATTACCCTTAGATCCTCCAATAGTTTGTCTCTTTGGAAGGCATGATTAGCGGCATATATAACTGAAATTTCAAACTGCTAGAAATATCCTAGATTTTGCATTTAATATGAAAATTTTTGTCTGACATGAAGCCCGTATAAATGCTAACTCTCTCTATGTTATACACTATAATGATTTTATCATTATGATGAAAAGATTGATTGGTAATCATTTTCCATTTTCCACCCAAAAAGCAAGAGATGCTTGTAGTTGTGGAAGCTTTATTTTAGTTTCCAAACAACCCAACACTATTGGTTTCTTTTTCCCATAATTATATCATTAATGACTTGTTATTTAAGAGGGACATTAAACCCTCTTATATTCCAAAATAATAAATTCGTTTAGTCAGGTGAGAGTTTGAAGTAATATTCAAAAGAATTAATTTCCAATCTAAACCTTTTTATTAGATATTATTATCTATTCACTTTCATCTTTTAAACCCAACTATTTCTTTAATAACTCTAAAACCAGCTCCAAGTGTTTGTTGTTTTAGTATGAACCATAGCATATACCACAAAGAACATCTGATTATTGGTATCTCTTTTAATAGTTGTCAATATCTCTCCTTCAATGATATCTTTTAAAAAAGAAACAATATAGTCCTAACTGAAATAAATCACTTGTTAATAGAGAAATCCGGTATAATATGTAAACTACACAAGAAGGGGGATTGAATTGTGTAATTTTTTTTTAAAATATTAATATTTTGAGACTTCTTAAATTTCTTTACGATAAATGATTACTAAAACACTTTGCTAAAGTTGATAAGCAATGCAATCGCAAATAATAGAGAATAGACGATGTGATTTTATACTGGTTCATTCCAAACTTTAGGCTGCGTCCAGTCCTCAGAGTTAGCCTAAGATTTCACTATACTCTTCCAACTTTACAAGTATTCTTTCTAAACTTGCAGAGTCTGTTCAGGTCTCTCTCACAAAGTATTCTTTATCAGCCATATTAGCCTCTCCAGGCTCTAGCCTTCTTTTCTCTCTCTAAGAAAACTATTTTTGAGCTTTAGGTTACAGATGTATTTGCTCACCTCCTTCGCACTCTGCATATGGAATTTTTGCTAATGTAAAAACATTCATTGTTTTAGCCTTCGACTAGAACTAGTATTTATAGCTTAAGTCTCCAACTGTCTTCTTGAAAATTGCTTCTTGAATCTTCTAGAAACGATCATTAGTTGAGTCCTATAACTAACTCCAACTAACTAATTGTCTAACATTCTAGAATATCTTCCTTTTATATCGTCTAGAATAATGCTTCTTCTTTTACTACGTTTCGTCTGTTATTTCGCTTCTTCTATTATATTGCTTCATCTACAGTTGCACTTCATCTGGTGTTGCACTTCATCTGGTGTCGCGCTTCGTTTGGCGTTGACCACGCACCTTCTGAGTTAACTAAGTGTTACTTACATTTTTCTACACACTTAACAAATCTATCAAAACAATTCATACATTTCTAAGATTATTATTATTTGATTTTCATCAAAATTAATAGAAGTGAAGTCCTCTTGACTCAACAATCTCTCCCTTTTTATGATAACAAATAATCATAATTTTATAACATAAAATGATATTTATAGACGAACAGATGAATAGTATTCTGACAAATAATAAAGCAAAAATAAAAGCAAAGAATTGCGTACAAGATATATACAATGCCTTCTATCTCCTTTCTATCTTCTCTTCTCATTCTCCTTTTTTCTCCTTCTCCCCCTATTTGTTATTAATCAAAGCGATTGCTCATCATAGACACTTCAGAATTTCATAAAATATATGTTGTATGTCAGTGCAGATCGTCTTAAGGTCTTGTTCAATAGTAACCTATAGTAGTGTTACTTCTTCATGAAGATCATCCATTGAGCTAGCGAATTCATCAACCTTAGTATGAACTTCCTCAATTTCTTTTGTTAATGCTTCCTGAACTTCCTTCTGATTGTGACTTGCTTCCATCCAATTTATGAAATGCTTTAAGAACTACAGATTATTAGTAGGATCTTGTTATATTTCATTAAGTGGATGCAGGTTTTCCACAGCAAATGGTTCTGAAGGTAAAACGACTAACTCTATAATTTTGATAGAGGGTAGACTAAAGGTTTGTTTTCCTTCTGGGAGATCAAGATCATCAAGTCTAGATAGTTTCAGAATTGGTTGCCCAAGAAGGTGTAACACATTTTTAACTGAAGATATGAAACCTAAAGGTCTGAAATGCATGATCAAATGCACAAAGGTTTCTAAGTTGAAATTAATGCCTTCAACCATGATACTTTTGTACTATCCTTCTTTCACTTTGCCAACTACCTTGAAGTTTTCATTGGTGGTTGAAACTCCAAATTTACTTCCTGATGCTTTTGAAATGTGGTGTGAAACATAGATACCTCCAGGTTGAGTTGCATTGCATGCATCATCTATGTTCTTCACGGCTACTTAAATATGCTCTTCTATAAGATCATCTTTGTTTCCCTCAAGGAACATCTTCTTTTTCCCTTTTTCTTCGTTTCTCACAAGGGTTGAGCATCTTGATTGTATGTATGGCACAATTTTTATTATTGTCTGCTTGTAATCTAATAGATTGTATACCGATCCTTTGAAATCTTCAATAGATATGGTTCTGCCTTCTCATCTCGCAGAATACCATATAATATTCGTTCTTCATGACCTAGAAGATGTATTGTCTTATTATTAATCGGTATCGGTTCAACCAGTACCTTGACTAACTTTTTCGAAAGTTCTCTAATAATAACTGAGCTTCTGCTTCGAACAGGTACTGATTCTTCTATAATCTTCATTTTCAAATCCTTTTTGTTGATTAGTTGAGAAGGATTGTAAGGTTCCAATTGGTGTTCAACTGTTTTTGCCTTCTATTAGACTTCAGATGAAGAAACCTTCTTTTGACTGGGCTTCACCTTCTTTTGTTCTTTTGCTGGTTTAAAAAAAAGTTATTGTTGAGGCTTCTTCCTCTCAAATACCAACTTCCTTTTAATTTCTGTCTCTCCAGATGATTTTGTTTATTGGATTTGCAAAATAGAGACAATTGATCTGGTAGGCTGTTGTCTTTTCTCTTACTTTTCAGAATCTCCATCAAGAATTAAAGATTTCCTCTTCTTCTATTCTTGTTACGTAAGGTCAATAGTCTTGGTGACCTTCTTGACTGTTTGGATTTTTCTGATTGAATTGTCTCAGCCTCTCCCTTCAATGACATTTGTTACGATGATTGTTGAACTCGGCTTTCCTCTTTCTGTAGAATCGTCTTAGATTTTATTGGTACATCAGATGATTTCTCAGTCTTTTCTTCTACAAATGTTCTTTTTTTATCATGGTTTTGTTTTTCTTGCAGATATACCACGTTTAATTATACCATGTCTTACTATAAGCTCCCCCTCAAACCTTGCTTTGGGTGTAGAACCTATATCTGCATCATCATCAAACTTTATCCCCATTCTGTGAATAGTTGTGACATTAATAATACTCTTCACATTCATCTTTACCCTGTTACCTATGTCCAGAAAGACTCCAGATTCTCTAAAAATCCTTGTCAACAACATTCCATATGGTAAAGAGCTAGAATCCCCCTTTGACTTCATCATGTACTTCAAAATCAAGTACGGAAGATTAATGGGTTGGTGATTCAGTAGGTGATACAAACAATGTTCATCGTTCATTATCACAGGGTCCTTCAAGCCTAATCTTGGTAGAACACAATAAAGAAGCAATGAATGTAGAACCCTAGCCTTCGGAACAAAGGTTGCCGCCTTATTAACTTTAGGATCACTACTTCCATAGAGTTGTCGATTAATATGCATTCTATCTACATGACCTTAAGTAATCCATTTTGTATTATTAAATAGCTTTACTCCAATACTAAGACACCCACTGACCCTCTCGATAGTATCTTGCATCACGATAACCCACAAACCATCTACCATTGATACTAAGGTATTGTCTACCAACTTTGCATTCTTTCAAAACTCATATATCTCATTCAAATAGACCTTTTCACGAACCTTGAAAAAGTTTTTCTAGTCAACTGCTTCAATCTCTAGTTCAATGTCCATCTGATTTTCCTTCAATGATTTGAAATCAACGTGTCTCCCATAAATAAGTAATTGCTCCATTTGTAATCTGTACCAAATAAAAACTAAACACACAAAAATATTTCGTTCAAAGTAGCGATGTTAGTCTCTAAAAGTAAGAATATGAGATGAAATGAACTTGAAGCTTAGAACAGAGTATTGAATCGTCTTGGTTGATAGCACTAAACAAGTTTGTTTCAAAGTATTTCAAAAAAATTATAGAGTAGAAGGTATTTTAGAATCCTGAGAAGATTTTCTTCTTATACCTACTCTTGAAAAATTATCATTCATAACTTACAGTTATTATTTACTTGAAAACTTACGACTTTTTATCTTCTTCTTATATGAATTGTCTGGGTCATGACGTGTCAGACGAATGGTCATTCAACATTACCATATTTAAGTTCCGTTTGATTTCCTTATATCTATCTTCACACAAAGGTTTAGTGAAGATATCTGCCCATTGTTGATTCGTCTCAACAAATTGTAGACTGATGATTTCTCTCTGTACATAGTATCGTATAAAATGATGTCTAACTTCAATATACTTTGCCCTCGAGTGTTGTATTGGATTCTTTGATATATTGATAGCACTTGTGTTGTCACAGAAGATTAGAATTTGATCTTCTTATATGGAGTAATCTTCTAATTGATACTTAATCCATAACGTCTGTGAACAACAACTTGCAGCTGACATGTGTTCATCTTTTGCAGTAGATAGAGCAATTGAACTTTGCCTCTTGCTTGAACATGAAATTAGATTATGACCAAGAAAGTGACAACCTCCACTTGTACTCTTTCTATCAATTCTATCTCCAGCATAGTCAATATCACAGTTTAAACAAAGATCAGTAGAACCTGCCAACTATCTCAATATTCTTTTAACAGCAATATAATGAGATTTCCTATGATCTGCTTGAAATCTTGCACACAAACAAACACTAAACAATATATTAGGTTTGCTTGCGGTTAAGTAAAGTAAAGAACCAATAATTTCTCTGAAGAGGGTTTGATCCACCTTCTTACCTATTTCACCCTTAGATAAAAGGTTTGAAGGATGCATAGGAGTTGACATAGATTGAACATTATTCATTTTATATTTGACTAACAGTTCTTTGATGTTTTTCTGTTAATAAATAAAAATCTTTTCTTCGATTTGCTTAATTTATAAATTAAGGAAAAATTCAATTCACCCATCATACTCATTTCAAATTCACTTTTTATAAGATTTTCAAAATTGGAACATAGCTTTTTATAAGTTACACCAAAATTAATATCATCTACATATATCTGTACTATAATGAAATCATTTTTGATACATTTTCTAAACATAGTCTAATCTACTTGTCCTCTAATAAAGTCATTTCCAATCAAAAATGAACTTAGACGATCATACCAAGCATGAGGTGCTTGTTTTAATCTATACAAAGCTTTATGAAGTCTATAGACATAATCTGGTTTGTCAGTATCTTCAAAACCAGGAGGTTGCTTTACTTAAACTTCTTCATCTATAAAACCATTCAAAAAGGAAATTTTCACATCCATTTGAAAACATTTTATATCATGACAAACAACATATGCAAGCAAAATCCTAATAGCTTCTAGTTTAGCTACAGGAGCATACGTTTCATTATAGTCTATTCCTTACTGTTGATTATAGCCCTGAGCTACTAATCTAGCTTTGTTACAATTTACTCTACCTGATTCATCTAGTTTATTTTTGAATAACCATCTAGTTCTTATGACAGACTTATTGGGTGGCTTAGGAACTAAAGACCAAACTTTGTTCTTTGTTAATTGATTTAACTCCTTTTGCATGGCTAAAATCCAAGCTTCATCTTGAAGAGTTTCATCAATTTTCTTAGGTTCTAATTCAAAAACAAAAGCTACATTTGCATCTCTTCTAAATTTAGACCTAGTTCTCACTCCTAATTCTAGCAATAGAAATTTCTTTTTCATTTTGTAACTTTTTGGATAGAACCTTAAAGCTCTTAAGAGATTCATC
This sequence comes from Erythroxylum novogranatense, assembly GCA_029891385.1. Classification (NCBI taxonomy): domain Eukaryota; kingdom Viridiplantae; phylum Streptophyta; class Magnoliopsida; order Malpighiales; family Erythroxylaceae; genus Erythroxylum; species Erythroxylum novogranatense. The sequence goes on from CM057225.1 coordinate 17,997,125, forward strand.
TTTATGTGATAAAAACAATATCCAACAAAATCTAGTAAAGTCATCAACAATTACGAGACCATACTTCTTTCCACCAAGATTTAATGTTCTGGTTGGACCAAACAAAGCTATACGTAACAACTCTAGAGGTCTAGATGAAGTTACAACATTTTTAGAAGAAAAAGATGTTTTAACTTGTTTTCTTTTTTGACAACTCTCACAAAAGAAATCTTTGTTAAAACTTATTTTTGGTAATCGTCTTACCAAATCATCTCTAACCAACTTGAAAATATGTTTAAAAAATCAGTTTTTCTTCATCTGTTGATATAAAACATGAAATATTTTGACTCTTCAAATTATCTAAATTAATCTTATAGAGATTATTTCGTCCCTTGTCAGAAAAGAATATGGAACCATCCTTGCTTTTGACTACACAAGAATTTTAATTAAAGGATACTTCAAAACCAGAATCACATAATTGACTTACACTAATTAGATTATGCTTTAACCCTTCAACTAGCAGAACATTATCAATAGACGCAAATAAATCTTTACCAATTTTGCCAATTCCAACTATTTTGTCTACTGGTTGTCTCCAAAAGTTATTGATTATCCTTGCTTATTTTGGAGGTCTAAGAATATAGACCTTCTTCCTGTCATGTGTTGCAAGCATCCACTGTCCAAGTACCATTGGTGCTGGTTGCTTTTTCCAAGAAGGGAGACTGTAGTATATATTTTGTCTTTCTTAGGTACCCATATTTTCTTGGGTCCTTTGGGGTTAGACTTATAATAATTCCTTGAATAATAAGAATATTGCTTCTTTCTGCTATGAACAAAACTCTTATTATGACGAACATTACTATTAGTAAACCCTAAACCACTCTTATCCTTTAGATGTCTAAATTTTTCAATCATATCATTCATCCTTTTAGTACTTTCAGTAAAGGTTGATAAATATGCTAAAAGACTATTAATCCTTTGTTTCAGTTGATTAATCTCCTCAGATCTATCTACAGTTACTTTCTTTTTCATATCGTCTACTTGTTTCTTAAGGCAGATATTTTCTTTCTCTAACACTTCCGTGTTCTTCAAGCTTTTAACAAATTTCTTTTTTAGAGTCCTATATTGCTTTAATATAGCATGCGAATCTTCTAACAATTTTAAATATGCCTCTTGAAGATCATTAAAGTTAGAATTTACCTCATCTTCACATTCTTTTTCATCTACCAAGCATATATTTGCTTGTTCTAATGCTTTTGAATCAGAGTCATATTCGGATGAGTCCAAATCTTCCCATGTTGCCATCATGCTCCTTATGTTTTCTTACTTTTCTTCTGTTTTCTTTTGAGCAATGGACATTCAAACTTGTAATGTCCTGGTTTGTTGCACTCGTAGCAGATGATAGATGTTTTCTCATTCTTGGCTTCGTCTTTGCTACTCGTCTTAAAAGAAAAGTCTTTATTTCCTTTGGCTTTATTTTTCCACATCCTCCTAATCTTTCTTGAAATGAAGGATAGTTCATCATCATCTTCACTTGAATCTGATCAAATTCACTAGCATCATCATTCTTGATTTCTTCAATCTTTAATGCTTTTGAAGATGTGCTTCTATTTTTTTGATTCTTCTGACCAGCTTTTAATGCGATAGACTTATCTCTTTTAGGTTTATCTTCTGCATCAAGATCTACTTCATGTATCTTCAATGAACCAAGCAATTCATCTAGCTTCAGCTTGCTTAAGTCCTTGGCCTCTTGTATTGTTGTAACCTTGGGTCTCCATCTTTTAAATAAACTTCTGAGAATCTTTTTGACATGATCTTGATTATCATAGATTCTCCCAAGATCTTTAAGTCCATTAATAAATGTTTGAAATCGTCCAAACATCTAATCAATAGTCTCCTCATCTTTCATCGTGAATAGCTCATACTAATGAACAAGAATACTGGTCTTGGACTCTTTCACTTGATTTGTACCTTCATGTGCAATGGCTAATGTGTCCCACATCTCCTTTGTAGATACGCATCTATGAACCTTGTCATATTCACTTCTACTTAGGGCACAACTTAGAAATAACTTGGCCTTTGAATTCAACTAAAATCGAGCTTTTTGATCAGCTGGCCATTTGTTAGGAGAGATGATATTGCCTTCATCATTTGTTGGTGTATATGGACCAATCTCGATAATATCCCAAAGATCAATATGTGTGGACTCTATAAAGAGTCGCGTCCTGTCCTTCCAATAATGATAATCCTCATCATTGGATGTAGGAGGTCTTGTGACTGAGGCACCTTCAGCTATAAAAACATGTGATTCAGCCATAAATTTTTGTCCTCACTTTGTGACAGTGCTTCTTAGAAACCTCGCTCTGATACCAACTGAAATAAATCACTTGTTAATAGAGAAATCCGATATAATATGTAAACTACACAAGAAGGGAGGTTGTATTATGTATTTTAAAAAAACATTAATCTTTTGAGACTTCTTTAATTTCTTTATGAAAATTCAAATGATTACTAAAACATTTTGCTAAAGTTGATAAGCAATGCAATCGCAAGTTTATTATATACTCGTCTAACAACGAGAAAATTAAAAAATAAGGGTTAGAGAATAGACACTGTGATTTTATACTGGCTCACCCCAAACCTTGAGCTATGTCCATTCTTCAGAGTTAGTATGAGATTTCACTATACTCTTCCAACTTTACAAGTATTCTTTCTATACTTGCGGAGCCTCTTCAGGTCTCTCTGACAAAGTATTCTTTATCAGCCATATTAGCCTCTCCAGGCTCTAGCCTTCCTTTCTCTCTCTAAGAAAACTATTTTTGAGCTTTAGGTTACATATGTATTTGCTCACTTCTTTCACACTTTGAATACAAAATTTTTGCTAATGTAAAAGCATTTGTTGTTTTAGTATTTGACTAGAACTAGAATTTATAGCCTAAGTCTCTAACTATCTTCTTGAAAATTGATTCTAGAATCGTCTAAAAACGGTCATTATTTGAGTCCTGTAACTAAGTCCAACTAACTAACTGTCTGACGTTCTAGAATATCTTCCTTTTGTATTGTCTAGAATAATGCTTCTTATTTTACTACGTTTCATCTATTATTCCGCTTCATCTATTATACCGCTTCGTCTAGTGTCGCGCTTCGTCTAGTGTTGTGTTTCGTTTGTTGTTGCACTTTGTTTGGTGTCGTGATTCATCTAGTGTTGTGCTTCGTCTAGTGTAGCGCTTCGTCTGGCATTGACCGCGCACCTTCTGAGTTGACTAAGTATTACTTACATTTTTCTGCACACTTAACAAGTTTATCAAAACAGTTCATACATTTCTAAGATTATTATTATTTGATTGTCATCAAAATTAATAGAAGTGAAGTCCTCTTGACTAAACACTAACAACCTTTTATGAATAGGTAAAAGCCCCTTCTTGCAACATTTAAAATATACAACATATCATTAAATAATTTCTGGAATTTATCTTCAATTGATGGCTTTTAATGACCAATTTAACTATACTTCAAGGATTTGACCTTAATAGTTGTTCCTTATAATCCAGTAGCTTGCCATATTACACCTCCCTATATTTCCTTTATCACAAACTTTTGAGGCCTACAATAGATAATAGACCTTACATCAACTTTGAAATCTTTCTTTACAAAATTCCTCAAGTTTATTATGTTCAATGTAATGAATCTTGGGCGGTTATTAAAGTAATTCTTAGCAAGTCATTTTGTACACACCTTTTATTATGAAAAGTAAGATTTCATGTGTGCTTTGCCTCTTACTTACCCATATACATTAGTAGCAAGTCCACAATACAACTATGCCTAGATAATCAAAATAATAACTACAAAAATTAAAAATAATTACCTAAAAACTATTTAGATCTCTCATAAAGTTGGCATAACTGTATCTTTTGTATTACCTATTAACACATTTGGCTTTTAACAATTCTTTGGTATTCCTATTAAGAATAAACTCACTTTTTATCAATATTAAGCTTATGAAGTACTTTCTTGATATGGTTAAAATCATCAAATAGCGTACCAAGCTCAATCTCTTTTTTTTCATAAGGTTCGAATATAGGAAATTGTGATTTTTTTCTCAATCTATCATCGATACTTGAACCACCTTTCGCTTCAAAACTATAATTGTCTTCTCACTCAAAATATATTCATTTTCAACATTAACCCAATCACTTTCTTCTCCATCATCAACTCCAATTTTTTTTTAATCTTTCCCTTTTTTATATAAATTTCACTCATTACTCTCCATAATTTTTCTTCAATTGTCACTTTTTAAAAGAAATAACCAAGGTTTTAGACATTACTAACTGTTTATCATCCAAACTCGATTCAAACTTCACCCTAATCCTTACATCAATAAGTACTTTCTCTTCTTATTTAACTGGATCAATTTCACTGTCACTTATGGACACAACTTCTTTTGTATAATCCTTTGCATCTTTATTCATATATTGTATGATGGTGGATTAAATGTAACTAGTAAGGATGTTATTTGAGATCCTAGCAATGCCCTCAACATCAACATCCTTAAATGATTCAATACCAACTACAACATCCATATTTTGGTTTAAACGTAAAAAATTGGATCTATAATCAATATAATCTCTATCACTTTATGTTCTATAATAAGCTTGCATATTTCATGATTCAATCATCATACTTAATTACCTTTATCAATTTATTTTTTAGACTACCACGTTTCACCTTTTATAAGAACTTATTTGCTTTTGTAACATCTTTCATGAGCATTCTCTTAGAATCCTAATAATAAAACCTATTGATTTTAATGCCCTAACTTTTAGGATCTCCACCACCTTATTCCACATCTTCCCTATAGACCAACTTTCCACCATAAAACATTGTTAATTTCTTATCCTAAGCATCTATCTTTGGATACTATATAAAATGTCAATGTTACATTAAGCATAAAGGCATTGGAGAAAAGACAAAGTACTTTTAAATTAGAAAATTCATAGAAACTTATATCATTAACCGACTTTGTTGACATAAATCCAAGAATGTTTTACTTAATTATTAATGTATTTGAAGATTAAAATTAAATAAGCAAGAAATGAAAGTCATACTTTAATTGTATCATTAATGTGTACACATTCAAGTACTTCATTAGTGAGATCAAAAACATAATTAGTTGTTACTTCCTTCTAACTATTAGTAGTAAACACATTATATGTGTAGGAATCTAAGGAAAACATGTAAACGAAAGGGAGAATGATTTATAAATAATATATTTTGTCTTTATACTTAACAAATATGTTGAATTTCCCTCTTTATTTAAAAAATATACTTTTCCTATTTCCTCATAAAAGGAAATATGCATTTAGTTTTGACACGATCGATTTGACAACCAAATTTATTTTTCTTTTCAAGTAGTATAAAATTTGTTCTATACCTAGAAGATGATTCCCTTTCTTAGCTTAGACAAGATAGATATTAGGAATATGCAATTATAATATATAGGCTATAGGGTGGCAAATTCTTTTATTCCAATATTAACCTATCCATAAGCCAAAAGATATATTAGAGAAATCATTATGTATTGACCTTAGTGAGTTCATTGCAACATGTAACTATTACTAGATTCCTTATGGTTCTTTAATACAACTAGTAAATTAAAGAAACACAACTTGGCTTATTGAGGTAAACATAATTGTAATAATGTAAGTGAATGATTTAAACATTTCATACAAGTATATTTCAGGTTTAGAAAATATTTTAGAATATATATGGCATTTTTTTATATAATTGAATTTTAGGTCCAAAATGGTTATTAAATTAAGAAAACTTTCTCGTTTGCAATAGTGACTCTTAGTGCAAAGTAGAAAGATTTACAATCCAGGTAATCATATATTGCTAGTTTTATAAACCCATCACTAACATAATCCAATATCACCTTCAATAAATGGAAGGATAAAAAAGAGAAGTTAGACAAATTAGGATTTTTGGAAAGTACCTTTGATCTCATCATATTTACACTTCCTACATCCATGAGTGGAGTATAAGTCTGCCTTACCTTATGAATAACTAATAGAGACAAACCTGTGTGTTGGTGTACCTTCATAAAATGTAAGAAAGTAAATTGTTCTTCGATAAAGGCGTATTGTAATTAGAAATTAGCATTATTTATAAAGAAGGACATCAATACAATGCAACATGGAGTTATCATATAGGTTATAGATTAAGTTACAACCCAAAAGAACCATATAGGTTGTCTAGGTATCCATAGAAGCCCTATTAGTTACATCAACAAATTAAAAAGATAGCGCTTTAACTTGAGTAGTACAAATTTTGAAAGTTTTAAATTAAACTGAAAATTTTTAAAGATTGGGTACTAAAATTAAAAAAAAACTAAAAAGTTTAGGCACTTATTATTTGTTATCCCAAAAAAGTTATACAATTTAACTTGTTGGGACCTGATCCGGGAATCGGATCCCAACCGAAAAGCAAAACGGATACGAATAACGAGGCGAAATCAAATTGGATATATTGAATTCGATAACGACAAACAAAGCAAAAGAGGAAGCAAAGCGGAAGCAAATCGAATACAGAATCGAAAGAATCGAATCGGAACGGTTACAATCAAAGGCGAAACAGATATGATGCGAAATCGGAAATACAAAAGTACCGAAGCAAAACGAAGCGAAGCAGAAACGAAACTTAACAAATGGAGCCGATCTTACAATCAAAGTAATTGAGCTGAATCAACTCAATCGGAGTTGTATAGCTCCCAAATTTCGCAAAATACCGAACCATTTTCAGAAAATTATCCAACTTATAACCTATAACCAAATCTCCTACTTTGGTTCAATCAATCTCTTTCCATTTAATCTCCTAAAAATCATAATTCTTCAAGAAAATGAAATTAATTGTCTTAGGAATCCACCGCTTCGAGAATCAAATCAATCGGATGTCGGACGAAGGAATTATAAGCAAAAGATTACGAAAGGGATCGGATAAAAAAACAAAGTAACGGAACTTCAAAACTGAACTTTTCAAAAATCATATCTCTCGATCCCGAACTCAGAATTTGACAAATTTAGTGTCAATAAAAAGATCAAAGGAAGCTCTACAACTTCCCTGAAGTACTTAAAATCAAATTAGGTCTCAAAAGAGATCAAAAACTCAATCAAAGATTCCGTCCAAAATAGCTTTTCCTAAACTACTTCCAATTTTTAATCGCTCATAACTCCTAGCCCCGATATCTAAAAATTGCAAACTTTATATCAATGGAAAGATAAAAACATCATCTAAAACTTTCATGAAGACCACTTACTCTAATTCAAACTAAATCTATACGACGAGTGGCCTCGAAACATAGAACACACAAATCTATACTTAATAGCATTTTCAAAACAAAGCAAAAGAACCTTATCTTTGGAAAATCATATTTCTAAATCCCGACATCGAAAAATAGCATACTTTATGGCCACAAAAACTCTTAACATAATCTACAAGTTTCATGTAGATCATTTTCTCAAATTTTGCCTAAATCAAAAGTCAACCTACAAAGGCCAAAAAGTCAAACTTTTCACAAATTTTCATATTTTTTTTTACACTTTCTCTCTTTACTTCTTGATTTTCAACTCAATTTCAACCAACTCATCCACTTTTGAATATTTCTTATTTTTACTCAAAAGTCGGGATCCAACATTTCTCCCCCTCTTAAAAGAATTTCGTCCTCGAAATTCATACTTGATTAAACTCCAACTCAAGGACTTTCTTACTAATTCCTTTCCAGAAATCTTAATCAAATCACTTTTCTTATCTACGTTCCTCATCATATCTCTTCACGACATTTCACTTCTTGTATCTCATATCACCCATATCATCTCAAAACACTATATCTATAACTCATTATTTCTTCATATATGGACACAAGTCAATGGTCCATTTCTTAAGGAACCCTAATATGGTTCAATAATCATGTAATCTTTATCATCATGTCATCTTTCAAATAGTCATTCTTTCATCTCACAGAAGTATAGGATATATCAATTTCTCTCAATTCATTATGCAATTCACATTTCAAGTTCCACAAACGCATGTTTCTAATCAATCATATTCTTAACACCCAAAACAAACAATCACTTTAATTCTTCAAATAAGTCATCACAAATCATGCCCATCAATTTCACAATCCTAAAGTCATTCATACTTATTGTCATCGAACTCAAACGATCGCTTAGCACATTCTCACTAATTCACTTTTTATCCTTACGCACTCTTCTCAATCTTATATGCCCAGTTAAGATCTTATTACTGGGCTCTGATACCATAAATGTTGGGACCCGATTCGAGAATCGGATCCCAACCGAAAAGCGGAAACGGATATGAATAACTAGGCGAAATCAAATTGGATATATTGAATTCGATAAAAACAAACAAAGCGAAAGCGGAAGCAAAGCGGAAGCAAATCGAATACAGAATCGAAAGAATCGAATCGGAACGGTTACAATCAAAGACGAAACAGATATGATGAGAAATCGGAAATACAAAAGTACCAAGCAAAACGAAGCGAAGCGGAAACGAAACTTAACAAACGGAGCCGATCTTACAATCAAAGTAATTGAGTTGAATCATATTCGACATCCGAGAACAATTATCGAAGAAAAAAAAAGAAACGGAGCCGACATCCGAAAACAAAAAATAGAGAAACACAATCGCGTTGGAAACCTAGACGAAACATCCGAAATTCGGTATACTTTTTTTAATCTTTATCAACCTTATACAATCAAAACAATATAATTTTCTTATTCGGAAAAATCATTCTCATGCAAATCTCTAAATCTGATCATATTCTTATGTATCCATACAAATCCTAAATTATATTTTTATTCTCTTTATTCAAACTCATTCAAAACATAACCAATCCATACAATTTCCTTTTTGGAAACTCATCCTCGCACAAATTTCAATTCACTTAAATCTCAAACAACATTTCGATTCATATTATTTTTCTTAACCAATCACACAAATCCCAAAAATTTAATCTTCTTAACTAAAAACTCATCTTTAACAAACTAACTTCTTATTCTTATTCTTATCTTAACCTGATTTTTACCGAAAATCGGCAAGATAACTACTGTGTTTTGATATTAAAATTTTGCAAAGGCAAAATACACTTCTAAAACACATATCCAACCATACAACCATCATCGGACCTCCCGTCCGGAAATTCCAGCAGAAACAAACGCAACCCTACAACTAAGCACTTCAGTAATTCTCACAATCATACTCATAAATCAAGCCCCATTCATATCCAAAATCCATGATCATACATAAATCCAATTCCATAACTTAACTCAAATACATACGCTCGAATTTTCAATACATTCTAAAATGAAATACACAAACATTTTAATGGCATAGCAAGCCATTTACACTATCAAAATCTCAATTTGCACAAAAATACGAACGATGTAAAAATCAAACTTGGCATTCTTTCATCCGATCTCTCGCTCGAATACCTGGAGATTGGAGATGAAAGGGGGTGAGCACAAAGCTCGTGGATAATATATTTATAAACTGAACGATAAGCGAAAACATTTTTGCAAAAAATTTTGCCATTTATTTCTAAAAATTTCACAGTCGAAAATCTGACAAATTTCTTATTTCTCAAAACATTGTTAAAATCAATTCAATCAATTCTCGGCTGAAAATCCATAATAATAGATTTCTCAAACTTTTCACATCTTTCAAGATTTCATGAAGAACTTCCAAATTTCTTAAACTTTCTCAAAACATGCAATGCATAACACAGTACAAAATAAAAACACAAACACATCACATGGTTTGGTTCAGTCCAAAACAGGACGTACTGCACAGGACCGCTATCGTGAACGGGACGTACTTACACTTTTCCGCTTAGCGGTCCAGTGTAGTCGTGAAGGGAGTCCGTAATCGGAGCTCCATTGCCTCTTGCGAGCAGCCGAGAGAAGGCTTTAAATAAGTAGAGACAGTGCACTGACTCACAAAGGGACCTGATCAAACCCACATAACACATAAGCAAAAACGGAAATTCAAGTTGCCCGTAGGCACTTTTCAAAATCTTGATTTTCTTTAAACTTTTCATATTTCCATACAATGTCAAACTTGACACACTCACATACATAAATCACATCAAATCATGTTGGAATGCACATTCGATTTACATTCACCAATTAATCACATATCAATGCACAACAATAAATGCAAGTTCTTTCTTTCAAACATATATCAGAACACATTGCTCAAACTTTTCATATAATTCAAAAACATGATTTTCATAAATCTTGCATTTTCTTATAAACCTTCCAAAAGCATTAACTTCAATCATTCGGAAATTTTATTTTTCAAAACATTTATCTAAACATTAACTTTTCAACAATTGCTTCTTGAATTTTTCGAAATTTGCTTCTTGAAATTTTCAAATAAACATGCTTAGCTTAAAATTCAATAAATAAATATACTACCCACCTCGAAATGAAGCTAGGAACTCGTCCCGATCATTAATTTGACCAAAGCGTCAGTTGTTCTTCTTCGCTAAAATTACCTAAACATATCCATCCAAAATTCAATATCATAAATCACATGATTCCTCAAATTGGGCTTAAAAAACATCAATACCCCACATCTTCAAGTTATCTAAATTACAAATTCCTAAAAACCCCAAATTTCACAATTTGCCTAAACCAATTTATCACAATTCAATATCATAAATCACAATTTCTTCAAAATTGATTTCATATTTCATCAATCCATCATATTTGCCATGATTTTAAGCTATTAATTCACAAAATCTCCAAACACATAATTAAGCCTAAACCTTAATTAATTTCCATCTGAAATTAGACATAACTTAAAACATATACATCAAAATTGACTTAAGAAATCTCAAATTCATCATTAATCCAAACTATCTAAAGCAACAATTCCAAAAATCCCCAAATTTCAAACTTTGACATAAACCCCAAATTCACAATTAATCCAAAATTAAACATAATCATAACCTATTCTCTTCAATTAACCTTAGGAAAACTCAATCCATAACCATCTTAAGCTAAACCAACCAACAAACTCATCAAAAATTCAAAACTTGAAACTTTCTCTCACTTACCATTTTCTCCACCATTTTCGTTCTTTTCAAGCTCCAAGGCAAGCTATCCTCTTCTTCAACCTTTTTCCTCTTGCAAAGCCACAAAACCCTTTAGAAATCTCAAGGAAAATCGACAACTTGCTTCTTCTCCACATGGCCAAACACCTTCTCTTCTCCTTCTCTCTATCTTCTTTTTTTTCTTCTCTTATTTCTCTCTTATTTTCTTTCTTATTTTGCTTCTTATTTCGTGAATTCTCAGCCCCAAAAATGACAACCCATGTTGTGTTTCTTCCATGTCACTTAAGTGAGGGGTAATTGTAGCATCCCGTTACCGATGCGATGAGTATCGTGTTATGAGTGTAGAGTTGTTAGTGCTTAATTTGTGATCGAGTGTTTTGTGGCCTCTGATTTTAGAGAGATAGATCATTTTGCACATGCATATACATAGTGACATGTATTCATGATTGTTCGGCATTTGATAGTGATTGTGTTTGGAAAAGTGTAATTGAGATGATTTTGTGAATTGTGATTATTTAAAATGTTGAAATAATTGGGTTAATGAAATTCATGATTATGAATTTTGGTGAAATTATTGTATTTGTATATGCTGGTAAATTTATGGTGTATTGGAAGATATATTTATAGTTGGGAGCAAGAATTAATTAAATGAAGTGTTGGAGATAGTTTGGTTATATTGGAAAGGGAGAACTAAATGGAGTTAGTTCAAAAGTAACTAAGTTATAGTTTATTCATTAAGAAAGTGACATGTGTACTTGGACTTTGTACCTAGCTAGAGTAGGTGGTCACTATTCCTTGAGGGCTGATGGGTTAAGTCTTGTCCAAGCCTTCTTTATTCATTTTCTTCAAAAAACTTTTCTCTCTGGAGACATAGAGCTTTCCTACCCAAATTATCTTCTAAGGGACTTTGGTGTTCTTTCTTTCTTTCACCAACCTTTCTCTACCTTTGGTGTTGTCGACTCTAAGGAGAATCCATAAGCTGATCTTTTCGTGGAGTTTAGAGCTTGAAGATCTGTTTGAGTTCTCAACAGTAAGTGTTAGAGAAACCCCACTTCATTAGAGATTTATGAAATAAAGTTGAGAGATTTACATGCTTTCATGGAAAGATGTATTTCATGTGTTTGTTCATAAATCCTGGGTAGTTGGGGAGGAATAAATTCTGTTATAGTGTTAAATGAGTGGTTGAGAAAACTTTTAGTGTTCGGTGATATGTCCCGAAAGGAAAATCAGTGAAGCGAAAATCACCAAGGAAAATCAATGAAGCAAAAGCAGACGATATGGACGTGATATCGATAGATTTAGACAAAATTTCCTTCTTGAAAGTTGTAGATCTTTCTTTTCTCTATGAGATAGATGTCAAGTTTGTCCAATTTGGATATTGGAGTCAAAAGATATGATCTATATAAGTGGACATGTTCAAGCGAAAACCAGTGAAAGGAAAATCAGTTTGAAGCGAAAATCACCAAGGAAAATCAGCTGAAGCAAAAAGCAGACGATATGGACGTGATATCGATAGATTTAGACAAAATTTCCTTCTTTAAAGTTGTAGATCTTTCTTTTCTCTATGAGATAGATGTCAAGTTTGTCCAATTTGGATATTGAGTCAAAAGATATGATCTATATAAGTGGACATGTTCAAGCGAAAACCAAATGAAAGGAAAATCAGTGAAGCGAAAATCACCGAAGGAAAATCAGTGAAGCAAAAGCAGTGAAGGAAAACCAGCTGAAGCAAAATCAGCTGAAGCGAAAATCAGCTGAAGCAAAAATCAGCTGAAGCAAAAATCAGCTGAAGCGAAAACCACTGAAGCAAAAATCGACGGAAGGAAAACAAATGCATGCATAGATCGTTGTTTTGAGGATAACTTGAGTTATAGAACTCCAAATGACCTGATTCTTGAAGCATTGGATTCCTAACACATTTCTTCATCTCTCCACAAACAATTTATGGGTTTTAGTATTAAATTGGAAATGATTAAGTGAGTCAAAGTAAGGGTATTGGTGGAGGAACATGAACTAGATGTTTTATCGAACATGTTTCGTTGATGTGATGATATCTTGGTCTATGGTATTCCAATTAAGGTGATACTTGATTCGTTATGAACTAGAGAAAGAGGTCTATCATTGTGATAAAGATTGAGAGTTTGAATTTTGATTTACGGGATTGCAAGTATCGAAAGAGAGTCCATTATAGTTTCTAATGTGACCAAAGAGTTACGTTGTAACTAGCGGAGTATGATTAGAGTTTGAGTGAGTGAAATTGAATTAAAGGGAATGCTATTGACCTAGTGAATAGTGAATTTTGGTTGTAAAGTGAGCGATAGCGAATTGGGTTTAGTGCCTTAGTAGAATCATGAACATGCATCATACAAGTTTGAATTAAAGACATGTGCATTATTGAATATCTTTAATCGAGCACCTAGTGATGAGAAATTGTTTGATTGTTTTAGAGGCTCCTGGATCGTCGGACCACGGATATTCTTGGGACTTCAGCAAGAGTTCGGAAGTTCTGGTGAGTAACCTAGTTGGTTCCTCGACTTTTAAGTGATTATATGTCTTTGTGAATATGTATAAATTAAGTGTAAAGGTGAGTGATATACATGTGAAGTGAATGAGCTAAATGCGATAAGTGTTAGTGATTGTACCAAGTGTGATCTACATAAATGTGAATTCATGTGAATGAGAATCGGTGTATATAATTGTGAATAAGAGCTCGATTGTGACAAGTGAGTGAAGTGAGATAAATGTGCTAGTATTGTAAGTAAGTGAGCGCATGCCTAGCATGATATGAAAGCGGTAAAATTTACTGTTGTGACTAGAGCACAGTGATTCGAGCTTTGAGCTCGATTATCGATGAGAGGGCTAGAGCCAAATCGGCGAGTGCATACCCGGAGGGCTCTCCTATTTGCCTAAATTGTGATCATTGTGAAAAGGAATAGTGCATACCCGGAGGGCTCTCCTATCCCTAAGTGAGTGGGCGGTAGTGCACACCCCGAGGGCCTCCTACTTGCCAAAATGTGAATATAAATGCTCACCACAACAATGTCATAACAAGAGACTTTGCATACATATGCATCCGAGTGTATAGTGTGATGGAGAATGCGAGTGACATACTGAAAAATGTGGATTGATATGTGATATTGTAATTGTGTAAATTGTGAAGTGTAATGTGAGAATTATGTGACAAGGTAAAGTGCGCATTGTGATATTGCGTGTGATATAATATAATGTGTAAATTGTGAATAGTGTTTATAAAGCGTTAAAGTGTAATTTGAGGTATAGTATATGTATATGCATGTGTTGGATGAACCATCAATGATGGTTTCTCATTGAGTTCGCAAACTCACCCAACATTGCAATATATTTTTCAGACGTCGGTGGGACTCTAGCTCCCGGATAGACGTTTCGCAGTGAGTGTTCGTGATCAAGACGGCGATGGGTCATAGGTCGGTCACCGGGGTGACTTCTTTTGGGAACATTGTTTTGGGATGACTTAGTATAGACGTTTGTATCAGTTTCCCTTTTGAGATGTATTTAGCCTGTAGGGAACTGATAGACTGGTCTATATTTTGGGATTGATGTTATAAATGAATGATTATTATGGTTTTAAATTTCAGTGATTTTCATATTGTGGAATTTAGTGTATTGATGCCATGCGAGTGTTTAGAGATTGTTTTCGTAGTAGCACTTCCTTATCGTGGGATATGCGTCGGAACGACCCACGGGCGTCCCAATGTGTACCCTGCGGTGAGGGGGCGCTACATTAGGTGGTATCAGAGCATGGTTTGGCATCTTTTGGGCATAGTGTGTTTTAGGCCTGAATTTCAGTGCAAAAAAAAAAAAGCGGTAATTGATCGAATTCTTATGTGTTGTAGGTCATCCGTTCTTGGGGATCAAGTGGATCAACCAGCTGACCTAGGATCCGTGGGAGCTAGTAGAGAGTCCCCTATGCCTCATTCTGATGAGTTGCCTCCCAGAGTTCCCGTGAGACGGGAGCGGAGGTTCGATAAATTGCGCAAGCAGGGAGCGGTTGACTTCTATGGCAGTCTGATTCCTGCGGAGGTCGAGGATGGTTAGAGAGGACCGAGAGTCTGGATCGAGATGAGTTGTGATGCGAGGAGCGTTTTGACTATCTTGCAAAGTCATTGCTTGAGGTCCACCATCTGTTGGTGGAAGACCTGCTCCGCGCGCTCTTCCAGCCCTGCTTATTGACTTGGGATGATTTCCTGCGGGCATTCAGAGATAATTTCATGCCCAAGGATTATCTAGAGATGAAGATGCAGGAATTTCTTGAGCTGAGACAGGGGCAGATGTCAGTGGCAGATTATGAGGTTCAGTTTAATGAGTTAGTGGGATATGCCTCTTCTGTGGTCGCTTCAGAGTCTGACAGATGCAGGAAGTTTGAGGTGGACTCAATTTTGAGATCCGCTCCTGGCCAGCTGTGAGTGGATATGGATTCCTTTATTCATTGAGGCACTGCGGTGAGAGTTGAGCAACTTCCAGACAGAGACGAGCCGAGTCCGGTCAGGGCCCTGGGCAAAAGACCGAGCGGTAGTCAGGCGATGAGTAGAGGATCTAGTAAGCGTCAAGCCAGGACTTTCAGGTCGTCTGGCAGAGGCAGGCAGGCCAGATTTAGGCAGAGAGGCAGATTTTCTCAGTCTGGTTTCAGTGGCGGCCGTAGTGGTACTAGAGGCTTGGGACAAAGTATTCCACTGTGTGAGTTCTGCGAGAGGAGGCATAGTGGAGAGTGCTGGAGGGCTACTGAAGCTTGTCTCAAGTGTGGTTCAATGGACCACCAGCTCCGAGAGTGTCCTTTCACTGTGGAGGCCCAGTCTGCTATGACGGGTAGATCTGGCAGTGCGACCACGGTGCAGCAGAGTCGTGGAGGTGGATCAGGGTTCAGAGGTCGAGGCGGAGGCCGAGGCCGAAAGGTATGATCGATGGTGAGATCTCGAGGGACGAGCAAATGGGCGGGGTCCCGTGCCGTAGTCTATGCTATGACTCGGCTGTGAGGCCTCGAGTCTCAGATGTGTCATTCTATGCTTCTAATTTCGGTTTCAAGCATATGCATTGATGGATCCCGGATCCACTCATTCATTTATTGCACCGCATGTGGCATGTAGATTACATTGTGATAAAGAGAGATTGTAGGTGGGGCTGGGGTGAGTACACCTCTAGGTAGTACAACGTTGTTGGGAGAGGTTTGTGGGATGTGTGATAATGATTGATCAGCAGAGTTGAGTGCAT
The DNA here is from genome assembly GCA_029891385.1 of Erythroxylum novogranatense. Lineage (NCBI taxonomy): Eukaryota > Viridiplantae > Streptophyta > Magnoliopsida > Malpighiales > Erythroxylaceae > Erythroxylum > Erythroxylum novogranatense. The sequence continues at coordinate 18,013,479 of CM057225.1, forward strand.
CTCATAGTGCTATCCTTGAGAGATTGATGTGATCCTAGGTATGGACCGGCCATCGCCCATAGAGTCGTGATGGATTGTTATACCAAGGAGGTTGTGTTGAATCTCCCGTCACCGAGAGTCATTTTTGAGGTATTAGTCGGTGCAAGGGCTAGTAGGATGATTTCTTTTATGAGTTCCCCGAGATTGATGCAGAGAGGATGTGAGGCCTATTTGGCCCATGTGATCGATTCTAGAGTTGAGCGTAGATTGAGGATGTCCCCGTGATCGTGGAGTTTCGGATGTGTTCCCGATGAGTTACTGGGTTTGCCGCCGGATCGGAGATGAGTTTGGGATAGACCTCGCCCAGTACCGCTCCATATCTATTCCTCCATATAGGATGGCACCGGTGGAACCGAGGGAGCTTAAGGCTTCGATTCAGGGAGTTATTAGATAAGGGTTCATTAGACCCGAGATTTCACTGGGAGCTCCAAAGTTGTTTGTGAAGAAGAAAGATGGGACATTGAGGTTGTGTATCGATTATAGGCGGCTTAATCGGGTTCTTGTCAAGAATAAGTACCCACCGCCTAGGATCGATGATTTATTTGATCGATTCTGCAGGAGCTCGAGTGTTTACTAAGTTAGACTTAAAATCGTGGTATTATCGATTGAGGATAGCGAGGCCGATGTGCCTAAGAGTGCGTTCAGGAGTAGGTATGGGCATTTGAGTTCTTAGTGATGCCGTTTGGATTGACTAATGCCCCGGCGACCTTCATGGCCTTGATGAATAAGGTCTTTCAGCCCTACCTTGATCGGTTTGTGATTGTGTTTATTAGCGATATCCTAGTGTATTCGAGGTCCGAGAGGAGCATGCGAGCATCCGAGGACCAGATATGCAGATTATGAGAGAGAGGCGCTTGTATGCCAAATTTGCGAAATGTGAATTACGGCGATGAGGTGGTGTTCTTAGGACATATAGTGTCCGGTGAGGGTATCCGAGTGGATCCTCACAAGATTGAGGCAGTGCAGAGTTGGGAGGTTCCGAGGAACGTGTCAGAGTTGAGGAGTTTCTTCGGACTAGCAGGATATTACCGGAGGTTTGTCGAGGGGTTCTCGGTGATCTCACCCTTTGACGAAACTTCGAGGAAGAGTGTGGTTTTCCGATGGATGATGAGTGTCGAGGAGCTTTGAGGAGCTCAGCAATGCTTGACTCGGCACCAATGTTGGCGTTGCCATCAGGGTCCGGAGGATATGTGGTATTCAGTGATGCGTCGCAGCAGGGTTTGGGTTGTGTGCTGATGCAGCATGGTAGAGTGATAGCGTATGCCTCGAGACATTGAGGTCTCATGAGAGGAATTACCAAAGGCATGATTTAGAGTTGGTCTGCGATTGTGTTTGCCACGAAGATCCTGAGACATTACTTGTATGGGAGATGTTCCAGATCTTCACGGATCATAAAAGCTTGAGGTATCTGTTGAGTCAACGAGAGTTGAATCGAGATGAGGAGATGGACTGAGTTGTTGAAGGATTACGATCAGACTATTGAGTACCACCCGGGAAGGCCAATGTGGTGGTCGATGCCTCGAGTAGGAGATCGATGGTAGTGTAGCTCGATCTGTGTGTCGAGGTTGCCGTGCCTAGTTCAGTTGAGAGCACTTAATGTGCAGATGGATTTGGCTCAGGATGGAGCCTTGACAGCTACTCTGAGATTGAGACCGATGTTGCAGGATCGGATCCGGGCAGTTCAGGATCAGGACCCAGTGTTAGTGAGATTGATGGATAGAGTCAGAGCAGGGTTGACTGCTGAATTTGAGTTGAGAGATGGGACTCTTTGGATGGGTCAGAGATTGTGTGTGCCTAATGTGGGTGAGCTGAGACAAGAGATTTTAGAGGAGGCGCATGTAGCCGCTTATGCGATGCACCCTGGAGTCACCAAGATGTATAATACTCTCAAGTTGCATTTTTGGTGGCCAGGTATGAAGAGACAAGTGGCAGAGTTTGTTTCTCGATGTTTGACGTGCTAGCAGGTTAAGGCTGAGCACCAGGCCCCAGTGGGTAAGTTGCATTCGTTGCCCATTCCGGAGTGGAAGTGGGAGCGAATCACTATGGATTTTATTATGGGGTTGCCGAGGACGCCGAGGCAGCATGATGCGATCTGGGTCATAGTGGACCGATTGACCAAGTCGGCTCATTTCTTGCCAGTGCGAGAGAACAATACTCTCGATCAATTGGCTCAGAAGTATGTGACAGAGATTGTGCGACTGCATGGGGTCCCAGTGTCTATAGTGTCTGATCGGGATCCCAGATTTACTTCGAGGTTCTGGAGGAGCTGCGATCGTACCGGGGTCGAGGTGAACTTTAAGACTGCTGCTTCATCCTCGCATGTATGGGCGAGAGAGGACTATCAAGATCTGCTGAGGATATGCCGAGCTTGTGTATTAGAGTTCAAAGGTGCTTGGGATCAATACTTGGCTCGATTGAGTTTCGTATAATAATCGCATGCAGGAAGCAATATTGGGATGGCACCGTATGAGGCCTTGTATGGCAGGCCGTGCAGATCACCTCTTTACTGGGATGAAGAGGGTGTGAGGATGCTTGAGGGCCCCGAGCTGATCCAGGATACAGTGGATAACGTGAGAGTGATTAGGAGTCGCATTAAGGCGGCTCAGGATAGACAGAAGAGTTATGTGGATCAGCATCGACGAGAGATAGAGTATCTTTGTGGGTGATAGAGTGTTCCTCGAGTGTCTCCTTGAGAGGAGTTACGAGGTTTGGCCGTAAGGGCAAGTTGAGTCCGTTATATCGGCCCGTATGAGATTACATCGAGAGGATTGGACCATTAGCCTATAGATTGGCGTTGCCTAGTGAGATGTCCCAGTTACGATGTTTTCATGTGAGTATGCTCGGAGATACCGCTCGCACCCGCCGATGTGATTCCGGCCAAGAGATTGAGATAGCGAGTGATATGAGTTATATTGAGGAGCCGTGCAGATTATCGGATCGCTGGTCAAGCAATTGAGGAGCAGGGTGATTCCATTGGTGAAAGTCCTATGGAAGAACCATTCTTGAGGAGGCAACTTGGGAGACTGAGGAGCACGAGAGGCAAGACTCATCTGTTCGACCGGTCAGTATGAAATTTCGGGACTAAATTTTCTTTTAGGAGGGAGAATTGTAGCATCCGTTATCGATCGATGAGCATCGTGTTATGAGTGTAGAGTTGTTAGTGCTTAATTTGTGATCGAGTGTTTTGTGGCCTCCGATTTTAGAGATAGATCATTTGCACATGCATATACATAGTGACATGTATTCATGATTGTTCCGCATTTGATAGTGATTGTGTTTGGAAAAGTGTAATTGAGATGATTTTGTGAATTGTGATTATTTAAAATGTTGAAATAATTGGGTTAATGAAATCTTACGATTATGAATTTTGGTGAAATTATTGTATTTGTATATGCTGGTAAATTTATGGTGTATTGGAAGATATATTTATAGTTGGGAGCAAGAATTAATTAAATGAAGTGTTGGAGATAGTTTGGTTATATTGGAAAGGAGAACTAAATGGAGTTAGTTCAAAAGTAACTAAGTTATAGTTTATTCATTAAGAAAGTGACATGTGTACTTGGACTTTGTACCTAGCTAGGAGTAGGTGGTCACTATTCCTTGAGGGCTGATGGGTTAAGTCTTGTCCAGCCTTCTTTATTCATTTTCTTCCAAAAAACTTTTCTCTCGAGAGACATAGAGCTTTCCTACCCAAATTATCTTATAAGGGACTTTGGTGTTCTTTCTTTCTTTCACCAACCTTTCTACCTTTGGTGTTGTCGACTCTAAGGAGAATCCATAAGCTGATCTTTTCGTGGAGTTTAGAGCTTGAAGATCTGTTTGAGTTCTCAACAGTAAGTGTTAGAGAAACCCCTCATCAGTTAGAGATTTATGAAATAAAGTTGAGAGATTTCATTGTTTTCATGGAAAGATGTATTTCATGTGTTTGTTCATAAATCCTGGGTAGTTGGGGAGGAATAAATTCTGTTATAGTGTTAAATGAGTGGTTGAGAAAACTTTTAGTGTTCGGTGATATGTCCCGAAAGGAAAATCAGTTGAAGCGAAAATCAGTGAAGGAAAATCAGCTGAAGCAAAAGCGACGATATGGACGTGATATCGATAGATTTAGACAAAATTTCCTTCTTGAAAGTTGTAGATCTTTCTTTTCTATATGAGATAGATGTCAAGTTTGCCCAATTTGGATATTGGAGTCAAAAGATATGATCTATATAAGTGGACATGTTCTGAAGCGAAAACCAGCTAAAAGGAAAATCAGCTGAAGCGAAAATCAGCTGAAGGAAAATCAGCTGAAGCAAAAGCAGACGATATGGACGTGATATCGATAGATTTAGACAAAATTTCCTTCTTGAAAGTTGTAGATCTTTCTTTTCTCTATGATATAGATGTCAAGTTTGTCCAATTTGGATATTGGAGTCAAAAGATATGATCTATATAAGTGGACATGTTCTGAAGCGAAAACCAGCTGAAAGGAAAATCAGCTGAAGCGAAAATCAGCTGAAGGAAAATCAGCTGAAGCAAAAGCAGACAATATGGACGTGATATCGATAGATTTAGACAAAATTTCCTTCTTGAAAGTTGTAGATCTTTCTTTTCTCTATGAGATAGATGTCAAGTTTGTCCAATTTGGATATTGGAGTCAAAAGATATGATCTATATAAGTGGACATGTTCAAGCGAAAACCAGCTGAAAGGAAAATCAGCTGAAGCGAAAATCAGTGAAGGAAAATCAGCTGAAGCAAAAGCAGACGATATGGACGTGATATCGATAGATTTAGACAAAATTTCCTTCTTGAAAGTTGTAGATCTTTCTTTTATCTATGAGATAGATGTCAAGTTTGTCCAATTTGGATATTGAGTCAAAAGATATGATCTATATAAGTGGACATGTTCAAGCGAAAACCAGCTGAAAGGAAAATCACCAAGCGAAAATCAGTGAAGGAAAATCATCTCAAGCAAAAGCAGCTGAAGGAAAACCAGCTGAAGCAAAAATCAGCTGAAGCAAAATCAGCTGAAGCAAAAATCAGCTGAAGCGAAAACCAGCTGAAGCAAAAATCGAGACGGAAGGAAAAGCAATGCATGATAGATCAGTGTTTTGAGGATAACTTGAGTTATAGAACTCCAAATGACCTGATTCTTGAAGCATTGGATTCCTAACACATTTCTTCATCTCTCCACAAACAATTTATGGGTTTTAGTATTAAATTGGAAATGATTAAGTGAGTCAAAGTAAGGGTATTGGTGGAGGAACATGAACTAGATGTTTTATTGAACATGTTTCATGATGTGATGATATCTTGGTCTATGGTATTCCAATTAAGGTGATACTTGATTAGTTATGAACTAGAGAAAGAGGTCTATCATTGTGATAAAGATTGAGAGTTTGAATTTTGATTTACGGGATTGCAAGTATCGAAGAGAGTCCATTATAGTTTCTAATGTGACCAAAGAGTTACGTTGTAACTAGCGGAGTATGATTAGAGTTTGAGTGAGTGAAATTGAATTAAAGGGAATGCTATTGACCTAGTGAATAGTGAATTTTGGTTGTAAAGTGAGCGATAGCGAATTGGGTTTAGTGTCGGTAGAATCATGAACATGCATCATACAAGTTTGAATTAAAGACATGTGCATTATTGAATATCTTTAATTGAGCACCTAGTGATGAGAAATTGTTTGATTGTTTTAGAGGCTCCGTTGGATTGTCGACCACGGATATTCTTTGGGACTTCAGCAAGAGCTTCGGAAGTTACTGGTGAGTAACCTAGTTGGTTCCTCGACTTTTAAGTGATTATATGTCTTTGTGAATATGTATAAATTAAGTGTAAAGGTGAGTGATATACATGTGAAGTGAATGAGCTAAATGCGATAAGTGTTAGTGATTGTACCAAGTGTGATCTACATAAATGTGAATTCATGAATGAGAATCGGTGTATATAATTGTGAATAAGAGCTCGATTGTGACAAGTGAGTGAAGTGAGATAAATGTGCTAGTATTTGATCTGTAAGTGTGAGCGCATGCCTAGCATGATATGAGCGGTAAATTTACCGTTGTGACTAGAGCACGATGATTGAGCTTTGAGCTCGATTATCGTGAGAGGGCCTAGAGCCAAATCGGCGATGAAGTGCATACCCGAGGGCTCTCCTATTTGCCTAAATTGTGATCATTGTGAAAAGGAATAGTGCATACCAGAGGGCTCTCCTATCCCTAAAGTGAGTGGGCAGTGAGTGCATACCACGAGGGCTCTCCTACTTGCCAAAATGTGAATATAAATGCTCAGTCACAACAATGTCATAACAAGAGACTTTGCATACATATGCATCTGAGTGTATAGTGTGATGGAGAATGCGAGTGACATACGAAAAATGTGGATTGATATGTGATATTGTAATTGTGTAAATTGTGAAGTGTAATGTGAGAATTATGTGAACAGTGTAAAGTGCGCATTGTGATATTAGTGTGATATAATATAATGTGTAAATTGTGAATAGTGTTTATAAAGCGTTAAAGTGTAATTTGAGGTATAGTATATGTATATGCATGTGTTGGATGAACCATCAATGATGGTTTCTCATTGAGTTCGCAAACTCACCCAACATTGCAATATATTTTTCAGGACAGCGTCGGTAGGACTCTAGCTCCCGGGATAGACGTTTCTGCAGTGAGTGTTCGTGATCAAGGACAGCGATGGATCATAGGTCGGTCAGCTGGGGTGACTTCTTTTGGGAACATTGTTTTGGGATGACTTAGTATAGACGTTTGTATCAGTTTCCCTTTTGAGATGTATTTAGCCTGTAGGGAACTGATAGACTGGTCTATATTTTGGGATTGATGTTATAAATGAATGATTATTATGGTTTTAAATTTCAGTGATTTTCATATTGTGGAATTTAGTGTATTGATGCCATGCGAGTGTTTAGAGATTGTTTTCGTAGTAGCACTTCCTTATCGTGGGATATGCGTCGGAACGACCCACGGGCGTCCCAATGTGTACCCTGCGGTGAGGGGGCGCTACAGTAATTGAACAAGTTGCCCCTCCTTTTAAGTGAAATCCCAAAATACCCCTGCACAAGTTTTTCAAAATCTGATAGCTTGCGTCCAGTTTTCAAGCATCTAAACGAAATAATTTGGACAAACTTTCTTCTTAAAAATTGTTTCTCTAGATCATACGAATCCAACGCCACTGACTGCGCTCAATTCGGATCAGAAACGAAGAATTTATAGCCAAAATACTATCGGACCTTCACAAAATCACAGACTAAACATTAACATAACTTCAGTCCAGAAATTGACAATCTTAGGGATGAAATTAAATTTCGATCCCTTCACATGATTTGTATCCCCATATATTAATTTATTTTGCCTTAAGAATCAACTCAATCGGAGTTGTACAGCTCCCGAATTTCGCAAAATACCGAACCATGTTTAAAAAATTATCCAACTTATAACCTATAACCAAATCTCCTACTTTGGTTCAATCAATCTCTTTCCATTTAATCTCCTAAAAATCATAATTCTTCAAGAAAATGAAATTGTCTTAGAAATCCAACGCTTCGAGAATCAAATCAATCGGATGTCAGACGAAGGAATTATAAGCAAAAGATTACGAAAGAGATCGGATAAAAAAACAAAGTAACCGAACTTCAAAACCGAACTTTTCAAAAATCATATCTCTCGATCCCGAACTCGGAATTTGACAAATTTGATTTCAATAAAAAGATCAAAGGAAGCTCTACAACTTCTCTGAAGTACTCAAAATCAAATTAGGTCTCAAAAGAGATCAAAAACTCAATCAAAGATTCTATCCAAAACAGCTTTTCCTAAACTACTTCCAATTTTTAATCGCTCATAACTCCTAGCTCCGATATCGAAAAATTGCAAACTTTATATCAATGGAAAGATAAAAACATCATCTAAAACTTTCATAAAGACCACTTACTCTAATTCAAACTAAATCTATACGACGAGTGGCCTCGAAGCATAGAACACACAAATCTATACTTAATAGCATTTTCAAAACAAAGCAAAAGAACCTTATCTTTGGAAAATCATATCTCTAAATCCCGACATCGAAAAATAGCATACTTTATGGCCACAGAAAACTCTTAACATAATCTACAAGTTTCATGTAGATCATTTTCTTAAATTTTGCCTAAATCAAAAGTCAACCTGCAAAGGCCAAAAAGTCAAACTTTTCACAAATTTTCATTTTTTTTACACTTTCTCTCTTTACTTCTTGATTTTCAACTCAATTTCAACCAACTCATCCACTTTTGAATATTTCTTATTTTTACTCAAAAGTCGGGGTCCAACAAACCTACTTAAACATGTTTAATTTTTAAGCATTTGTGTTTAGATGTGGGGTGCGTGCAATTTTCTAGGTGGAGCACACCACTTATGTGTATTATTAGATTGTTAAGGAAAAACACAATGTGTGAAGAACAAGTAAGAAAATATAAGCGTATAGTGTACCACCTTATTGGATTTGTTGGACCCCGATTTTTAAGTGACAGTTAAAATTATTAAATGAAATGAGATAATGTTTTTATGCTATAAGAAAATCGATGTGAAAAGAAATGATTAGTGAAAGTTTGAGAATTGGGAGAAATTTTACGAAAGTTTGACTTGAATGTTGACTTTTTTATTTAGCAAAATTTAAGAAAATGGTCTTCCTGAAACTTGTAGCTCCTGTTAAGAGCTTTCTGTCGCCATAAAGTTTGCAATTTTTTGATATCGGGAGTAAAAGTTACGATCAGTCAAAGTTAGGGTTATTTTACTTTGACTTTGAGAATGTTTGTAAGTATAAGATTGTGCATGTTGTGCTTCGAGGTGAATTCTGGGATTGATATGTTTTAAATTGAGTTAAGTGGTCTACATGAAAGTTGTAGAGGAAGTTTATAGCTTTTCAATGATGTGTAATATGTTATTTTTGGTTGTGGAAATTAGAAGATTAGAATTTGTAAAGTTTGGATGTGGTATAGGTAGCTTGCAAATATGATGGGTTTGAGTTTTCTAAAATTTATTTTGGTGATTATGTTCTGTATGATGTTCGATTTTGGATTATAAATTAATTAGGATTTATGTCATTGAATTAGGGAAAATTAAGGAAAGGTTGTGGAGAATTGATGCTTTGGACAAGAGACAGAACCTTTGATACCTCAGGTAGTTTGCAAAGAGAAGAGGCATGGTGAACAAGTCAAGCCTCTATGTAAGGAAATCGAGGTGGATACCTGTTTATAATAAAATTTATAAGCCACTACTACTTTCTTTAAACAAAGAGATTTTCTTATTTAAATTGCATCATAAATGTTGCATCATTGTATGAATGATTTAAAGAAATCATTTTTGATTCGATACATGAATTTTTGATGAATTGCAAAAGACATTTGTGTTATGTATTGAAAGATTTCATGGCATTTTTGTATATTCAAAAAAGAGCATTCGATAAATTAATTGGAGCATGATATGTGCTTTTGTGTGGGTGAGAGAGGAACGTTTCGTTAGTCACGTGCACGTCGACGTATAGCCTTTTCCCGGCTGCCCGCTTGAGGCCACGAGATCCTGAGAAATCAGACTCGTTTTGTTCACAGTATAAAATTCGGTTTATCTGTTTCGTTCCACGGAACTCTCGAGTCGTTATGTATGCATTTGCATTGTGAAGTGTTATGATTGATGCATTCATGTTTTGAAAATTATGATTTCGACTACTGCGAGAAAAGAACTTTTGAAAATATGCTTTATGGGTTTCAAACAAAGTTTTTGCAAGAAAAGAAAAGAAAAGTGTTTTTAAAGGTTTTGTTTATTTATTTGTTATAAACTGTTACCCACGAGCTATAAGCTCACCCCCTATCATCCCCATCTCCAGGTTTTGAGCAGGAGATTGGATGAAAGGAAGTCAAGGCCTCTGTTCGATTGTACTTGTCTTGTGTTTTATACATTTGGGATTTTAGTTTTGTAAATGGCTTGAAAATGCCATTAAGGTTTGAAATGTATTTATTTTGGAATGTGACTTGTGATTGTATATGAATATGATCGATTTGGGTTTGAATTGGTTTTAGGATGTATATGAATTATGAATTGAGGTATGGATTATGAAATTGTATAAGGACTTGAGCTATGGACTTGGATTTGTGTATGGCTATGAATGTGAAGTACGGTTTTGTATATTACTGAATTGAGATGAGATGAATATGAATGGTTTTGTATATGAACTTGGTTGTATGGCAAAGATTGAATAAAGATGCATAAGATGCGAAAGAAAGATAGAAAAGAATTTTATATCGGATGTGATTGGTTTAGATTAGATGTCTTAAGGTTTCCAACGTAAACGTTTTCTTCGATAATTGTGTTCAATGTCGGGTTCAATTTTTGATCCGTCTTTGATTCGTTTCGCTTTCGTTCGCTTTGTCTTCTGATTTATGTTTCCGCTTTCGAGTCATTCGCTTCCGATTTGTGATTCAATTCGTATCCGATTTGATTTCGCCTTATGTTTCGTTTCTTTACTTTGATTCGATTCATATTCGTTCGAATCCGATTTCGATTTGCTTCTGCTTTTGTTTTGCGTTTTGCTTTGTTCTTCGCTTCTTCCGTTTTTGCTTTTCCGGTTGGGATCCGGTCTCGGATCGGGTCCCAACAGGATTAGTCAATATAAGCTTTTATGAAGGAAATGCTATCACGGTTATTGCTTGATGGAAAGATGTGGCAGCTTTGATGTGAAGAAGAGATGGATTTTAAGAGGAAGATAAGGTGATTTTGAAAAGTTACTTGTACATTGTCCATTAAAATAAATAAAGTATTTATGTGTTGTCTAATAGAATAAATGGACCATAATTGCTTCCCTTTTAATTTGTATCTTGCTAGCTAGTAAATTATATATTTTTTACTTTAGTAATGTCCATATTTGTCTCTTTTATTATCTAAATTGCTAATTGTTAATGCATTTAAATGACTTACTTTGGGATTATAAGGATAGAGTTTATTTACAAGATTATAAGGATATAAGTGATATATTGCTTAAGAGAGTGATTTTATACCTTACAATAAGAGGAAGAAGTATATTTGGTTAAATACGGTCTCAAACATAAGCGTGTTATAGCTCATGTCCCTAATTGGACATAGGCAGTTAACTAAAAATTTGAACACGGTCTCACATATGAATGTGTGCTAGTTTGTGTTGGTGTATGGAACTAGGATTTAAGAAATTAGCTTAAACATGGTGTTTCAAAACCCGTATGCTTGCTAGATAAAGAAATTAACGTTCTAGTATTAAACATGATGTCAAACACGAGTGCATATATCAACAAAATTTTTGTCTTTTATGATTAAATTAATCAATAATGTTTGCGCATACGTATGGAGATAAAAACAAGGATATATATAACTTAAATATATTGATAATTATAAAGGATAAGCATTATTCTATCAATATTAAAATATTTGAATACTAGTTAGATAATGACCAAAAAGCATAACCATATTAACCAACATTCTAAAGTACATAAGCCCATTAACCATTAACATTGGTATTAACACAAAAGAATCATTAATTATTCAATATTTGTATTAAGATGGTTCACTAACTGTGTTGAGTGCACACTATAAGTCGCTCATGCTCTTTTAGCTTTTTCTTCATATATATCTTTTTAGAAACTCTCTTCTCTTACAATTCTAAAGGGTTGATATTATTCCTTCTTCTTAAAATTGCTTCAATTTTAATACTTAACTCACTTTTATTAGTACTTTATAAAGAGGAAAGAGGTTTAATGGCACAACCTCAACATCCTTCTTTGTAACTCTTCTATAAGAGTCACTTTGCTTCCTTTCTTCACTTTAACAGAGACAACTTTGGTTGGGATCTCCTGCAAGAATTAATATATGAGTAATGAACTAAAAATTTATTATACAATTGAATATGGTGAAGAACTTACATTTTAAATAGGCAAAAAAACACTTTATCATTATAACCTCCATCGTCAATATCAAGAATTGAGTGTCTTTTTAGTTTGCTTCCTTTTCCTTGATAATTCAACTCTTCACTTCGCTTTTATTCTCATATTCAATTTGGATCCTCCTAAGATTATTAACATAAGATTAACAAATTTTTGATTTTGTCTCTTTTAAATTCTCACCTTCTAACAAAAACTCCACTGATACTCCACAACCTTCTTTGAAAACATATACTCCTCATGTTCTTCTCCTACCACTTCTAATTCCTTAGACCAATTATGAGCATCACCTTCTTTATCACCATTATATTTTGAAGTTTCACCAACCATGTCTTTAGCTGCTTTTTGAGAATTGTTACTCTCATAAACTTGACTAATTGGAACATTATGAGTTGGTTGTCACTCAATTATAACAACACCTACTACATTTGCAAATGGCTCACTGCCCTCATCAACTTTAACTTCTTCAATAAAGACAACCTTACTTTTATCCAAATGAGAAATATAAGTCCTCATCTATTTAAGACCCTTCATTTTAACCTTGCGGCTAATCAATTAACTTAGCATTTTTAGGGTAATGGGATTGGACTTATCAATCGATTCATAAACTATCAAAGGCAACCCATACATATTCGAACTCCTTTTACTTGTAGGAGTACAACTTGGACCTGTTAATTATGTTATGGTCGGAGTCTTACTCACGGCGACCTAGTGGAATTGGGAGAAGTTGTAGGTATTATTACGGGTCAATCCATTGGAGAGTCGGGTACTCAACTAACATTAAGAACGTTTCATACAAGTGGAGTATTCACAGGGGATACTACAGAACATGTACGAGCAAGTATAAAGAAATAGGTCCCTCTGAATCTGGATTATAATCCTTAAGTCAAAATACTTAAATAAAATATAAAATTAAAATTAAAAACATGATATAAGTGGAATCTATAACTAAAAGATTAAGTATAATATAACATAAGTATAAATGTTTTTTATTCAAACCATTCAAAATATCTTTATTTTATATTTTATAAAATCTAAATAAATCTATTAAAATGAAAGAAATAAAATTAAAAATGAAATAAAAATATATAAAAATTTCTAATATACTTATAGACTTGAAATATGTTTTAGGTACTTTAAAATATATGTTTTATATCATTACATATCCCTTTGTTGTCCCTTATATTTCCAAAACAAAATTTGCCCAAGTTAGCCGATTGTGTCACCAACATATTTAATAGGCTAAATCCCATTGAACGGCCCATCATGGTCTATTTTTAGTATGCTATCTTAATCCATCTTGACAAAATCATAAAAAGGTAAAAATATTTGATACACTCACTAAAAATCATATGTAAAATAGAGACAATATTCTAGAAAGCTCAAATTACAACATTTTTAAATAAAACAAATAAGACATATAAAAAATATAAGAGACTAATCATTTTATAACTCAAAACACAAGACACTCAAATTGGTAAGATCAAATTGGAGATGGAGTTTTTATGCCTTTAATATTAAAGATATAACAAAGTAGGAAGCTAGTTAACCCAATTGTTTGTAAATCTTGACATATGGTCAATAAAAATATGAAGAATATCAATATTATTTAATATCCTCCGCATTCAAACCAACGTTATGGTCTCATATCGATTTGATCGGAAAGCACTATACCAACTGAAAAACGGTGCGAAATTATGTTTAAATGTACTAGTCGGTGGTACCTATCGATACTAGAAACTTCGCAAGATACTGACCGGTACCAGGAACTTTGAAAAATAGGGGACTATTTAGCAAAATTTTCAATTTTTTTAAAAAATCCCTCCCACCTACTGCCTTTTTTAAAGTTTTTTTAATTAGCTATTTACTTATTTAGTTCAACTTTTATTTTGATTTTTAATTTATACTTTAAAAATAAAATAAATATTTTATTAGTAATAATAATTATACATTAAATAAAACTTAAAAATAAATTATTTTGAATTAAATTTATTTTAATATTTTATATAATATTTATTAATAAAATATTTTATTTTTAAAATAAATAATTTATTATTTATAAACTGCTGTTTATTTTAGAATCTTTTAATTATTAAATCAAATTATATTGGAAATTTGTATATTTTAAAAATATTTTTAAATTTAATTACTTTTAATAATTATTATTAAATTAAATTAAATTATTTATAATTTTAGCAATAAATTAGTTTTAATTAATTAAATATATAATATTAAATTAAATTGTTTAAATTTTATTAATATTAAATAATAAATATTTAATTGATAGTAAATTAAATAATATATGTTTTTGTTTCATATGTCACTTCTAGTTGATTATTTCCTCGTCATGAATTCTTGTTATAAATTGTAATAGGATATTCATTGTTCTTTTTATTTGATGTTTTAATGTAATCATTATTTATTATATGATGAAATTGTAATATTTTAAATACTTTATATTGTTCTTAATTTTATACTTGAATAATGATTAAATGATCTTTTTCATTTTAATTGTAGTTATTATTTATATGTGAAATATGTGAAAATTAATATTGATAAAAAATTATTATTATTTTAAAATTTTATTATTATAATTTTTGGAGATATCGTTGATATAAAATTATAAAGTACACAATATAATATACTAATAGACTATTTTATAATTTTAAAATTTTCAAAACTTTTTTATAAATTTAAAAATTAACCAAAATATTTGATATTAATTGATACTTGATGCAAGATTATATTAAAACTCAAGTTGGTACCAATGCCGATTCGTAACATTACTTCAAACAAAGAGAGAAAGAATAAACGAAAAATGAAAAATAAAATGACCTATAAATCAAACAATAAATATTAGATAATGATCTACAATACTCTTTTGGGGAAACGAAAATCTAAAATACAATAATTGATTAAAAAATTCATAGATAATAATTGATCAACTAATAAAAAATTAGATTCAAGCCACCGGGATTTTAAAATATGACAATTATCATTGAAATTCATGCCAAAATTTTGGATTAAAAATTATATCACCATCCAAATTCACGTTAATTATTGTGATCAAAAGAAATTTTATCATTTTTGTGGTGAAAGTGAAGGACAATGATGACACTAAGAAAAAACAAATAGATAAAAGGGTGGCATTCATTTTAGTTTTTAGGTTTAAGCTTTTACTTTTCTTAAATATTATCTATAATTTAAATATTTTAGGTTTTAATTTCGCTCATGTGTCTAAATGCACTCAACATTAATTAATTTATCTACCCATATTTTATTTTGAGTATGCCACGTCAATTTTATAGATTGGAAAAAAATACTTAATTAGATCGAAATATTAAGATAAAGAACTACGATAATAATTTTTTTTTAGGTCAGGGAACATAAATAGAAAAAGGTTAAGAGGAACAACGTATAATTTTCCTTACGATTTCCTACTAAGTCATTGAGAAGTAACTTAGTTTTACTTAGATGTTCTCGATTGTTCTGGAGATCCAAGTCAGCGGTGCCAGAGAAGCATCTAGTACGTGGAAAGAAACGCTCGTTGTCCAAACTTTCGTACAAGAGAGCCTCTCGACGACCTTTGACTCCCTGATCTCAAATTGAAAAATGTGAAGGGAACTCCTCCTACTCAAGCATAAAAATTATGTTTTACCTATCGTAGATAAAAAGTCTTCAACGTAAGCATTAACTGTAAGATCGCACAGACTCAAAAATAAGGTAACGTAGCAACGCCCGTGACTACTGTTGGAAGACCATCTGGTAAAACTGAACCTGGGTTTTGTGTCATGCAACATAGAATTACAAAGTAAAAGCTCTTACAAAAATATTCATAAAGGAAAAACACTTCCAAAATCTGAGGAAAAAGGGTTATCAGTTGTCATATAGGAGCGACAAATGGTATGAACTGCAAGCTACATCTTGACTGCCACACGCTCTGCTGAACTTTTCTTCACAGCTCCTCTCAAGCACAACTCATTTAATAACTCCAATGCCTCCTTAGCTAAGCCTTCATAAGCTAGGCCTTCAATCAGAATGGTATAAGAAATTTCAGTGGGTTTACATCCCCTAGATACCATATAAGCCAAGAAGTCGATTGCACGATCAGTCTGCCGAGTTTTACAAAGTCCGGACATGACAGAGTTGTAGGTCATGGCATTGGGTTTGACTCCAATTTCTTCCAAATCATGGAAAAGCTTAATTGCATCCTCAACTTTTCCTTCTCTGCTAAGCCCAGCAATAAGTGAAGAATAGGTAATTATATCAGGTTTTAGCCCCTTTCCTCTCATTTCACCAAGCAATTTTACAGCCTGACCAGTTTTTCCAACCCTTGAAAGCCCATCAATCACTGTATTATAAGTGATCAAAACAGGCGAGCATCCCTTGCTACTGAGTTGATTAAGTATCTCAACCGCAGCTTCAACCTTACCATCTTTGCACAATGCTGTGAGCATTGTGTTGTATGTTACAATATCAGGATAACAACCCCTGGAGATCATTAACTCTAAGTACTCGACTGCCCTTTCCATCTTTTTTTCTTTGCAGAACCCGTGAAGCACTGGGTTGTAACTTAAGGAATTTGGAGTGCAACCATGCTGAGGCATCTTCTCTAGGATGTCAATTGCTCGACCTAATAAACCTTTGCGGCAAAGGAAATTTATCAAGATGTTGAAAGTAACTACACTTGGAGAACAGCCTTTCTGAACCATATCAGCCAACAGCTTCTCAGCATCCATCCATCTCCCAGTGCTACACATGCTACGTAAAATAATATTGTGAGTAATCACATTAGGCTGGCATCCATAACATGGCATACTATTGAGGAACTTTATTGCTTCATCTAGCCTCCCTTCTTTGCACATCCCATTGACAAGAACATTATATGTAACCACGTCCGGTTTGCATCCCCTAGTCCGCATCTCATCCAAGAGCTTCATGGCATGCCCGACCCCACTTTCACTACAAGTTGCTTCAATAAGTATGGTATATGTAATCACATCCGGATAACAGTCCTTTGCTAACTGCCTGTCGAGAACTTCCAGTGCTTGCTTCAACTTGCCACAATCACACAAGCTACGCAAGATTGTATTATAGGTAACAACATCTGGAGCAACACTCATCCTTTCCAGCACACTCAAAGCATTATCTATCTCCCCTGCCTTACAATAACCACTAATCAATACATTATAAGTAATAACATCTGGAACAGCTCCAGAATCTTCAATTATCTCCATAACTCGGGTTGCCCTCCTGGTCTTTCCCATCTTGCAAAACCCACGAATGAGACTTGTGCAAGCAATTATGTCAGGAGTATCCCCTTGATAAACCATGCTCTCAAGAAACCTAAAACCTTCTTCTAAATCCCCATTTCTAACCAGTTTACGAAGACGATTATTGCTTTCAGCTTCCTCAAAATTCTGCGAAATTTGCACAGGTAGTGATGATATATATTCATTTCGCGGATTCCCATTTTCCAACTCACCAAGATTTTGCAGAATCGCATTGGTACGAGAATATTGGACGTCAGAAACCGCAAAAACCCCATTGCTTCTTAACTTTCTCGCTCGTGTATAAACTTTATTTCTTGAACCGACCTTACCTCTAACTCTAACCCCAGCTTTGATATAACTACAACTTCCACAATTTTCTCTATGAAGGAGTTGAAATGAGTAAAACCCATCATGGGTATGATGTGAATGTACAATCAAATCCATTGCCTCGACTACTTATACTCACGAAAAAGCAAAGCTCACAGTCTCGTAGTCCAAAGACAGGATACTAAGAAATAAAGACGCTAGGCTTAAACACACCACCTGATCTGCAGAACAGATAGATGCAGAAAACGAAAGTTGCTGCTCTCAAATAAGCAGCGATTATAACCTACAGATATAAAGTGAAGCAGATAAACCTCATCCTGAGAGCATTCCTCGAGAGCAGAGAGGCTTTCCCTGTGCTGCTTGGCTGCTTATCTTGTGTGCGTCTAATATGTCTTGGCCTGGGTTCTCTAACGGTGACGTGAATGATTACAACTAGGGGTAGGATATTTTCGTAGAAACTCGATTCAGCCCATTCAGCCCAAGGTTGGAATTTGGATTACTTTTGATGGGCTTCCAGAATCTACTGAACAGTACTGTAGTATGTTACTTGATTTGGATCAACTAGAATAGCCCAACCATTTGTAGACAGACCATCCTAAAGACATCTTTTGGAAATTTTGTGTGCAATTTTTATGAATGGAACAGTGAATGTTACTTCATATCTATGGAAAAAAAATTTAGATTATGTAATCAATATCTTGTGAATTATCTAAGATTAAAATTAGATCGTTTGTTCTACTAAACCTGTACCTATTCTATACCCGTTTGAATAGTGATAGCTTCCACTTTGTTTTCACCCAAGCCAAGCCGACGTTTTAATTAAAACTAACATCTCATTTGCCTAAGCCAAGCCAACGTCTCCTCCTTTTGATTTTGTTTCTCCCGCTATTTCTTCGATCTTGTGCTTAGATCCGTCTTCTCTCTTTGTTCTATTATAACCGCCCCTCTTCTTCACATAAAGACACTCTTTCTCTCCATTAACTACTTAAGTACTATGAGATTTAGGGTTCTGAGTTTAAGAAAACAAGTTTGACCACTTTTGAGGATTTGGTCTTCTGAGTTTTGGTTGATTGGAGACAGATAGCTCGAAGGAAGGAGTTGTCGTCATAATCATGATCTATGGATCCACCAAAGGTATGGACTTTGTATGAAATTTCTCATTTTTGGATCCCCACCTCCTAATTTTATATGTTCGTTCTCCCTTGGAACTGAAAAGTTAACATTCATTGGCAATACATTTCAATTATAGAGAATTTTTGAACATGCATTGGCAGAGATGATCTGATGCCTCTTGTTAGTACCTCATATTTTCACAAATTCACTTCACAAGCCTAGTTCTTGCATGCTCCTAATGTCGCTTTACCCAACTGCAAAAGCGACACAATATATAAATTATCGATTCCAAAGATCGATCATTTATTTTTTGTCTCTTACAACCCAAAAATGCATTAACTTGAAGAACACCACTTATTATTATTGCGATTTTCAATTCTCTCTCTCTTTACCAATTTCTCTTCTTCGTTGGTTGTTTCCTAGAGATCCAGAATTAGCTTCGCAGAAACTAGAAAGATTGAATCTTTCTACTCTTACAGCAATGCTTTTCTTGTTTCTTCAGTTGGGTAATCGAAATTATCGCCCTTCACTTCTTAGATTCTTCAAGTTCTAGTTAAGTCTGCTCTGTTTTGCAAATACCCACTTACCCTCTAATTCATAATATCTTGTGTTCTGCTACTGCATTATAGTCTTCTCTGCCTTTTAGTTTTGGCCACATACTCGTTTATCTATTCTTTGCTTATCTTTCTTTGTTTAAACTGTCTTTGTTCTCAGAATAAGCTTCTTTATCTTTAAAGTCCCAAAAGATTGATGCTTTATAAGGGAATATAGGTCTTTGAGATTCTTTTGACTCGGCAGATTTTGTCTCTGACTTCGTGGCATTTTGTGATCTTAGTTTCGTGGTTCTGGTTCAATTTTATTGAGCTGCTTTTGGTTTCTTTTGTTTTGATTAAGGTTTAACGTGATCAGTTTTTGGTTTCTTAGATCGGAGTCTGAAGGATAACTTACAATAATTCAATAAATACTTTTTATATGTTGTAGCTGAGATGCAGCTTGATCAGAGAAAAAAGGTATAGGATCAATCATATCGAAATTGTTTATATTGCTACGGTAATATATGCATAGTTCTTTATATAGAAACAAGACTGGTCTTCGATCCTTTAACTCATAGCGTTAGAGTAAATATTTCTTTATTAAAAACACTAGAGAACCATAGCCACTTTTAGTTGCTCTTTCAATATAAAACAGGTATTGCATCCAATTGCTGATTCAATTAATATAAATAAGAAACTTTGGGATATGTACTTTAGGGAACTTATCCCAAGGTTGGTGAAATAAGGAAATGATGGGAATTGTCGATCTGCTGTTGTTTGTGATACAATCTGCCTTCAGGTATGTGTTTAACTGAATATATTCGCTTGTTCGTGATTTGAGACAAATCTGATACCTAAATGGATGGGAATTGATAACTATTTGTTAACTTCATTGTTACTTTCTTTTGAGCTTTACCTTACACACTACAAGAAAAATGTAGATTAGCGACGGAAACTTAGCAACGGAAACATTTCCGTCGACAATTAGCAACGAAAATATGTTTTCCGTCGCTAAAATTGAGTGATTTAGCGACGGTAATAAAATTCGTCGCTAAATTTGGAGAGAATTTGTCCCAGCAAAATTTACAACGGACATTAGCGACGAAACAATATAGCCTTGGGGAATTTATTACCGACAGAAAATATACGGTTGGAAATTAGCGACGGAAAGCATATTTCTGTTGCTAAAATTGAGTAATTTAGCGACAGTACTAATACTCAACGCTAAATTTGGAGGAATTCGTCGCGAAAAAAGTAGCGACGGAATTTAGCGATAGTATACGTTACTTCACTAAAAATGGAGGAAATTTTTGGCGGAATAAAAAATTTTGTGTTTACCTACGAAAAATTCCGTAGGTAAATTCCGTTGGTAAATGAATTTAGCAACGAAAATTTTCTTTCGTCTGTAAAAAGGCGGGAATTATTGGCGGTATAATTTTTTTTTGAATTTATCCACGAAAATTTTCGTCGGTAATTTCGTCGATAAATTATTTTAAAATATAAACTCACCCGACATCTCCTTCCCACTTCTATCTTCTTTTTCCTTTCTTCTTCCTTCTTCTTACATCTTCTCTTCCATTTTCTTGGAGCCCATTTGTTGGGACCCGATCCGAGAACCGGATCCCAACCGAAAAACGGAACGAAAAAAAAACGGAAAATCGAAAAGTGAGAAATCGCTAATCGGAAAACAAATCGAATCATCGGAGCGAAACGAATACTCGGAAAGTTTCGAATCGGAATACGAATAACAAAGTGGACAAACTCGAAAAGCAGAATTCCGAATCGAATGCGAATCGGAAAAACAAATATATCGAACTGAAACAGATTCCGACATTCCGGAGAAATACAAGGTATAGAAAACTGATCGCGTTGGATAACCTTAGACTAACTCGGTCTAAAATCTGGTTTTTTTTTTCTTATTCTTTCATTTTCTCTTTAATCAAACTCATTCAACATATAAACAATCCCTACATTTCTATTCTTTCTCACTTCATTCATCTTAATCATTTCTTATACATTCATATAAATCCTCGAACTCATTTCTTTAAACCCATTTTACCAAATTTTACGAAATTTCAAAAGATAACTACCATTTTGACGGTCTAAAATTTAAAACAAACCAAACGCACTTCTAATATCATAATCCATCCAATAACACAAGGCAACATCGGACCTCCCGTCAAGCATCCAAACATCGTCAGTAAACCCAATCTTAATTCTAAACACTTCATAAATTCAATCCATAACCATCTCAACTCAAAATATTCACAATTCAATCACAAGTCATTCATATACATTCCAATTGCCAATTATATCCATCTCAATTCAGATTTACGTACAAAATCTATTCCACAACTCATGACCAAATACATCATAATTTACATAATGACTTTTCAAGCCATAAACAAAAGCAATACATAATCCATAAACCGCTTTTACAACTTCAAACTAAACTCCAACATTACACATCAAACAAAGTATACAAAACTATCGGGTTGACATCATACTCGTCTTCCATCCGATCTCTGTTGAAACACGTAGATGGGGATGAAAGGGGGTGAGCTCTAAGCTCGTGGATAATACATTTATAAACCGAACAATAAGCAAAAATATTTTCCTTTTAAACTTTTCAAACTTTTCAAAATTTCCTATTTAAGCATTTTCGAAATCTCATTTTCAAACTTTTCAAAACTTTCATAAACCTTCCAAATTTTATGATTATAAATTCTTCGTCTTATTTCTCAAAATCTCAAACCTTTTTCAAATCATGCACAGCTTTAAATATGAATGCATCACATTATAAACAAATCAAAAACACATAACACATCAGAATTGGTTTGGTTCGGTCCAAACAAAACATATTGTACATTCCCGCATAGCGGTCCTGTGCATTCGTGAACAGAACGTACTACACTTTCCCGCATAGCGGTCCAGTGTAGCCGTGAAGGGAGTCCGAAATCGAACTCCGTGCCACTAGCGGGCAGCCGGGAGAAGGCTATACAAATAGAGGCAGAGCTGACTCACAAAGGACTGACCAAACCCACTTAACACATAACGAAAATAGAATTGATTGCTCAAGGCACTTTTTAAAATCTCTTGATTTTCATATTTTCAACTCATAACATCAAATTGTGTCATAATGACACAAGCATATATCCACATGAATTCACATAATCATCTAATGCAATTCATAGCATCAAATTAATCACATAATAATCACATTCATGACAAAATATGCACCAGCTTTAACTCTTTAAATCATAAATCGAATAATTTGAAAACCATGAAATTCATAAGTCTTGCATTTTTAAAACTCATTTTACTCCTTTGAAATCATAATTTCAAACATTTACATTTTTTCAAACATTTTTATCAATAAGAATTTATCAAAACCAAACTTTGCTTTCTTTAATTTTCAAAATTCACATTTAGCTTATAATTCAATAAATAAATGTACTACCCACTCATATCCATGCTAGCATCTTGTCCAATGCTTCAATTTGACCTTTTCTCATTTCTTCCTTCCAATTGAAAATTCCCTAAATCAATTTCATCAAAATTTAATCTCATAAATAACTTAATCCTTCAATTTGATGCATAACTCATCAATTCTCACTAATTCCAAGATAGTTACATCACTAATTTCAAAAACCCCCAAACTACAAATTGAACCTAAACCAATCCAATCAAATTCAATATCATAATTAACTTAATTTCTCAAATTGAACTTAGGAAATATCAATTCCTCTCATATTCGAGCTATTTCAATCTCCAATTTTGAAAATCCCCAATTTTCAAAATTGGCCTAAACCAATTTGCACAAATTCAATATCATATAACATAATTTCTTCAAAATTGATTCCATATTTCACCAATTCATACTAATATTGATGATTCTACACCATTAATTCACAAAATCCCCAAATTTTCAAATTAAGCCTAAACTCCCAATTTCTAATTTTTCAAATTAAACTTCACCTAAAGCATAAACATCAAAATTAACTTAGGATATCTCAAATTCATCACTAATTCAAGCCATCTAAAGCAACAATTTCAAAAACCCCCAAATTTCACTATTCATCATCTTCTTCACTAAGCTTTCTCTCTCTAAAATCTTCCATAACCAAAATTAACTCATTATACTTGACAACACATAAACCCACATCATTTCTAATTAATCTAAACCAATAAACTCATCAAAGATTCAAAATCAAAACTTTCTCTCTCTTACCTTTTTCCCTTCAATTTTCGGATTTGGCTTAGCTTTGAAAGAAACCTTTATCATCTTCATCCTCTTTCCCTTGAATCACCTCACAATCCATGCTTAAAGACCCAAAAATTTGAAACTCTATGCCTCCTCTTCTTTCTCCCATCACCGAAAGCTACTCCCCTCCATTCTTTTCTTCTTTTCTTTCTTATCTCTTCTTCTTTGGTTTCGGAATTTTCGTGAATTCCTCTAGTTTCTGGAAGCAAAAACGACAGCTTCTTGTGTGTTTCATTTAATGAGTGGCCAATTACCCAATTGCCCCTCCATTTAAGCTTATTTCCAAGTTTGCCCCTGTGCAGGATTTTGAGAAACTGATACGTTGCGACCTGATTTCGAGCAACTAAACAAAATAATTTAGACAAACTTTCTTCTTGAAAATTGTTCCTCTCGATCTTACGAATCCAACGCCACTAACAGCGCTCAATTCGGATCTAAAACAAAGAAGTTATGGCCGAATTACTAACTGACCTACATAAAATCCGAAACTGAACTTTAACATAACTTCAGTCCAGAATTTAACAATCTTAGGGATGAAATCAAATTTCGATCCCTTCACATGATTTGTAGCCCCATATCTTAACTTTATTTTCCCTCAAGAATCAACTCAATCGGAGTTGTATAACTCCCGAAAATTGCAAAATACTGAACCATGTTTAGAAAATTATCCAACTTATAACCTATAACTCATCTCTTACTTTAGTTCAATCAATCTCTTTCCATTTAATCTCCTAAAAATCATAATTCTTCATAAAAATGAACATAATTATCTTAGGAATCCAACGCTTCAAGAATCGAGTCAAACGGATGTCAGATGAAGGAATTATGCACAAAAGATTACAAAAGGGTCGGATTGAAAACCCAAGAACAAAACGGGTTTTTCCAAAATCATAACTCCTAGCCCCGATATCGAAAAATTACAAACTTTATGGCGTCGAAAAGATCGAAATATAAGCTCCAACTTTCATTAAGACCACTTATTCCAATTCAGATTAAATCCATACGACGAGTGGCCTCGAAGTATAACACATGCAAATATACACTTAGGTCATTTATACAAAACAAAGCTAGATCACTTAACTTTGGAAAATCATAACTCTCAATCCCGACATCGAAAAATAGCAAACTTTATGGCCACAGAAAACTCTCAACAAACACTACAAATTTCATGCAGATCATTTTTTCAAATTTTTCCTAGATCAAAAGTCAACTGTCAACCCCAAAAGTCAAACTTTAAACAAATTTCATACTTAACTTTGACTGATCATAACTTCCACTCCCGATATAAAAATATCAAACTTTATGTCTACGAAAAGCTCTTAACATAAACTACAAGTTTCCAGAAGACCATTTTCTCAAATTATGCCTAAATCAAAAGTCAACTTTTAAAGACCAAAAAGTCAACTATTTCACAATTTTTCATATTTTCACAATTTCTCTCTTTACTTCTTGCTATTTAGCTTCATTTCAATCAACTCATCCACTTTTGAATATTTCTTATTTTTACTCAAAAATCGGGCTCCAACACCATTTATCTGTTGTGAACTCCTTTTCTGCTCGACGATGTTGTCTTCTCCGGCTATTGTCATCGTGACCTTCTTGTGAGGTATTTTGTAACTCTTCGCATGTGTTTTTCATATATTAGATGAAAGTTAATTTGGGTATTTATTACTTTCATTTATTTGTGTATTTTATTATTGGAGAACAACTTTACGGTATAAATGTTAGTGATAGAAGGGACAAGACGTGATTTTAGTTGTGATGTTAAGATAAATTTCTGATGCATGTAAGGTGTTTGATGAAAGGTTTGTTATTTGAAAAAATGATTTCAGTTCTTTATTTTCAGTTCTGTTTTAGTATGAATTTAAATATTTTAATTCTTTTACTTGAAATAATGAAATTCTCTCCACGGTGGCTTCCAGAGAAACTAAACACTTTGCAGGTAAATTTTAAAAAATAAATTTCAGCAAATTTACCGATGGAAAAAAATTCTGTTGGTAAATATATTGGATTTTACTGACGGAAAAATTTCATCGCTAATTATCGATGGAATTACAAAATCCGTTGGTAATTTTCTGACATAAAAATTTATTGAATGAACAAAATAATAGTTGGTAAATTTACCGACGAAAATTTTTACCGTCGATAATTCCATCGGTAAATTTACCAACGAAAAATGTCCGTCATTAAATTTAGTAACGGCCATATCTCCGACACCTTTTTTCATGAATAAATTATGTCACTAAATAAGCTTACCAACGGAATATGTACAAATTCTGTCGGTAAATTCCGTCGCTAAACTTTATTTTTCTTGTAGTGACATAACTGTGTTTTGTTGTTATTAAAAAAGTTTTCTTGATCTTCCTTGAGTCTTGTCTACCAATTTTGCTTGATTTGCTAATTTCTTACACTTTCAGCAACTAGTAGCTTATTATGATGTACATTTGTTCCTAGAAAGTCATCCTTGGTTGGATTTCCATGATAGCAAGATTCATCTTTTAAAAATTGACTCTTGATATATATATATATATATATATACCTCATTGGGAGCAGAGTAAGCTTACAATTGCAAATTGATATTTCTCTCGATGGTCTCATAATGCCTTTAAACATCTACTACTGAAATGTATTGTTTGCATGGATGTGGTAATCATAATATGTAAACAAGTTTGACTATTGAATAGAGATTTTTTTATCAGGAAACTAATCTTGGCTTAGAGAATTGTCGACTTCAATCAGCTCCCCAAGCTAAACCTTCCAATAATGCATTTTCCAGGATTGATGAAAGTCTGAAATCTATAGGTAAAATCTATTAATAGCCTATCTTCTGAAAGTAAAAAGCATTCTTCTACATGGAACCTAACTAGTTGTCCCATTTACCAGTGTTGTTGTTGAAAGCTTTTCCTTAGTTCTTCTTGCAAAGCCTTTATTGTGTCTTTGCTATTTGTTGTTCCTATTGTAGTTTAAGTATGTACTCTCTTTTGGTTTAGGGCTCTTGTATATGTAAATGGTCCATGCATGTATTTTTGTGTACATTTGGAAGTGTATATGGAAGAATTGGAATGACTTGTATATGGTTTAAGTGTTGTCCTATTTCCTTACAGCAAGGGCAGGTCCCTGTTTGTGGCATGTCAGGGACAATGCCATTGGATATTGTTAGCAAGACATGTATTCAATAAAAGTAGACATCTTAAGAAAAAGTTTTCATATTTTTTAGCATTTTTTTGGTTTTTCTACATGAAGATATGCCTGTGCAAACTTAGGTGTTGAATCTGGAATGTTAGGTCTGATAGAGTAGCTGTGGGAGGAAACTGTTTTGGGTACCTTATTGTCTTCTAAATTTAGTGAGGAATTTTTTGTTTGAAAGCTAAGACATATATGAAGAGAATGACACCTTTCTTGGCCCATAATTCGTTGACAATTAGTACAATTTATTATTTAAAATTGGAGCATTTTTCAGGTCACTTTTAGGGGACAACCCCTTTTTGTATGACATAACTTTTAGTGCAGACCTCCTCTTCCTATGATATTTGGTGAGCATTTAGATCTCATCAAGAGGAAGAGATAGCAACTTCTATCACTAAATTTTGAGGTCTATAGTTAAAGTTAGGATTTTTCAAAGTTAGTTCATTATTGTTCATTTGGTCTACCCGAATTTCAGCTTAAGTTCACCTTTTGTTCAATGCTATGAATGGTCCAAATGTGCTTTATCCTTGGTTGATGCTTGTTTATGAGTCCTGATTAATGTTTCAAGCATTTAGATGTGTAAATATTAATTTAGCATGCTTGTACATTTCTCATGTCGACAACAAATAAAATTCACATTACATTTGCATAATTTCAATGCTTATCAATCGAAAATTACTTTCATGTTAATTTGATTCATTTTTCATTTTGATGACATAAGCTACTTTATTAATTTGGTCACTTGAGAGCTTCTTCTAATTCTATTTAGCATTGTTTTTTAATGACTGACAAATTTGTGCACCCAATTTAGTTTTCAACCCCCATGCTGTAGGATAAAGAATTGTGAAGATTACTCATAATTTTCGTGTGCGTTGGCATTTCTTCGATCGTTTGTTCATGTTAGAGTAGTGCCCTGAAGGCAATCGCCTTTAGCGCATTTTGTACAAAGTTGTGTACAGTCTTTATGAATAAATAAAGAAAGGCATATTTCATTAACTTGTTGTTCATTATTTATGAATGGATATTGATCTATAAGCAAATTAATGAAGTTCATGATATATGACATAGCATGAAGAAAATTGTGATGTGATCATACTACTGAGATTCCTATCATGTGTAATTATGTCAGTATCTAAATTATCCTAGTCATAGGATTCTTCGAGACTGGACATCGGAATCCGGAGACTAGTACATCTCAAGCTCCTTGATTTGATCAGCGGTGAATCTCGGAAGTCAGTAAATATGAGATATTTGGGGTTGAGATGTGGATGCTTACTAGAGGTAGTAAGTACATTGGATGACCTGCTATGAGATCATCACATGGATGTCCTATTCTAATGTCAGTGATAATCTCATCAAAGCAATGATGCAAGTATCCTTAGACTTGAGGTGCTCGAGGATATCTTGAATCTTGATTACGTGCTTTGACTTCATTCCTTGTTGCCTTACAGAGGTCGCTCATAGGGTGGTGATTGAGTACAGCTTGAGGTATTCGAAGGTAATTGAGTAGCCAATAGAGGATTCACCACTTCTGTGATAGCGGAAGATGATACCCATGGCCTCTTGTCAGGGTCATTACTTGGAAGTCTCTGGCCGGAGCATATATGTCATGAAGAATGTCTTCATTGACATATAAAGTAATGAGTCCCAGGACAAGAACTGAAATCACTTGGACTAGATTTGACATAGTCAGTCTAGTAAGAGTTGACACATTGCCCATACTCATAACCAAGTGGGGTATAGCATGGTGAAAGGATGAATTGCACGGAAATTGTCTATGGAAAGGTTCGTGATATGGTTCATGATGAATACATATTCATTCGTCAAACCAATTACTTTCCGGTCAATTGGGGGTCATGATGTGTTGTTAGATACCGCTCATGACTTGCTCAGATTAAGTGTTAATCTAAGTGGTCAACATAACCGGGAACCTAATGGGTCACACGCAGAAGAGTATCTCGGAGAATTCATAAAATAGTTTTAGACAGAGTTTCAATATATGGAGAGCAAAAGGATTAATTGGATCCCGATGAGATCGAGATATGTCCCCATAAGATCGCGACATCGATATTGTTGAAAAGCGTTTCGGGGGTTTTTTTCATACCGGGATCCGGTAGGCCGGTAGGACCGACCCCAGTGTGACTGGACCACTTTAGCATTTATTTATATATATATATAATTAATTAAAGAATTAATGAATTAATATATATATATATGTGGTATACGTGGGAAGATGGAGGAGGAGCTCATCCTTTTACTTTATATAGATATATATATGTATAAAGTGGCTAACGTGGATGGTCCACCTATTTGGCATTTAATGAGTCTTTAAAGCTAAAGACACATGGCAAATGAAGAGAATTGAAGATGATTATCGTGGGTTTTAAAAGAAGGAGGTTTTAAAACCTAAGCTTTAAGTTTGGAAGAAAGAAGATCATCGTAGGAATCTTCATCTTCATCTCATCTTCAAGCTCTTCTTCATCTTCTCTCCATCGTTATTTCCAAGCTCTCCAAGAACAAGGTAAGATCTAGCAGTCTTCAACTTGTTCTAGTTATTCCCGGGTCAAAGGGTTTGTCCCGGTTAGGTTCTCCGATCTCTGCGTGGATACCGTTGAAGACGGTCTCCTTTGGCCGTTATGGTTTGAGTTTGTTGTATAGACACATGGATCCTGGCTTTCGGGAAGGTCCCGGAATAAAAATTTTTGTTTTTCGCATCCTAGGAATGTGATGCTCACACCGGGATTTTTCTACAGTTCAATATTTGGTGTGTTTTAGTTGTCAAAAGGAATCAAGCTTTGTCATTTGGCGGTCTTAGATTATCTTCAAGGTATGATTCACGTCTACATAATGGATTTTCTTCTTGGAGTGGGACAAGTATTCTTTTATAAATAGGCTCAATTCTTGCGATGGGTTCATATCTTCTGTGTCAATTAGTTTGTTCCAACTCTGCGAAGCTTGGTGGGAATAAGATGTTATCTCATGAGTATAGACATTGATGCTATAAGCTAAGCCTACACTGCCACCATTGCCCATTGCTTATGAACATAGTTATATTCCATATATTTTAATGTAATTTTTGTTCCACTACCAAACCGAAGTACATGTTTTTTTGTAACAAATAGACCTTATGTTGTATAGTCTAATACTTTAATGAGATGGGTTAAGTTTTTTTATGCAAATTCTTATGTATTAAGTGATGTCTCTTCCATATCACATTCAAACTTGATTTCCATACAATAACATTTAATGGATTGTAATGAAAAAAGGAAGTAGCTTTTATTTTAATTCTTTAAAAGAAATAAATCGTTTCAATAAATCTATTCCAACCTTATTTAACCACAATATGATGTTTTAATAAAATCCAAATTTGTTGCGTATCAATCGACTCTATTCTAGCTTTAGTTAGGTTGATGCCTTTTCCTTTTCCTTTCTTTAGTGAAGTATTCATTTTCATTTTTTAATTTGTTTTTTAGGTTTTTACTTCAAGATCAAAACTAAAAATTAAATGACAGGTGTATCTTTGTCTTGTCATCAGTTAAATTTTGAAGATGGTAATGAAATTGGTAGGAGTGAAGGTGAAGATGAGCTTGTAGCTGTTGTGAGCTTAAACAGTAATCAGGAATTGCAAGCTACTAGCTCAAGTGAAGTATCCAAAGAATTAATACCTAAAATTGGAATGGAGTTTGAGACAGAAGAAGATGCTTACCAATTCTATTTGGTATATGCTAAAAAAGTTGGGTTTGGGATAAAGAGAATCAAAAACCACAAAGATAAATTTGGAAACTTGATTGATAGAATGTTTTGTTGTAGTGCTAAAGGTAAACGAGGAAAAGACAAATGAGATATTGATGTGAGAGCAAAACGGCTCGAAACAAAGTTTGGTTGTGAAGCTAAAATAAGAGTTAGTTGTCGAAGAAGCGAAAAAATCTATGTGGTTCAGTTTATTGAGGAGCATAATCACTACCTCTCCAGTCCAAACAATATGCACTTACACAAATCTCACTGAAAGATAAGTTTATCTACATCAATACAAATTGAAATAGAAAATGATGTACGAATCCCACCAAAGGCATCTTATGATGTCATGGTTAGGCAAGTAGGTAGTCGAGAAAATTTAAGTTTCATACTAGATGACTGCAGAAGTTACTTACAGTCTAAAAGATCGAAAGATGCAAAAAAGAGGCGATACAGGAGGTGTTCTAGAATATTTGTATAAAATGCAATTTGATGATCTAAATTTTTTTAATGTTATCCAAGTTGATGAAGATGATTTAATATCCAACATTTTCAAGTCATATGCAAAGACGAGAGTAGATTACTCAAATTTTGGCGATGTAGTTGTTTTGACACAACTTACAGAAAGAACAATGAAGGTTGTCCCCTTGCATTACTTGTAGGTGTAAAACACCACAAACAAACTACAATCTTTGGTGATGCATTGTTATATGAGGAGACATCCCTTGCATTTGAATGGTTATTTGATATTTTTGAGAAAGTTATGTCTGATAAAAGATCTAAAACTATTATTACAGACCAAGATGCAGCAATGGCAAAGGCTTTAGTACTAAGATGGCTAGAAACTCATCATCGTTTATGTATTTGGCACGTTTATCAAAATGCGGCCATCTATCTAAGTGGTGTTTTCTCCCAATTCAAAGATTTTTAAAGAGATTTTAGCTTATGCATAT
Organism: Erythroxylum novogranatense; assembly: GCA_029891385.1. Lineage (NCBI taxonomy): Eukaryota > Viridiplantae > Streptophyta > Magnoliopsida > Malpighiales > Erythroxylaceae > Erythroxylum > Erythroxylum novogranatense. Next base: position 18,044,841 of record CM057225.1, read on the forward strand.
ATGATTTTGAAGAAGAGGAAGATTTTGTAAATGCATGGAATCAAAATCAAGGAGAAAATTGTTTCAGGTAAGAGATTGAGGGGTGGCTTGGAGAAGGCTATGAAAAAAAATCAACCAAAAAAGTTCAGAGTCAGACAAATCTTACAATTGTAGCACCAACATTACCATTTAATCTTGAGATTCTATTTGTATTTTTTTTCAATTCCATGTCCCTTACATGTCTACTTTTTAATAAAAAAGATTCAATGTTTTAACAATTATTCTAATATTTCGATTATATACTCTTTCACTTTTTTAATGATAGGTTGTCTCTGCCAATTCAAGTTAAACCAATACAATTGCAGCACTAACATTACTATTTAATCTTGAGGTTCTATTTGTATTTTTTTTCAATTTCATGTCCTTTACATATCTATTTTTAATAAAAAAGATTTAATATTTTAGTAATTAGTCTAGTATTTCGATTATATACTCTTTCACTTTTTGATAATAGGTTTTCTCTGCCAATTCAAGTCAAACAAATTCGATGGCACCACCAACATTATCATTTAATCTTGAGATTTTATTTGTAATTTTTCTTTAATTCCATGTCCTTACATGTGTACTTTTTAATAAAAATATTCTATGTTATAATAATTAGTCTAGTATTTATTGCTATTTTATTATGTATTAATTTTTGGAGTATTTTTAGTTCCATATTATTATTATTATTATTATTATTATTATTATTATTATTATTATTATTATTATTATTATTATTATTATTATTATTATTATTATTATTATTATTATTATTATTATTATTATTATTATTATTACTGTTTGAATTGCTTTTTTTTACATATTTAGTTCTTGCTAGTTCACTAAATTTTTATGTGTGCCAGTTCTTTAATTATTGCTTCTGTTATTCTGCATCATTTTTTACCTGTCACATCTACATGTGGGTCTACCGAGAAACAACTTCTTTACTATGTATGGGTAAGGCTGCGTACTATAAGATCTTCCTAGATCCCGCCTCACTACGGGACTTCAGACTGGGTGGGATGATGATGATGATGATTCTTTAACATTTTTTATGATAGGTTGTCTTTGTCAATTCAAGTCAAACAAATTCTATTGAAGGTGTTCTATTATTTATGGACATGACCTACTCCCAATTGATATTTATCTTTTGCCAGAATACTATTACTAATGACATTATGTTTAGTAACTTATTCACAATTCACTAATGATACTATTGTTTTTAATTCTTATAAGCACAACAACAACATGGTGTAAGCTATGTAATGATAAATAACTTATGACAAAACAGTAATGTTAACTACAATAATGTAGATATAGGTGGTTTTGTTGAGACATGTGATTATCTAGCTTCATGTGTAGGAGGCATATTTTGTAAATATAAAGTGAAAAAAGTAAAGTATTTAAGTTAATTTGTACATCTTTATCAACAAGGTATATTTTGTTTTCTACTGACAATTGGCAATTTCTTTTTTATACTCTTATTATTATGTAATTTTTATATATTTTGTTGATTATGTATTATTTATAAATGACGAATATTTATGTTAAAAATTTTTTTGTCAAAATGCAAAAAGTTTAATTCTTGAAATTGTCATGGAACTTCTTATAATGGTATTGAACTTCTTTTTTTTCGGGGATGACATTGTGGGGGAAAATATTAGCAGAAGTGAAAATGTAAATGAAGCCATAATTTAAATGAAGCTGTGAGAAATTTATGGTGCAATGGACAAAAAGAAACCAGCTTGTATGTAAATGTATATTCATAAGTTACAATCTTGAAAGTAACATTCTTGAAAACAAATTAACACTAGTTAAATTTGAGAATAAATCACAGATACAAGTATAATTGTCATAAAAGATCTTTGGATTTATAAGCTAAACAATTATAATACAAGTATTGGCCTTAACTCCAGCTTTCCTTCAATATGCACCAAAGAGAACAAAGAGAAGCAAGAAGTCAAACCTATTACATCTGGAAAAATGACCACCTTCATTATATAAAGCATAAAAAGTTACATCTATTGAATATTTAATGCAACTCTGCATGATTGCTGAGAATTTTCCACATTCTATAGATTTAATTTTTCAATTAATTTTTCTCAGTAATGTTGCTAGTTTCAGGTCTCTCATTGTGACTCAGCAATGTTGCTTATAGCTTTGTGGGAGTTATTGTTGCAACTGTAGCCTGATTCTCGATTTTGTTTGGAGCCAACTTTGCCCAATCCATGAATATGACGCATGTCGATGCACAACCCAAAAAATGGCAAATACAAGACCACCAAAAGTTACAATGATTGAGAGATGCATCCAATGCTCCATATGTCTATTGCTGGGTTATACTGAAAGCAACACAGAGTATCATCTTTAGACAAAGTAAAACGAATTCGTTACCCTACAACCAAAGATAAAGCTAGTGCATTTGTACACCAATGGATTTAGTCCACAGTTATTCATCCTCATCAGCATCACACCCTTCCAGAGAAGAGGGTGTCTAGTTAACTGCTTCTTAGTCTTCAACACTTCAAAAATATTGTACAAGTAGCAAAATTCAATTGTAGAAAAATCAATATGAGTGCAACATTTGGGTCTATAGAATTATAGAAATAACAGATTTCATTATAAGCTGTTCCAAGATATCTGAGCAACAACAAAAGCGGTTAAAAAGGTATAATGCTTGCAGTTTTAAGTATTAGGAGGTTCGACTCAAACACCAAAAGAACAGTAGATCAAGTAGCATATGGCAGTAGTTATAATTCCAACACCTCAAAAAAAGTGATCCACACAATTTCGGAGCTCTATACCATCTGTTTGCAGCATAATCCTGTTCAACAGTTAACATAAATCAGATGTTGCTGAATTTTCCCCTAAGTGGCGATTTGAGTATAGCATTAAACAAAGAAAACAAAAGGAAAAACATAATGTCCAAAAGATAGCCGTAGGACTATCATTGAGGGCTACTCTTGCAAGACCAAAATCACAAATCTTCAACTTGCAGTCAGCATTTGCCAAGATATTTTTAGGTTTGAGATCCCGATGAAAAACGTTAGTTGCAAGATAGTAATAGAACTTAGAATGCAAAGGATAGAACTTCACAATATTCACAACAAACAAGCAATCAAATGTTACTATTACATGTGTGTATGTATTTCATCCCTCTAAGAAGTTGATAAAGAAAGAATTGATAATGTTCTCGAGTTAAGTCATCATTTGCTTTAATAACTTGATGCAAATCAGATTTCATTAGTTCAAAAACTACATATATATCCTTAAACTCTTTGTTGGAAGGAGGTAATAAGATGTGTTTGATATGCACTATATCTGGGTGCCGCAGAAACCTAAGAAGTTTAATCTCCCAAAGGATGCGATGACATCAAAGACATGTTCAAAGATATTATTTATTTTCTTAATAGCAATGTATGTGTTATAAGTTAAGCAAACAACACCATAGCTTCCTTTTCCAATTACTTCCTCTATTATGTACCTACTCCCTCACCATACTCGATGAAACAGTCTACATCCACCTACAATACGAGATTAAGATAAATAACATTAGCCATAAAAATATCACACCTGGTTTTGCTATCTTCAGACAAAGAACAAGTTCTGCGATGGCTTTTATCAAACATTCGATTTTTTTCCTACATGTATTAGGCTATGATTAGGATGAAAGGACATTACAATCACATTCATCTACCGGGTTCTCTTAAAATTTGCATATTTGAACTCCACTATTACTGCCAAGCTTACTCTAACCCCACAAAACCTACTTTTAAAACCTTATGATGGTTCAACTCTAAACTTTAACCACGTGAAGCACTCATGTCATGATATCTGCCAATTACCATGATTACAACTGTTCAAATGACAAGGGATAAAACATTATTCCCTTGGCCTTACCATCAAGTCATGTGCGTAACCATAAAGGAAGTATAATTTGCATACTTCTCAGCATTTAACTATTATGCAAAAGAAAGATCAATTTTTAGACTATATCTATGTTAGAATAGTGCCCTAAAGGCAATCACCTTTAGCGCGTTTTGTACAAAGTTGTGTACATACTTTATGAATAAATAAAGAAAGACATATTTCATTAATTTGATGTTCATTATTTATGAATGGATATTGATCTATAAGCAAATTAATGAAGTCCATAGTGCATGACATAGCATGAAGAAAATTGTGATGTGATCATACTATTGAGATTCCTATCATGTGCAATTATGTCAGTATCTAAATTATCCCTAGTCATAGGATTATCAAACCGACATCGGAATCCGTGAGAGACTAGCACATCTCAAGCTCCTTGATTTGATCAAGCAGTGGATCTCAGAAACTATAAATATGAGATGTTTAAGGTTGAGATGTGAATGCTTACTAGAGGTAGTAAGTACATTGGATGACCTGCTATGAGATCATCACATGGATGTCTTATTCTAATGTCAGTGATAATCTCATCATAACAATGGTGCAAATATCCTTAGACTTGAGGTGCTCGAGGATATCTTGGATCTTGATTACTGCTTTGACTCCATTCCTTGTTGCCTTACACATTCGCTCATAGGGTGGTGATTGGGTACAGCTTGAGGTATTCGAAGGTAATTGAGTAGCCAATAGAGGATTCACCATTTCTGTGATAGCAGAAGATGATACCCATGGCCTCTTGTCAGGATCATTACTTGAAAATCTCTGGTCGGAGTACATATGTCATGAAGACACTGGTGACATATAAAGTAATGAGTCCCAGGACGAGAACTAATATCACTTGGACTAGATTTTACGTAGTCAGTCTAGTAAGGGTTGACACTTTGCCCATACTCATAACCAAGTGGGGTATAGTATGGTGAAAGGACGAATTGCACAGTAATTGTCTATGGAAAGGTTCGTGATAAACAGAGGTTCATTCGTCAAACCAATTACTTTCCGGTCAATTGGGGGTCATAATGTGTTGCTAGATACCGCTCATGACTTGCTCAGATTAAGTGTTAATCTAAGTGGCCAACATAACCGGGAACCTAATGGGTCACACGCATAAGAGTGATTCGGAGAATTCGTAAAATAGTTTTGGATAGAGATCCAATAAATAGAGAGCAATAGGATTAAATGGATCCCAATGAGATCGAGATATGTCCCGATGAGATCGCGACATCGATATTGCTGAAGCAGGTCTTCGGTGTTTTTTCCATATCGGGACCCTAGAGATGTAATTCTAGTGTGACTGGACCACTTGAAGATTATATACATATATATATCTTATTAATTAATTAAGTAATTAATATATATATATATATATATGTGTATATATGTGTGTGTGTGTGTGTGTGTGTGTGTGGTTTATGTGGAAGGAGAGGAGAAGACTTGTCTTTATTTTATATATATATATATATATATATATATATATATATATATATATATATATATATATATATATATATATATATATATATATATATATATATATATATATATATAACGTGGAAGGCTAGTCATATTTTGCATTTAATGTGTCTTTAATAGTTAAAGACAAATGGCAAATGAAGAAAGATGGGTGATGATCGTTGGTTTTACAAAGGGTTGTTAAAAATCAAAGCTTTCTTCACTCTTCTTCATCTTTCATCATCGATGATCTTCAAGCTTCTCTCCTCTCCAAGCTTCTTCACCATCGTTCTTCCTATAGCTCTCCAAGAATAAGGTAAGAGCTAGCACTCTCTCCCTTGTTCTAGCTATTTTCGGGTCAAAGGGTTTGCCCCAGTTAGGTTCTCCGATCTCTGCGTGGATACCGTTAGAGACGGTCTCCTTTGGTCGTTATGGTTTGACATTATTATATAGACACATGGATCTTGGCTTTCAAGAAGGTCCTGGAACAAAATTTTTTGTTTTCCGCACCGTGTGCATGTGATGCACACACTGGGATTTTCCTAAAGTGGTATCAGAGCCACTTGTGTCGTATATAACGAAGAAATCATAACAAGGTTGGAGCTGCCTATTGGTTGTGACGATGATGCATGTTGACTGTGTTAAATTAGAAATCAGTATAGAAATATTGTTTTCAAAATTTTCTTGCCAAATGTGCTCATAATATGTTGTTGAATATGTCTGTGGAAGACCAGAATTTATCAATGTGATTTGATATGGTTTTTCTAATTTATTCCATAATGTTCTGGTTGTTGTGTTTGTGCACATTCCTTGAATAGGCATGCTTATAAATTCGAGAATAAATTATTATTTTTTTTGGATTTTCTTTCACTGACATGTCTCTAAGATGTTTATGAATGTTTATGAGGAAGGAAAAATGTTTTTGAGGTGATTTACTATTTATTTGAGAATTTATCGTGTGCTGCTGGGAATATCTGTGTTGAGGAACACAGATTCAACATTGGCTTTGTTGCTGAGGTTGGTTGAGTTTTTGTTGGATATAAATCCTGAAAAAATTCATGGAGCATGTTGTGAACATTTTTTAACTTCTGTAATTTTATCAGAATTTATTGAAAGTTTTTCAATGAGTTTTCAAGCAAAAGACAGAGCTTGACAATTTTGAGAAAGTTGCTGGAACTGTTTTGTTTGGAATGATAGATTGTGTATTTTTCGGTTTCAATGCCTTGGATCATTTTTAATGTGATTAAAAATATGTTAAATTGATGTTGTATGCTTGCCAAACTGATTTTCTTGAAATTGGGTTTCCAAAAATTTTCGGATGTCAAATGTGTCTCATTAGCATCTCGTTAGTATATTTCCTTGTCTTGATTGTTTTGGCCGTCACCAATTTTGTGACTAGTGCCAAAGTAGTCTTGATAAAGTGTAGACTACCTAGAGATACTTAGGAAGATTATTTGGTATTCGCAAAATTATTTGTAAATCTAAGAGAATAATAGTGTATTAATCAATTTCAAGTTTTTCATGTATAGTATGATTATATATGGTAAGCATGATACAATGAAAGTGTTTCATTGGTACATCAAAGTAAAGTATATTACACTTGGTATTGTGAATTGGAACTGCACGGATTGAAAAATTAGTCGATTAGAGAGCAATTTTAAAAATATAAGTCGACTTACACATGCATAAGTCGACTTGCATTCCCATATAAGTCGACTTATACATGCATAAGTCGACTTGCATGCTCACATAAGTCGACTTACATATGCACAAGTCGACTTGTTTGTGAACAGTAGTCAGGTAAGTCGACTTGTACAATGGGATAAGTCGACTTGCGTGTGCACAGTAGTCTAAGTCGACTTACACATGCATAAGTCGACTTACACATGCACAAGTCGACTTACAACATGCTTAGGTGGGATGATGGATGATTATAGGTATAGACTCAATGTGATTGATAAAATGTCCTAAATCATTCCATATAGTCATTGTGACTATAATCCTACAGCTTGGATGATGAGACCAGAGTTTGAAATCCCTCACACATAATATGAAAACTAACGCCTTCCATTAATATGGGGAGAACCAGAGTTCTTATAAAGTTTGGGTTGTTAGGTAAACCAAAGCTCACTCTATACGGATATGTTCGAACCATAAAAATAAGATTTTCGGATTAATGGGTCGGTTTTCACTAAAAGCGTTGATTTGTTGAGTAAACCCAAGGTCAACGTAGACAGAGGCGAAATTGGGTAGTGTACATTAGATGTACGCGCATCAAGAGTTGATAACCCAATGTGTGTGCATACATCACGAGTTGATAGCACTAGTCGATAATTGTACCTGTGATGTAACTGGTATGACCGATACCTGTCGATTGATCTAAGGTGGCTTGTTGGGTAAACCAAATGTCATTTTAGTAATGTCGGATATCTATGATACAATTGGTATGACCGATACTTACCGATTGACCTAAGGTGGCTTGTTGGGTAAACCCAAGGTCATTTTAGTAATGTCGGATATCGACCCACTAGGACATTTTGTCATAATATTTCTTGGATTCATAGTGAGGGTTGTGGATTCTTTGAAACTAGTGGGAGCCATATGCATGTCATACAAGTCCTTATGATAATGCATGTAATTCTATTCTAACATTCTTTCTCTCTTTCTCTTTAGGTTGATTGAAGATGACTTCTAGTGTGAATTTGCGCTCACTTATGGACTCTACTAAATTAACTGGACCTAATTTTCTCGATTGGCTGAGAAATCTGAGAATTGTTCTCAGATCTGAGGAACTGGGCTATGTCCTAGATGTTCCACTTCCTGATCCACCTGTTGTTGATGCTTCTGATGAGGATCAGAAAGTTTATCGTAAGCATCTCAAAGACAGTGACATGGCTACCTGTATTATGCTCGCCTCTATGTCACCAGAGTTGCAGAAGCAGCATGAGTCTATGGATGCTCATACCATACTGTTTCATCTTAGAGAGCTTTTCGATGAGCAAGCTCGGTTTGAAAGGTTCGAGACCTCGAGGCTACTCTTCACTACTAAGAAGCCTCCAGGTTCATCTGCAGTGCAGTATGCACTGAAGATGAATGGGTATATTGAGAGGTTGGCTGTCTTGGGTTTTGTTATGGATTATGAATTAAGTGTTGACTTAATTTTGGTTGGATTGTCTGATAGTTATTCACAGTTTGTGTTAAACTATCGGATGAACCAAATATCCACGACAATCGAGTTGATCAATCTGCTTTCGAGACAGAGAAGCAAGCTATCGAAGGATAGCAAGCCGTTGCTCGTGGTGGACTCTACTTCTTCTGGTTCAAAGAAAAAGAAACTGAAGAAGAAAAGGTCTAAGAAACCGAAAGGAAGTGCAACCAAAAAGAAAACCAAAGAAACTGCGCCAAAAGGAACTTGCTTCCATTGTGGCAAGACCGCCACCTGGGCGAAACCGAAAGTCTATCTGGAAGAATTGAAGCGAAGAAGGCATCGATGCCTCGGCTCCTTCGGTATGTTTGTCATTGAGGTTATCTGTTTCGACCATAACATATGGGTATTAGATACGGTTGTGGCTCACACATATGCAATGATATGCGAGGCCTCGAGGACGATGAGCGACTTTCGTGAAGGAGAACTAGACTGCGTGTAGGAAATGGAGCAAGAGTTGTTGCATTAGCCGTAGGCACTTATTTTTGTCACTCCCGGTGGGCTTGTAATTAAACTGGATGAATGTTATTTTGTACTGTATTAACAAAGAATATATTATGCATTTCTTGTTTAAATAAATTTGGTTTCCATCGACTTTTAGTAACAATGGTTATTCTATTAGTTTGAATGGAATGCTTTATGGTACTGGTACATTATGCAATGGAATTTACATATTAGATATGTCACATCTAATTATGAATGTCAATGACACGAAAAGACGTAAACGAGATAATTTAAAATCAACTTACTTATGACATTGTCGCCTTGGCCATATAAATGAGAGACCCATAGCTAAGCTCCATAAGAGTGGTAGCTTAGGCTCATTTGATTATGAATCATATGACACATGTGAATCTTGTTTATTAGGCAAGATGACTAAGTTACCCTTTAAGGGAAAGGGTGAACGAGTGACTGGAGTATTAGACATAATACATTCAGATGTATGTGGTCCGATGTCCATCCATGCTAGAAGTGGTTGTCTTTACTTCATTACCTTTATCGATGATTATTCTCGATATGGGTACCTGTATCTCATGAGATACAAATCTGAAGCATTTGAGAAGTTCAAACAATTCAGAAATGAAGTAGAAAACCAACTTGGGCAAAGTATCAAGACATTACTATCCAATCGTGGTGGGGAATACTTAGACCAACAGTTTTTAGATTATCTCAAAGATAATGAGATTTTATCTCAATGAACTCCTCTGTACACACCACAGCATAATGGTGTGGCCGAAAGGAGAAATCGCACCTTGTTAGACATGATACGATCGATGATGGGCTTTGCAAAGTTACCAAAATCCTTTTGGGGTATGCACTTGAGACAATTTGTTTATTTGTTAAGCGAGTTCCATCAAAGCGATTGATGTTACTCCATATGAGATGTGGACTAACAAAAGACCCTATCTTACTCATTTGAAAGTTTGGGGTTGTCACGCTATGTGAAGCGGATCTGATCGGATAAACTTGATGCAAAGTCCGACAAGTGTTTGTTTGTAGGATATCATAAAGAAACAATGGGATATCAATTCTACCTTCTTTGAGGAACAAAGGTGTTTGTTTCAAAACATGCTGTCTTTTAGAGAAAGAATTTCTTTTACAAGAAGGCGATGGGAGCAAAATTGAATTTGAAGAAGTTCAAGATGCTCGAGCAGAGCCAGATCAATCGCTGAACTCGCAATCGTAACTCATACAGATGAAGTAATGATTCAACCTTCTACAACACACGAAATTGTGAGGTCACGTAGGATACGCCTGCACTGCGAGAGATATAAATTTCTCGTGAATGAACAGAATGACGTATTGCTCATAGAAGATAATG